>LPNX010406796.1:53110-131249 GCA_001517045.1 Pseudotsuga menziesii
AATAACGATCACCAAGAGAACTGCAACTCTGTAGAATAGGTTATTAGTTTGATCCATCAGGAGCTAGGAGCATGAAACTCTTAATGGATCTAACTGACTGCTCCTCAAAACTGTTCTGTTCACGAGAGATCTCATCTGGTTATCAATTATTAATAGACAAAGTTTGTATGTTTCAGCGCCCCAGATTTCAATATTCTAAACTCGCTGATGTCATATGTCAGTAATCGAGACATATGATTCCAATTCAGCAATCTTGTAAGTTTTTGAAGTATGGCTCGACGACTTTGAATAATCAACAATAAAGTCGTCTTTGAAGTCGTGATGGAAGTAATAGTCTTTGAAGTCGTGATCGAATTAAAAGATTAATTAATAGTCTTGAAGTTCCAATTAGAAGATTAATTAACAGTCTTGAAGTCGTCATAGAATTTTAGTTCTTTGCCTGCGAGTGGTCACATCCAACGTTGTCGGTCGTCCCATCCGTGCAAATAGTCGGGTAAGTAGGTTACTCCCTGATTCCAAGATTTCAATAAAAGTTGTTCATTTTTTTTTCGTACTTTTGACAGATAGAATTTTCTTTTCGTATTTTTGACCGATATGATTTTTATTTCGATTATTGATGTATTTGTATTAACAAAAATCAGAATCACATTAAATTATATAAAATTTCAAGTTTTTTTTTAATTATATAAATTTATAAGTGTTTTTAAATAAACAAAACTTATAAGATGATATCTTTCAACAAAAACTAGAATCACATTAAAACTAGCACAAACAACTTAACTTAATGTTGTTGGTGTATGCCAATCAGCGTCATTTAAGGGATGCGAAAAGAAATGAGGCTGATCCGCCTACACTAACAACATTTTATGTTGTTGTGCTAGTTACTAGACCACTTTTGAGCAAGAAAATAATAATACTAATATTATTGTTATTCTAATTATTATTTTTATTTAGAAATTAAATATTGAATCATGTAATTATTATTACTAATATTAACATTAAAATAAATAAAATTTGAGAAATTAGGAATAGTGTTTTTTATTATTAAGTTTGTATTTACTTTTTCTCAAATCTGGAATTTGAAATAGTGTTATATATATATATTTATTTATTTATTTATTTTATTGATGATTTTGAATAAGTAATAAATTTTAACTTATGTTTTAGAAGTTGTTTATAAATAAAGAAATGGATAAAAGTTTTTATTAAATTTAATAAGAATTTAATACAGTTTTGTTTAATGAGAATTTTGATTATATAACTTTATGTTTAAAAGGTACAGGTTATTTTAAAATTTTTAATAATTTCAATTTTAAAAAAATAAATGAATTTATAAAAAAAGATTACTTATTTTAGTAAAAATAAACAAATAAAATAAGTAAAATAAAATAGAACTAATGAAATAAATTAAGTTTATCTACTTATATTTATATTTTGTTATAAAAAATTATATGAATTTTTTGATGAAGATGATTAATCTCCACTAAGATTAATTTTAATTTATTGAACCTTTAAAAAGGAGAATAGTTAGTTTACTTTAAAATCTTGTTCCTCTACTTAAAAAGCTTATCAAGAAGCTTTCCAAGCTTATTATAGTTTTGGCAAGCTTGGAGGTTATAAAGGTTTGTAATGTACCAAATACTATGGAACTGAGATTTAATATAGGTGTTAGAATTAAGAGAAAATGATTTTCATTCTCAACACTCATATACTCACACAAATGACATAGATTTTCATTTTTGAAAAATCAAAATCTCTTACCAATTAAATTTTATATTATTAATAATTTTATACAATTTAAATAATAAATATTCAATAACTAAGATTATTATTAAAATAATCTTATCTATTATTAAATAAAATATTAGTTTTTTAACATATTGAAAAATCAATTATAATTTTCAATTTTATAAATATTGAATTTTAAATCATTTATAAATTAAGTTTTATTGTTAATTTAATCTTATTTATTATTAAGTTAAATATTAGTTTTTTAATCAAGTAAAAAATAAAATATAATTTTTTAATTTAATAACAATTCATTAACTTAAAATACTGAAATTTAAAGACTCATGAAAACAAAATAATATTTAAATGCTTCAGTCAGTTATTTACAAATTTAAATTAGCATAAAATGATATGCATGTCTATTTACCACTCACCTCATTATTCACCAATCTTGTTAGTTCCCAGTCTGGAGGGTTATTAGTAAACTGGGGTTCTCTAGGCATAATTAAATCTATGATTTTTTTATGGGTTCACTTGTAATCCTGATTATTAAAACAAATCCATAAATTTTATTATGGCAAGAGTTATCTCTTAACCAGCGTAGTATTTAATGCGGTTGGATCTTCAACATTAGACTTAGTTTGGATCTTCAACATTAGACTTAGTTTGCATAGCCGGTAGCTATCTGGCTTACTGTGGGGTTTTACTCTGAGGACTCCCCTGTGGGAATCGAACCTGGGCCAGTGATGGAAACTCCCACCGATTTAACCGCTAGACCACAGCTCAGCCGACAAGCTACCAACCAATATTGACCGGACTTAATCTTACATTAAAATAAATCTTGTGCGCCTACCCCGAGTGAAGTGTTGACATTATTGGTGGGTGGGGTGTATTGGTGGGTGGGATCCTTCATTGCTAGAAAGTAACAAAAAAAAAACCTCGGAAATTGGAATCTTCTACCACGCGTTAGGGCATTGTTTGAGGAATTGACAATAATGAAAGTACGTGGTCAACTTTATCGTGAAAGTATTATAACGTGTAAGTGCACAACTGTTAACGTGTAAGTATTATAACGTGTAAGTGCCAACTGTTAACGTGTAAGTATTATAACGTGTAAGTGCACAACTGTTAACGTGCAAATATTATAACGTGTAAGTATTATTACGTGTAAGTGCCAACTGTTACGCACCGGAATTTTGATGTATGTCATACGTGGAATGTGTAATCCCCTGATCTTTATCATGTGATGACTGGTGTCAGTTGACGATTTTAAATAATCAAATATTAAACGTTCTATACATTGTTAGGTAGTCTTCAGTCCAACTTTAGGATGGAAAACGAAACAAAATTTCTCCTATATTATTAATCGAAGATTAATTAAAAAATAAATAGAAGGTATTGTAATGTTGTGAATTGCATATTTATATTATAAATTGTTAAAAAATAAATAGAAAATAATGTAACGAGGTCAATTTTTTTATAAATAATATGTATTTTAAAATAGTATTGTTTGAGTGGTTTAATAACAATATGTAGACTTATTATTATTTATACTTAATGGTAATTTTTTTAGTTATGTAGTGGATTGGTGGTGCTTGTTAACACTAAATGCTTAATCTTGCATTAAATTTTTATGAATATTTACTCTTCACCTACTCCATATTTGATTAGTGTTGATATTGTAATTGGGTCCAATGTTTCGAGGGTGGGTCCTCCTCCCTTAGGTTACACATGGGAGTGGTCCAGGTTAATTGTTGATCCCATCTCATTCGCGGACCACATTAATCGAGGGTTCTCACTTTTGGGGATTTTTTCCAACCTACATTTTTTTAATGAGGTTGTTGAGCTTGCATCAGGATTATCCATTGTGGACCCCAAGTCTATTTTAATGACCCAACAATTGATTAAACCATGATTTGAAGGGGGCCATACTGTCCTATGTATATTTTGTGTTTATACGTGGATCTAGCGCATGAATGCCACCATTATAAATCTCACTGCTCCATCTCATTTATAAAGCATTAAAGGGTCAATGGAAAGTTAAAAAATAATTGTATTCGATTGTCATGATTTTCATCCATTAAAAACAAGTGTTGCATAGCAGCTAATACCCGCTGAGGTTGGTAGGCAAGAGGAAGTGGCAGCAACATTGGATAACTTGGATTGCAGCTGTTGCACAAACATCAGACCATTGATATGCAACAACAAAAGGCAACAAGATTGGCATAGAATTGTGAATGACTTAGTCTGTGCATAATGTATAGCCTATGAATAAATTCGTCTGCCAATAGCATAAAATTATGAATGACTTGTCAGTGCATAATGTATAGTCATTGTTAATAGCATAAATTATGAATGATTTCATCTATGCATATGGTATGAGCAGCAATACTTAGCTTGTTGTAGGCCATTTAATACCGTAGCAACAGTTTTGATGCCCATTAGATCTAAGATTGAGATGAAATCATTCATATACTTGCTCTTGGCTATATACTTACTTTTTTGAGGTGGAATTCATAGGTAGTGAGAACGAGCTTTTCTTTTCATGCATATTGGGAATACTAACCTATCATATACCTCAATAGAAATAAGATAAAATTGGATTTCCAAATCGATAAAAGAGCCATTCAGTGCAGAACAAGGGAAGTACGATTGAAAATGGCATTAGCAGGTATGTTCCTTAGATATATTTAAAATCCATCCTATGTGTAACTCTTGTATCTACAAATACCTAGTTCATGCATAATCCTGCTAGCTAAATTCATCTGCTTATGGACAAGGGTTGAATGCAATGGGATTTCTGGCTCATGTGCTTCCAACTGAAATTCCTTCTCTGAAACTGCCTATCAAATTCAAAATCAAAACCATCAATTATCCCCATTCCGTTCGATGAAATCAACATTGTTTGTTTGCTTTGCATGTAATGTCCTGCAACTTGGCCAAAACTCCAACGAGAGGAGTGTTAATATATGTTGCAGGTTCAAGTTTGGTGGAATCAGACCTGCAATCTTCAAAATGGTCATTTCAATCTAGTACACCTACAACTGCACCTACTAATAGATTTGGGTTGGGAGCATCTCTTCTGTACCACTGCATGAAGCCTTCCATGCACATAGATCATGAACTAGTATTGGTACTTTTTGATGAGTTCTGCATATCAATGGATGCACCTATGTGATGAACCTGCTCTGAATATTTGCTACCAAATCCTACCATGTATGATATACACAGAAGATTCTTTCCCAATAAAGAATTCACCTACAAAGCCGATGTAATATTCAATATATAATATTGTTGTTACGATTCCTTTCATTGGGATCAACTGCATTGAAATGAAGAAAACCATTTCGGAGACTTGCTTGAAACTGATGACCTCCAAATGACAGAGTTTGCTTCTCAGCGGACAATAAATCGTTATATATTGCAAGCAAGAATGCGGCGCTGGTAACATATTGTGTATTTTTGCTCTCTCTAACATACATCAAACCACCTGCACATGGCACAATTATAATGTCAACAAAACCATGATCTATTGTCTCTAGAATTATTTTAGATACATAAGGTTTGTAGTATGCCAAATCTCATTTGCGCTATTGGTTTCTAAGGTTATGTTTGTTCAACAATTTTGGTTAAGATTCAAAACTTTAGGTTAGGTTTGTTCAGCAACTTTGGTTAAGATTCAAAACTTTTTGGTAGTAGGAGAAGAATCCTATAAATCCAACCATGTGAAGTGTTGATATAGTATATATAGGATGATTGTTTGGTAACTCTCTTAAAAATTCAAAACTTTGTGGTAGTAGGAAGAGATACCCAAAAATATCAACATACTAAGTGTTAGTAATCAAACTAGGCTAAATGTTGGTATGACAAGTGTTGATGATTTTGGCAACTTAAAAAACACACAAAATAAAACTACAAAAACCAAGATGATCAATATTGAAATCACCGGGAGTCCTAACGGAAGAATAGGGAGTCCCAAGAAGTAATGAACAGACAAAGCTTTCTGCTTGACTTATGTAGCCTGCCAATTGAGAATCACCCTTGAAATATAAGTGCACCCAAAATGAAATCATCTTCAGTAATGAGAGTCCAAGTTAGAATTCGTATGAACTTTTACAATGAAGTTATATCAGTTGAAATAATCAGTACAATGCCTATTTACATTAGATAACAGTACTTGAATTCCAACATATTTGAGATCCCAACTGAATTCATTCACAGATACATTCTCTGTGTTCCTGTGTATCTACTCCGAATACAGTGTTCATTTTGTAGTCTAATAAAGCCAGGATGTTGCCCAAAGAAGTTCGTCATGTTTAGAAAAATATTTTTAATTCCTCTTTAGATACTTGTAACACAATGTACTACTTCAAAAATCCTATCCTCAATACTTCAGATTTGTTATGGGAGGCCTCTTATCTGGCACCAGGAACAGAACCTCATATATTATGTCCATCTCCATAGAAATGCATATGTCTAAAAGTCATATTCTAAGTTCATTTGCTTTGAATCTTGGCTATATAGAGTCTGGGTAAGCTTTCTTCCTGTTATAGATGCAGAGAAAACATAGCTCTTTCATACATATTGACCGAGACTGTGTGAATATTAATGGAAATTGTGTGAATCGAGATTGAGTGAATGATGCATGCGTGCTTCTGCATATGAAATCACTCTTCGGCACAAGATGGTTCAACCCTCTAAAATCATGAAAAGACATTGGTAGTAATAGAGGCACTAGGAGGTGGATGCACTAGCGGTGAGCTCACATAACCAAGCAAACTCATTGGGATACTTAAAAAAAATCAATAATGAAAGCAAAAGTGACATAACCAATGGGAAATCAATAATGAAAGCAAAAGCGACATAGCCAAGAGATGGGAAGGCGTTGATGAATGCACGACAATGCAAAATAAGGGAGAACAATATTTAACATGCAGCAGAATAATAAATGCTGTGGTGGTTGCATTGTGGGCCGTTGGATTTCAAACAGGTTGAGATCCAACAACCCACAGTGCAGCCACCACATCATTTATTACTCTGCTACATGTAAAATATTTTTTCCCCAAAATAAGGGTGATGAAAGAAAAATGGCATGACAATGCAGATAAGGTTTCATTAGGCTCTGGACCCATGGATAAGGTTTCATTGTCGTCTGAACCCATGATCACTACAAGGCCCAGCTCAAAGAAGGGAGAGTTAGTGCGGACATCCTATTCCCAAAACAAATAGATATTAATTGTCTTTGCAATTCCCAATATCTACGTCGCCATCCCGCCAATAACCCTTCAAGTTATAAGCCAATAAGTTTGGAGAAAAATATGGTTTTTATATTATTAAATAAAAAAAATTGTATAAAAGTTTGGTTAAAATGTATATTCGCCTTCGGTCAACGACAACTAATGCAAAGTCAATGATAATCGAAAACAATATACCATGCCTCTTGGAAAGTATAATAAGGGTAGAAAGTTAAAAGGGGGCATTTCAATGTCTTGGTGTTTGCTTGAAGAAGAAAAAGGCGTCAAGGTAAAAGAAGAGGAGGCCAAGAGACATAGAAGAGAGCCTCATGGAAATGAGGGAGAGATATCTTCAAGAAGGAGATGAAAGGATGTAGAATGAAGAAAAATGTTTTAATGGTTGAAGCTTGTCATGCATGTAGATTTAATTTATAAATTTTGATTTTTTATAGAAGAAAGTAGTGGATTTTAATGGTTTCTCATGTATATGATGTTTATATGTTTTGTTGTGTATTATGAATTTGTAATATTATTGTGTGTTTTAATTTTTAATAAATATAGGCTATGCATCAAGTTTAGTATCTGAGTGGGTTTATTCAGTTGAAAGAGAATAATTCGAGTTGAGGAGAGTATTAGGTAAAATTGTTCTCAGAAGACTTGTAGTTCCAGTAAGGAGAATTACTAGGTAGAAATATGAAAAAAGTATTTTGCAAAAGGAACAAAATGGATAACGAAGTTGAGGTAGTTGAAGCCCCATAAGATAAAATCATTAAACCCCTAATAGATTTGAGAGCAAAGTTAAAGATGGAGACACCTACTTACACAAGAAGTTTGAACCCAAAAGAGATAATTCATTAGATTATAGACATGGAAAAATTATTTGATATAGAACAAATTGAAGACCCTTAGAGAATGAATATGGTGTGCATGAAGATGAAAGAACATGCATATTTATGGTGGTACACTATGTAGTTATAAAGGAAAAGTAAAGGCAAGTATAGAATCAAGACTTGGGATATAATAGTGGTGTCACAGAGAAAGCTTCCTATGGCTTGGGGTGGACCACAACAAACAGTATGACACCAGAAATCAATCCACTTCCAATATACTAAAGAGATAAACACGACTAAAACTAATGGATGAGAAGCATACCTTATTCCGATCGTTTGTAGAAGATCTCTGTTGAGCTTTCAATCACATTTGTACCTACATTTCATCCTCAACAACAATGAAACACACAAGCATGATAGATGTTGAGTGTTAGAGCCTACTCTAGCATATACAAATCCAATATATAATGAAAGCAACTGCATCCATGGATACAAATATTCATAGTTACACATATAATACATGAGAAAAGGATATTTCTATTAAATGTAAATAGAGATATAAATGGCAACCTCTATTGACACCTCGTCGAAATCGAGAAACCGAGTCCTCCAGTTGGGCCTCCACCACTTCAATCCTCCATATCAAGGCAAGCTCACAAGACAAAGGTAAGCTTGGGAAAGAGCACCAATGGTTGCTCCAAAGACAAAGGGATGCAGACTCAAGTATGCAAGAATAGGGCTCAAATACACTATAATTTCTTTGCTCTCACAAGTCCTCCTCCTTCAATGCTTCCAGGTAGCTCAATATATAGCCCCTCAATTAGAGGTGAAGGGTAGAGTCAGAGCGTTTCCAGGCATATGGAAGGCCAAGAGTCAAGTTATCCATTACTTGACGATGGAAAACTCCAAACATTTATTTTTTGAGCACATTTACCGATGTATGTGGGTCACAATGGAGCAAGCTACGTGTACACGCGAGCAGTAGTATGGTGACCCGTGTATACCCATAAATATGACTTTTTAATGGTTTTTTCTGGAGCATCAAAGTAATACTGAGAAAAGGGGGTATAACGATTCTACATAGGAACAGGGATAGGCCATAAAACATGATATATCAGGAATGGAAAATCACACTATAACAGATGCCCCCTAATGCGTGAGGTCGGAGGGGAACACAATGACCGAAATACATTATAATAGTCCTAGAAGTGGAGTAATGAAGACCCATGTGCAAAAAATCAGCCACTCATCTGTACAATACCATGGTAGATCTTTGCATGTGACTGCAAATATGAAGTGTAGCAGTCCACTCATACAAAATAATACAATGGCCATGAATAGGCATAGTAGACATATGTCATATGTGGTCGTCATCACCATGTACAATATATAGTGAAACAAGGTCTCCATACTGAATGGAGACATTTGACGATACACTGGAACCTGATCATGAGAACTGATATCTCATAGATATTGACATGATCAAAGAGGTAGCATATATGGAATGCCACCAAGCTCGGAGCTCTTCCACAAATTTTTTTGCTAGTACATGTCCCATCACACGAATAAAGGTGTCTAGGTCGAACATGATGGACCATCATCTGATTACCAATCGTTGATGTATATCATTAACATACGCGATATATCCCACCGATAATAATAATGGAAATCAAGGTACAGAGTGCAATCAAACAAGTGTGAATAGATGTGTTGAGGTTGAACAATTGAGAGAGTCCATTGATCACGGGACATTGATGTATTCCTAAATCTGTCGATGGCGAGAGACCCTGCCACTGATGACTGTAAGTCTCAAGGCACTCAAATGGGCTCTAGATCCCTATTCCAGAATAATTGATCTCAAGTCAATGGAATGGAATCCGTTGGAAGGAGGGAATTAAGGAACCCCCCATCAACCAACACGAGGTACACAACAACACTGGATAATTTGGAAGAAATTAAATGAACTAGATGTGAATGAACCAATAACTATATCAGGAATGGTCGACATGCAAAGACAATATAATTGAGGAATTCCCAACTTAGGCTAAAACCTCCTTCAAAAAAGAGCATGAGGCAGGCGAAGACTCATAGGAAGCATAGAATCAACATGGAAACTGGGACAACTTTGTGACACAGGAGGCATCGACAAAGGCTCCATAGGGACTGGAAGCATAATCAGTCAGTGGAGAAAACTCAAAATAATGAGTACAACTCCTAAACTCATACTAATAACCCAACCGATAGATGGAATATACAATGCTTTGTTCGAAGGCGACAGGACGCGATGATTTCCAAATAGAAAGTAACATCATTTCTCATCCATATTTTTATGTTTTTTGATTTTTTGGTAAGTTTTCATATTGGAAAGCTTGAAAAAGAATACAATTGTTTTTAGTACAGAACTGGGAGGAAACAAGTGTCGTGGGAAAGTGAACTAGTTCCAAGCAGTGGAAGATACCTATGCTTAATGCAAGAAAGCATGTGTAGGATAAGGAAACTCAGGGGGATGTCTCCTCTAGGTATGGGATAATCAAGATGCGAAAGATATATGGAAAGCTCTATTTTTATAGGATTGAGACAAGCTCAGGCTATATGGATTATAAAAATGAAGCAGAGAGCCGACATAAACCTCAATTCGACAAGAGAACGCATGAAATGCAATTACAACTTGATATAAACGAGAATCCTTGTGGGATATGGCTAGCATAAAGTTCAAGAAATAATATGAGTTTCTTGCTTGAAGACATGGTGTAACTACAAGGGACTCCCATACCTAAGGGAGGACACTGAGCATGGGTACCAAATGGAAAAGTGAGATCTAACTAGGGCACCCATGAATAGGAATGCTCTACTTGTTACGTAATTCCACTTCTAGCAGTAGTGTGGAGGTTCTTTAACATCACGCAGTGGGTTCATACCTATAGTTAATCCTTGACATGGTCATCGGATAATGCATGATGCACGCGGAAAAATGATCCTATCATATATGTTAGTTTAATGTTATATCTGTTACAGGCACAAAAGGGTCAAAACCTCGGCAAAAGTGCACCCAAAATGAGTCCCTACACACCAATATTAGGCCAAACAACTAAAAAGAGTTAATAAAAGTCCAAACTATAGGTTAACTGGGTAAAAATTTAAAAATAAATTTGATAAATAGTAAAAATTTACATTTTTACCATACCATTTTGTTTTTTACCACAAATAGTGCATTTGGAGCCATTTGGATTACGAATTTTAAACGTCGATTTTGGTATCTAGGTGTAACAGAATCATGAGCCGTCAGGACCAAGTAGGTCTTCATCTCATTCCTCATCTATTCTATGCATTTATTTTTAGTTTTCATGGTTTATTTTTAATCTCAGAGAAACCATAAATGGGTATCCTAGACCACATGGGTCACAGACTATTAGGTCGTGTATAGGGCCTGATGTACACGGGAAAAGAAAAGACTACCACATACATATGCTACTGTTACCAAGAAAAGTCGTGTATAAGGCAAGGCATCCCCAATTTAATGGAAAAGTATCACAAAACTTGAAATTTTTGGCAGGATGGTGTTGGAATGGAGGTAGCATGAGCATGAGAATGTGGATAGGGAATTCCATCAAGACATAAACGATCAACAAGCTCTAAAAATATGTGAATTGTACAAGTTTTGAAATCTTGGGGGTTTGAGGGCCCAATCAAGACTTCTTTAGATATTTGTTAACTACCAGGACCCAGACATAGAGGCTTTTTAGCTAGATGGTATACCATTGAGACTAGAAGTAGATGACATCTACTTCATTACCAAATTATCTTGTCAAGGCGAGGTAGTAAAATTACAAGCTCATGGAGTGGGTAGAGGGCTCACCATCGAGGAGTATATAGCAGTATATTTCCTCCCTGATACAAATAAGACTAGAAGTCAGGTTCTGATGAACTCCATCCAAAGTCTTAGTCTCAAGGTGATAGTTCTAGTACTAGTCAGGATAGAAGGTCTGAAATCACTCCATCAGGCTTCCAGGCCTCTCATGTTCTATTTAGTAGAGTGTATGAGACCTACAGTGTATGAATGGAGCACATAATTGTTGAGCGCTATGAAACACCAGCTAACAGACTATAAGATGGGCATGATAAACAAATTCGGGTTCACCAACATACTTAGTACTTTCTTCTTCAAGAGGGTACCATGCCTTAGCCCTAGATTCAAGGTTCCTCCACATAATCTATGAGATCCATCCAAAACCCATTGGGAGGAGGTGATGAGACGGTTAGGGGGAGGTCAGACACCCAGTCCTCTCCCACCAGACTTCTACCATTGGTGGCAGTGACAGATCATGGATGTGGACGACTATCCCTATGCAGGGATTGACTTCCATGGAGACCTAGACATGCCACTACATCCGAGGGCCGCATATGGTGATATAGGTAAAAATCCCAAATGTGTTTTGAATTATTTGATTTTTTTGTATCTTTGATATATAGGATAATCATCCTTTTGGCGGTATCACATACTGAAATTTTTCATGTGTGTGTAGACATGGTTCCGAGACAGTCAGATGGAGTCCCCCGACATCGTCGGAGGGGACAAGGGGATGAGATGATTGGTGCAGATGCAAAGAAGACGCTCCAGAACATACATGGAAACTTCTACAGGTTGACACATAGGGTACCCATGGTGCAAGTTGAGGAATTTCCTGAGGCTATGCAAAGACACGTAGTAGAGGTACCCCGTCCATGGGTTAGACTATTTTGGTGGTTGGCCAATGCAGTTGTTTTTTATCATGATCATCACCCAGGATTGCAGGCATAGATTCCTAGATATACTTTTTGTATCGACCGTGTATTTTTTGGTGGCTTAAAGCCCCATTTTTGTATCATGATATTTTGTACCGTGAAACCATTTTGAACTATATACGGAAATAAAAAAACTTATAGTGACCGAATTGATGTATTTACATGTGTGTTTAAATGTGAATGGAATGTGTATGCTTCATTATTGATGTGACAAATGCTAGTCTAAAATGTAATTTGCATAAGGATCGACAACATGATTGTAAATCCTAGGTATATGAATGTATGTTATGTAGTCAAATTGTCGTTCCAACAATCTTACCTGTAATAAACTTCATAATAAAGTAGGATCCCTAATATGGTACACTCAATTTAACAATGACACAACTAGCTTTGAGTCAAGAAGGACCTCAAGAGATCGAATACCATTGGAAATGGCATCACATAGTAGTTTAATCACGACGCTATATTCAAAAACATTGTTTGATGATGGTTGGAGACACACAGCTCCTAAAGACACTGCACGAACCTTAGGTGTATAGATGACCCAAGAACCTGAAGCTAAGTTCTAGGTATGGTGGCTGACACTATGAACAAATCCTAAGTATACCAAAGACTCCGTCGACATCTGTCGCAAAAAGGGAAGCATGTCAACAAACCGACACCACTACAAGTGGACTAAAAACAAAAATATGCAAAGTGTACAATAATATATAAGATATTAACCTTAGATAATATTTAGGCATAGTATTTTTTGAGATAGGGCCCATTTCTAGGCTCCGCCAAGGCCTTCCCTTCATAATCTTCTAGCTCATATGTGCCTTTCTCAAGTCATGTTTTACCACGTAAGGCCCATGCCACATGGGGTTGAACTTACCAACCCCTAACATTTCTCTAGCTTGGTCGTACAAGAGTACCAAGTCACCTTCATTAAATATACGGGGACAGACACACTTATCATACTGATCCTTAATACGACACTTACTAATATCTAGAGCCACTATGGCATCCTGACACTACTCATCAAGGTTCTCTAAGTGGACCAAACGCTATTCCAATTGAGAATTTTCTGGTAAAATATCTATGGTTAGTTTCAACAAGGGAATTTCACATTCAACCGGTAAAACTGAATCCACCCCATGTACTAGTTGATATGGAGAAAAATAGGTGGCAATCTTAACCGCAGTTCAGTAAGCCCACAAAGCAGAGTAAAGCATAATGTTCCAATTGGTTTTGCTTTTTTTAATGGTTCTTTGCAGAATGGCCTTCAAGGATTTATTAACTGCTTCGACCTGACGATTCCCTTGAGGGTAATACTAAGAAGAGTATTCTTGCTTATACCCCAGTTTCGAAGCTAACTTGTCCATCATCTTGTTCTGAAAGTGACTGCCATGGTCAGTGACAAGATCTTTTGGGATCTCGAACTGATTGATAATCTGATTGAAAAAAAAATGAGCATCCATCTTACCATCAAATTTAATAGTAGGCATAGCCTTTGCCCATTTGGTGAAATAGTCCATGGCCACTATAATGTGATGGTCCCCCCAGCCGAAGCTGGGTCGCAATCCATAAAGTACACTCCCCACTTGGTGAAGGGACCGACGATGATAATAGGATGTAATAGGGTGGGATGTGAGCACACATTCCGTGCAAACACCTAACAAGGGTGGCACTGCTTGACTGCATTAACACAATCATTAAATACTGACGACTAATAATAACCCGCTCTAAGTATCTTTTGAGTTGTAGCAATCCTAGATAAATGACCACCACACACCTCACCATGGAAATCATTCAGCACAGTCTCAGCCTCATCATGGATCAAACAATGATGCAAAATGGAATCCACCCCGCGACGATACAATGTGTCATCGATAATAAGCTAGTTCCTAGCATTATGTCGTAAACGCCAATGTTCATCCCATGTGAGATGAGGAGAAACCCTCAAAGTCTTAAGATAGATGATGATATCACCATACCAAGGGTCCGTAGTCAAAATGAGGAAGATATGCTCATCTACAAATGAATCCTCATGGATTCCATATTCATCTAGACTAGGGAGATTTGAAATGAAATCAACAAAAACTAACGACTTCTTCGAATTTGCCGAAACAAATTTGAGATCGAATTACTGAAAAATAACAATCCATTTATTGTATTCCCCCCTATCATTCGTCTAGTCAAGACAAACTGAAATGGATTGATATGAGCTATGACTGTAGTATGGAGAAGTAGTATATAATGTATCAACTTCTATAATGCATGAACTGTCGCTAAGGCTAGCTTCTTGACATGACTATATTGAAGTTCCGCATCAATGAGATTCTGGCTAAGATAGTAGATAATGTTCTCCTAGAGCTCATTGTCCTCTTGAATCAGAACCATCCCAACGTCTCTTGAAACGTGACCACATATAATAGGAAATCATGTCTATATTCAGGTGGATTAAGGATAGGGGTTGATGCCAAGGATTTCTTAAGTGCATTGAAGGACTCTTAGGATCGCTTATCCCATATGAAAGGAGTATCCTTCTTCAAAAGGTGCATGAAACCTTTGGTCAAATCGGTGAAATTGATGACAAATATCTATAAGAATTTTGCCATCCCTTGGAGACTTTGAATATGTCTAATCGTGCGTGGGGGAGACAACAGTAGTATTTCCTCAAACTTCAAAGGATAGACCCTAATCTCCTTAGTGGACACGATAAACCCTAATAACTGACCCACTTTCACACAAAAGATGCACTTTTGAGGATTTAATCGGAATTGATAACGACGACATCTTTAAAAAACCAAGCACAAATTATCTGAGTGATCCACTCTCAGACAAGAGTGAGCAGCTAAATTGTCCAGATAAACTTTAATAATATTGCGCTTAAGGTCACGGAAATAAAAGGTCATAGCCTACTGAAAGGTAGCTCTGACGTTTTTAAGGCTGAAAGGTATCTTCTGGTATGCAAACGTACCCCAAGGACAAATGAAAGCAGTATTATGTTGGTCCTCAGGTTTAATTTGAATTTTATTATACCCTGAAAAACCATCCATAAACAACAATACTTCTCTCTTGGCACACTCATCCAAATTATGGTCTATGAATGGTGTGGAGAAATTATCTTCTAGACAAAGCCTATTCAGGTCTCTAAATTCTATGCATACACGAATGGTTCCCTGTTTCTTATCTACCGGAATAGGATTGGATACCCATTCAATCAAGGGAACCAGATAGTTAAATCCAGCTTTGAGTAACTTTTTTTTTTTATAAATTTTATCTCAGCCTTAATGGAAGATGCCTTATGAGGGTTCATCGTGTGACAACGTTGTCGAATAGGTTTAGCATCAAGATACGTTTCAATCTCATGTTCAACAATATGAAGGTTTATTCCCGACATCTTGTCATACGAACAAGCAAAAACATCACAAAATTATTTAAAAATCTCGGTGTATATCTTAATTTCGTCGGGAGAACAATCTACCCCAATGTAGACATTTTCGATCTTTCCAGGACTCTAAGAAATGTTGATAGGAATCATAGGTGATATATTCACCATGTTCCCTTCAACATATACACCGTGAGTTCCTAGTGGGACCATGGGATAACCAACATTCTCTCTAAGGGTCATCCTAAAGTCATCATGGTCGATCCGTTCGAGCTCCAGTAGGAAATAAGAGCGATGGTGCAACTCCTCCCAGGGACGTTTCGGACCATTCATGGCCTCGAGAATCACTCTGTCTAAAGGGAAAAAATCATCAAGGAAATCATGCAAGCATGACGACACAATCGTCCAAGCAGGAAGTGCAAAGAGATCCTCCTCTTCCGTATGCGAAGAGAAAGGAACATGGTCTAGAACGGAATCAAGAATAGATTAATAAGAAACCTTCATTGTAGACAATGACATCTCCATATTGGTAGGTCTAGGGTCCTCATCCGAAGTGCTCAGATAATGGAGAGTCCATTGGTCATCCAAATACCTGGTGCGAAATGGGACCAAACTTGTCGACAACGAATCACTACCAAGAGTGGAACCAATAGCTAGGATTGCTGCTAAAAATTGAAAGATTCCATCAATGACAAATAAATTCCAACACAAACATTCTCATTCTATTAAATTGAGCACATAGATCTATGGAAAAACACACAACTCACAAGATATATCACACAATTTACTCAGCAATTGAAGAATGAAACAGTGCAAAAATGGCTTGCAAATGTGAATGCTTTCATTAATCAAAAAAGTAATTAGATAATCAATTACAATGTAATACAATGGCTAAATAGCCACATGCAATTCGAATCCACATGAGGAAATTCGAATTGATTAGACTCAACTTGACTGTAGGTAACTAAGACCTTGTCTAAATCATTATCGGAGGACTCAATAGTTAACTGACCTTGTCTAAATCATTATCAGAGTTCATTGGAGTTCTAAAACACAACTCAACTGTCTAATTCAGTGTTGACTGAGGCTAACTGACTGTGCTAGGTGAGAAATGTGCCTCTCTCGCATGTAGCCATGCAAACCAAGCTCTAACTGAATGTAGAGGACTAGAACTGAATGTAACTAACTCCTAACTTAGCTTGACTAGTCACTAACTCAACTCAATTGACCTTGGTTGGTATCGTCACTCCCAATGGATCCTAAATTGTAGGGATTGGTCTAGGAGGCTCCTAAACTGATGCATGCAAGTGAAATCAGTGGTAGTAGGACTCAATTAGTGTTCCCCACACTTTAGTAACGGAAACATGTGCCCCAATTAGGCTAAGTGGACCCAATGGTGCTAGTGACTAAAAATAGACTAGATGAACTCCCGATTTAGACATGACTCCTGATTTAGACATATGGCCAAATTGGACAAGGGAGGATTAATAACCCTAACACCCCCCCTGAATGATAACTTGGACAATCCATGGGCCCTGGTAACTTAGACCATAGGTCACCCATTACATCAAGTAAAGTAAAGTAATTGTTAAATACAAGGAGTTGGGGAAAAAACCACATGGGAAAAAATTCCCCCCTGTAACTAAGTAGATAGAATCAGGATTCAAGTTTGAAAAACTTGAAAATGTGTTGCTGCAATCTCTGTGATGTAGTCGAGTAGCATGCATGATGTCCACAGGTATCCTAGGGCTTGGCATGTAGACTTCTCCTTCTTTTCCCAAAATGATTATGGAAGGAAGGAGGAATGTAACCTTTGTCTCTTGTTGGATGAAGAGGTGTATGATCAGCTCTATTATTCTAAATGTAGTTGGACTGAGCCCTTGCCATGTAGCATCTTACAGGGAGTCTATTGCATCTCTCTGAAGGAGGTAATATTGCATGACATAGCGCAAGGGTCTTTCCCTTCTGAGTGTCAGATGGGTTTCCGGTCATCTTCCTAGCTTCCAGTTTGGAAGTAGGGAATGGATTTGGATCTAAATCACCTTGAATCTCAATCTCATAAACTGATACAACTGGATTTGCAATACTAGTGGAAGCAACAAAATAAGTAGATGAAATGATTTTACCTTCCCTTGCAAGTGGCTGCTGAGAGTGCATTGGTTCTGAAAATGGCATGAAGTGTGAGAACTCATATGCCTTGGAGGCATGATTTGCAACACCCTTCTCTATGATGTTTCCAGTAGAGATATCTATGATCTCCACTGAATCGGGACCAAATATCACTTGATTTGGAGAGCCAGTATGAGTCATCTGGTATACAGATAACAGGTTTGAAGCTAGGGAGGGAACATAGAGCACATCTTTAAACCTTCCATGTTCAATCTTGATAGAGCCCTTCCCTTTTGTTTTAAATCTACTATTATTTCCCAGCTGAATACTAGGACCATCAAAAGACTGTAAAGAGGATAATGATTCTCTGGATGCAACCATATGATTGGAAGCTCCATAATCATTAAGGAAGGCATGTGCTGTTGAGAAGCTGGCCTTCAATGCATGACCTCTTTCGAAGCAATCTTTTGTGACTTCTGTGACTTCTGTGTGTTCAACCTTACTTTTGCTAGAAGGTGCAGTAATGTTATGTTTCTTTAGAAGAAAATTCATTTCATTAATTTGTCTTCTCATGCAGGAGCTATCTGGATGAAAGCCCCTTCCAGAGTAGGAACAAAGGGTCTTCCCTTTGCCATTATTCTTGCTTCTCTTCGAAACTGAAGTCTCATTTGACTACTCTTTCTTCATAGGATACTCGTCTCTTTTGTTTCCATTATCATTTTCTACCTTACCTCCTCTTGCAACCGGTGCTTGATCTTTGGAACATCGAATGATCCCCATTTGGATCAACTTGTCATGCTCATGAGTGAGAGATTCAATGAAGCTGTTAAGAGTGGGCATCTTCTAGTTTGGAGTAGAGAGATTCATTGAATGAAAGGTTGACACAAAGACCGAATAGTCTGCACCAAGTTTTGAGAGGATGGAAAGAATAAGTTGATCTTCCTCCTTTTCAACCTTGCACAGCTTTAATTCGAGCACCAAGATCTTAAATTTTGTAAGGAAATCATTTAGTGTTTCATAATTGGATGGATGAAGGGAGATCAACTCATTCTCGAGCTGATAGACCCTCAGATAATCCTACTTATTAAACAATGAAGCAAGATTATCCCATACCTCCTTGGGTGTCTTCAGTCCTTTGATGTGGAAAATAAGATCTCGAGAGATTAAGAGGCACAAGCATCCATATGCTGCATCAATCCTATTGAAATTTTTTTCTTTATCATGATTAAGAACCGGCTCTGCCTCTATATTCATTGTGAGCCTAAAAAGCTGTTTGGAGCGAAGTTGCATCTCCATGTCCTCCTTCCACTGGTGGTAATTGAAAGGAGTGAGAGGCTCTATTGGAGAGTCCATTTTGAAGAAGATTTAGCTGCTATAGTGAATGCAGTGAGGAGAAAGAGCTGCTTGTAGCGAATGCAATGAGAAGAACTGATAACCTATAAATCACACAATCAAATAGAAAAAATAAGGTTGACTACCTACACATTTCAGGTTTTCATCACACCCATCATAATTGATCAAGCAAGATTGATCAACAATTCCTTAACTTGGGGTATTAAGTGGTAAACCTTATGCTTCTGGTGCAGAGTAGGAATGGAAAAAATTGCTAAAAAAAATGATCCAGCTGGAGATCTGAGGAGGAGAGATGCCTTGTCCGCCAAGGCTCTGATACCATATTAAATTGAGCACATAGATATGTGGAAAAACACACAACTCACAAGATAGATCACACGATTTACTCAGTAATTGAAGAATGAAACAATGCAAAAAGGGCTTGCAACTGTGAATGCTTTCATTAATAAAAAAAGTAATTAGATAATCAATTACAATGTGATACAATGGCTAAATAGCCACATGAAATTCGAATCCACATGAGTAAATTCGAATTGATTAGACTCTACTTGACTGTAGGTAACTAAGACCTTGTCTAAATCATTATCGGAGTTCATCGGAGTTCTAAAACACAACTCAAGTGTCTAATTTAGTGTTGTCGGAGGCTAACTGACTGTGTTAGGTGAGGAATGCACCTCTCCTGCATGCAGCCATGCAAACCTAGCGTTAAATGAATGTAGAGGGATAGAACTTAATGTAACTAACTCCTAACTTAGCTTGACTAGTCACCAACTCAGCTCAACTGCCTTGGTTCGTATCGGCACTCCCAGTGGCTCCTAAATTGTAGGGATTTGCTTAGGATGCTCCTAAACTGATGCATGCAAGTGCAATCAGTGGTAGTAGGACTCAATTAGTGTTCCCCGCACTTTAGTAATTGAAACATGTGCCCCAATTAGGCCAAGTGGACCCAATGGTTCTAGTGACTAAAAATAGACTAGATAGACTCCCGATTTAGATATGACTCCTGATTTAGACATATGACCAAATTGGACAAGGGAGGATTAATAATCCTAACACATTCATTGGTTGAGAATTGTCAATATCTAGTATGGTGGATCTCGATGATGCAGTCGAATTAGAATTATCGAATGACATCTATTGGATCGTGACAATCCAATCCTCAAAAGGGAAGAAAATGACACGAAAAATGGAATATGAAATATCCTTTATAGCGTAAATCCAGTTCTGACCCAGTAAAATATTGTAGTCAAGGAGCGTATCAACCACCTCAACCTTGATTGACATGGTCTTCCCTCCAAGATGGACTTGAAAAGAGGGAAGGATAGCATGCATATGAAATAAACGTCCATCGAACATGGTCAACATGGTTATAGATTTTGACAACGTCGGTGAGCCAAGGCCTTTCCAATAATCCATATACATGACAGAGGCTGCAACGCCTTCATCAAGGAATTTTCATTTGATCATGTTATTCAGACACTCCACATGGAATAAGAAAGCCACATGGTAATGCAAGCGAGACCAGATCTTGTGGGTTTCAAATATAACTACCGTGGAAGGGTTAGGATCAACCACCCCAAGAGTAGTCAACAATGCTCTCCTTTGTGAAGGACAAGTATGAAGAACTTCAAGAGTTGACATTGCACAGGGAGTCTGACCTAGGTCCTCGATAATGGAATAACGTTGGGTGGCTCGAGGTATACGAGGCACAACTTCAGGCTTATCAATATGCAAAGGTATCTTGGGAGGTGCATGCTCTTTACCCAAGTTGGGTTGTGACAGACCATAATATTTTGCGCAAGTCACAACATTAGCGGCTGAAATCATGTTGATACAACCATGGCCACCTTCTACATTTAGTGGGTTTTGTTTCCCACCAGAAGTACTTTCGGTGTCCATATTCCGCGAATCCATATTTTGATTATGCGGTAAAGGATTATTCAACACAGTTGGGCTCTTTTCAATGAACTTTGAGGCCTCTTCAATAAGAGGGCACAAGTATGTGAGATGGTCTCCATCACAAATCTTGCAAGGGAATTTAACCTTCTGCTTAGGTTTCTCCCCCCCCCCCTATTTTCTCTGCTCTTGTCTTCGTTCTAGTTCTCCTTCCTATTTCCACCCCTTTTATTATTCTTCCGGGTTGTTGGTTACCCTTCTGGTATGACGAATGCACCGATACCACATCCATCGATTGGGTGGGATGGGACGAAGTTGTAGCTTTTCCAGTCACAGATTGATTAATAGAGAAACTCCGCATTTGATTCGTAACCTCGTCTACGACTTCGGTACTCGAGGAGACAACAATACCATCAACATGTGGCCTAGGTTTAAACTTAGGTTCAAAGTTTGGCCGTGGTGCATTATGGATAATCTTATAAAGGAGCCCATAATAAGCATAAATCAAGTCCAGCTGCTAAGATTTAAAGTTATCCTACTCCTCATTCATCACTCTAGATGTCAAAATATCCTTCACTATATAAGGCAACAAATATTTGAGGAACCATTCCAACAAAAATTCGGGCAAAATGTTTGCCTTAATCAACTGCTTTCATTTGCGCCACTCTTGAATATGATCAGAGATGTGCATGGATTTATCTTGCCAAAATTTTGACAAGAGCTCGGTGTCGACATCGTAACGTATCGGTAACTGAAATTGGTTAAGAAATATCATGGATAAATCATTAAACGTCTGATATGTGCCCCAAGAAACTCTATATACCATTTCACAGTAGGACCCATGAGGGTGTGTTGAAACATTCGTAGACGAACAGAATTATGGCTCAATGAGTTAGAAGAGGACCAAAGGTGGAAAGTAGTCACATGCTCTCTAGGGTCCTCACCACTCTTACCTTCAAACTTCAGAATGTTTGAAGGGAGCTTGGCAGGGACAACCCACGACATCGAATCATGAGATACATGATCATTGGTCAACTTCAAAAGGTAAGGAAAATTCAACATATCCAAGAAAGGGATCCTAGGTTGTGCCATATGGTTCCATACTCCCTAAAAGGTTGGTTCATATAAGGTTGATTGCGATAAAGACCATGGCCTTTGCTAGTCGGATAATAAAACCCTCCTGCATGACCCCTAAAAGGATGCACGGGAATGTGATAGTTTGGTATACCTTGAGAATGAGGTGCCGTATAACCATAGTAATAGGATTGATGGAAAGGTTTACCCACAGACATATAAGGAGGTACGTAACCTCTCGACGCAACAACACTAGCCAATGACAGAACAACATGGTTAGATGCAACACTATGTCTTGAAGGCCCATGTGGGACATGAGAAGGGTGTGTCATAAGAAAGGCATTTGATGGAACATGCGTGGTGGATGATGGAGCATAAGATGAAATGTAAGTTGTGCCTCCAACATTCACATGTCTATGGTCACCTCCATAAGAGGGAACACTAGTGTTAATATCGGGAAAAAATTCTCCCACGAATGGAGTAGAAGGATCAATATGATCACTCCCAAATCTATTAGCGAGAAAAGGGTCTACAATTCCATAGGCCTAAAACCAGGATCTATACCAAGATAAACGACAGATGAAGGGATAGTGTCGGTAAGTTCTGGAATGCCAAACCTAAAAGGACATGTGCTATAGGGAATGTGATTAGTATCACTACTCAAAATTCCCAAGGAAGACATACGATAGGCAGCTGCAAATTTTTACAGCTAAGGTCATTATTGTAGGAAGTATCATCCCTGTGAGGGTTGGCTTCAATCGGAGTCCTAGGCATTCCCCATTCCAGACGATGGATAAGGAGGTATCTTTGGGATCTCATATGTAGTACTCATGGTGAGAACAATGTGTGAGTCACAATGTGTAAAAGTTCACCTAGAATTCCTATCCCTCTTCCAAGGATGAGGAGGAGAGTCACAAGGAGAAATCCCAGCTAAAATTGAGATTGACAGAGCACCATAAATTGATCCACGATGACTCCACAAGACTCAAAATATTACGATCCCTAAAGCAAGATAGCACACAAAAACCATACCCCTAAGTAAAGCTAAGTCATATGCAAACAAGCCAAGAGGGAGGATAAGTGAGCTCCCAAATGCAGTAGGTACGACTCGCTTAGAAGAGTCCTGAGACTCCCATACACTACAAGTGGAGGTGTGTAACCAATTACAGTGGTTCTCAAGTTCAACGCATATAACGTCTATGTTGTCTGAGCCCTACCTAGCCAGGACACTCACCAAATAACCTCTGCAAGTACCCCCTATGATACCTAGGTAAGGAAACTAAGGTCACCCCAATATAACCAATGCTCAGGAGGACATTCGCGGGAGGGATATACCATATGGGAAGGGTAACAAAGATCGAAGCTTGAAAGCACCAAAGCTACCTCAAAAGCATTCAGATATGAGTAAGATCCTAGAAATATTTCTCTTGTTCAATAGAAAGTGTCAAGGGGCTATCCCCACCACTAACGAGTGCATTGCCTCATGCTTAACTCCTGTGTAAGAGGATCCTCTTGAGAACACTAATTATACCAAGGATTTCACTTCTCACCTGTACAAAGACCTAATTGTTTTGTTTCATATTCTTGGAAAAATTTACTCATGACACCCTATTCCAAGACTCTACAGCCTAATCTTGTTCATGCACCTCTATCAAATAAAAAGTGTAATCAATTTTAAGTTAAGCGTTAATTTTAATGGTTGTGATTACTCAAGGGTAATGAATGTGCAACTAGCGATATTATGAATCAACAATGAAATAAATATGCACACCTAAAAAACAATGCCAAGTGCAATTTGTATTTAAATATGAAAAAGGGGGTATGCCACTACATGAAATGCACAAATTCCTTGTTCAAATGCCAATTCAATCATTCCTATATGAAATCATGAACATTATTTCATCTAAGAAAACCTAATGCAAATACCATTTCAATGCAAATGCATAATGCAAAACATGCCAAAAATAACCATATTTTGTATTTTGATTATAAATGATATGAAAATGCAACAAACAGACTCTATAAACTCCTAGAACCTGTAGAAAGTATCAGACACAAGCCAAGAAAGACTCTGAGACCAAGAATTCTAATGCACTGATAGAAAAACCAAAAGGAGATAAATGGCAAGAACAACTTTTAAAGAAAAGCAAAGAAAAAGACGTCTTTGGTCTGCACAGAAGTAGTAAAAAAGCACCACAGGAGTTCAAGAAGACTCATCAACACTCACAACCCACCCAAAATCTCCCCAACATTAAGATCTCAATCACAAAGATGGATGTATGCGATTGTTCACAGAAAACCCACGTGTATACACGACTATAAGTACTACAACTTGCATGTATACATGACCATCACCTCTATGATCCACGTATAGCAAGAGATAGGTGGTAAAAAGGTAGGATAAGACTCAAATCACTTCAAAATAATTACAATGGTTGTAACACCCCAATTTTGACCCCGTTTGCATTATAAAAATGTGTATGATGTAAATATTGTATTTAATCGTGGTGTGGAGCTAAAGGAAAAAGCCCCACCATCGATTTAGGATTTTATGTTTTGACAATTAAAATTGATGCCAATGGTATTTCGTGCTAGCCAAGCACATTATAATTTGGACATCATGTAAATACGTAATTTAATTAAAATACCCACAACGAGCTATGTCAATGCAACATTGAAAGAGATGGGGGCATGATTTCCTAAGGATAGGGGGGGGAATATTCAAACCTTGAGCCAATGGGGAAAAGACAAATGTCAAGGGGAAAACCCATCAAGCTATCAACCACCTTTCTTGTCTTACTCACCCAATCATTTATTTATGTCAAAAATTGGTTGAGGTAGTTATTGCATGGGGATGGGAAGAGTATGGCAGTCCAAATTCGAATTGGAGAAGCCATCAGTTTTTGGGAAACACGATTTTGACTTTTGGGGAAAGTTAACACCCAAAAATGCATGCCCATTTTGTTTTTCACCCACGTCCTCCATTTCCTCACGCAATGGAAGACTAGAGATCTCCATCCTTCATGTTTTTGTCTACTGCATGTGTTTTCCCTCACATGGGCAGCTGTTTTCTTCATTTTCTCTAGGTTGGAAAATATTTTTTGGTAATGATCAATGGTTGGGTTTCCTCCTCCACGATTTTTCTGCATTTCCTCTTTATTTTCCAAGCTAGAAATCATTTTTTGGTAATGCCCAGCGAATTGGAGAGGAGACCACGATTTTTGGTTGTTTGTTGAGGCCTTTTTTACCCACATGAAGAAAATGAACATTTTGTGAAATCGATTTTGGCTCCTGGGGCTGTTTTACCCATTTACCATTATTGAATTTGGCTTCCAGGATGTTTTTGTCCATTCCCAGAACTTGTATCTTGCAATGGGTTTATATTTTGGTTTTGGTTTGAACTGGTTTGGAGTGGAATTGGGTCTGAACTAGCTTGATAAACCTAGTGTAGGAAGGAACCTCACAGACAGATCTAGAGGGGTTGGTTTTCTTCTTTGCACACCCTGGATAACACTAGAAGGGAGGGAATATCCCGAGGGATTGCGTAGCAGAGAAGGGGATATTTCCTTTTGTTGGATTTGTGGATGTTTTAGAAGCTAAGCCAGATTTGGTGCAAGAGTCCCTAGCTCTGTGGTTGAGCTCACTAGCTTAGCAGTTCAACCTTTGCAGCCTGATAAACCCAAATTTAGTTTTGGCTTGGCTAAATTATGATGTGTATTTGGCTATGTGTGAGCCTACTATAGTTCCCTTATTCCTGGTGGGAATCATGCCCAACTTGGGGGTGGCAGTGTTGCTGAGAGATTGATGAGCACACTAGCCTATGGTTGGGTGGAATGTTGCAGTGACGTAGCTGGTTGCAGGACAATCTTCTTTCAAGATAAATATCTCTTGTGTTAATATATGCATTTGTACTTTCTTGATGAAATAGGATGAACATGTCTAATGTGTTGAATTCCTTCATTGTATATTGCATGTTTTACAAATATGTGGATATTTTTTTTAAGTTCAATTCATTTTATATTACGTTATGGGGCTTATATTGCCTGGATTTGATAACATAGCATTATGGTCGCGTTCCCTCTCGGGTAAATGGGAGGGGACGTGAAAATGGTCTAACACACTCCTAAATGCGACACATAAACACAGATAGGCATAGATCAAATCAAGTACATCATGCACTCAAACCCCAACAAAAAGGAAAGTACCTAGCGAATTCGTCAATTCTGTTTTCGAGAAAACTTCCTATGGCTTGGGGTGGACCACAACAAACAATATGACACCAAAGATCAATCCACTTCCAATATAATAAAGAGATACAAGACTAACACTAAGGGATGAGAAGTGTACCTTATTCTGGACATTTGTAGAAGATCCTCATTGATATTTCAATCACACTTGTACCTATATTTCATCCTCAACAACAACGAAACACATAATCGTGATAGATATTAAGTGTTAGAGCCTACTCTAGCATATACAAATCCAATATATAATGAAAGAAACTACATCCATGGATACAAATATTCATAGCTACACATATAAGGGATGAGAAATGGATATTTCTATTAAATGTAAACAGAGACCTCTGTTGACACCTCGTCGAAATTGAGAAACCGAGTCCTCCACCTGGTCCTCCACCACTTTAATCCTCCATATCAAGGAAAGCTCACAAGAAAAAGTTAATCTTGGGAAAGAGAACCAATGGATGCTCTAAGGACAAAGGGATGTAGTCTCAAGTATGCAAGAACGGAGCACAAATCCACTATAATTTAATTGCTCTCACAAGTCCTTCTCCTTCAATGCTTCCAAGTAGCTAAATATATAGCCCTCAATGAGAGGTGAAGGGTCAAGTCAGAGCGTTTCCAGTCATATGGAAGGTCACGAGTCAAGTTATTCGTTACTTGATGAGGAAAAACTCCAAATATTTATTTTTTGAGCAGATTTCTCGATGTACGCGGGTCATAATGGAGCAATTTGAATGTACACTCGAGGAGTAGACTGGTGACCTGCATATACCCATAAATATGAATTTTTAAGGGGTTTTCCTAGAGCATCAAAGTAATACTGAGCAAATGGGGTATAAAGAGTCTGCATAGAGACATGGATAGGCCATAAAAACATGATATATCAAGCATGGAAAATCATGCTATAACAAGTGGCTAAACTCAAAGGCAAGTTTCTTCCTGTTAACTATACTTTGAATTTGACATATAGGAATCTCAGAGCCTTAGGCAAAAGGACATGACAGTAAAAGATTATATATACTTGAATTTTACAATTTCTTAGGTAGGTATGGGCATACTGATAAAGGAGTTGTGTCTAGGTATGTAAATTGTTTGAGGTATGTCATTCAAGATGATATAAGCATAAGGAGGATTAGCATTGTTGGTGAAGGCTATCATCTTCTTTGAAGGTCAATGAGAAATTGTTAAGAAAGCAAGAAAGTACTGATGGGAAAACAATTAGAAGTAGAGGCAGAGGTATGTATAGAAGATGGAACATTAGTGGATCAAAGGAAGAAGAGGGTAGTTGTGTGACCATTGTAAAACAAAGATACAGGAGAAGTAATGAGGATTTTAGAGGTGGATGAATCTTTGAAGGATGAGGAAATATTAGATATAAGAGGGATTGGAATATCCCTGATGATTTTTTACAAATTCCAAACACCAAGGATTTTTTTTGTGAATGTCCTGAAATGTGTGCTAACATACGACAAGAAAGTCTCACGTTACCCAAGGCATTGAAAGCACATATAATTCTATAATTGTAGATAACATGTTAATGAATTTTAATAAGGGTAAGGGGAAAATTTGATGTTTAGAAGATCCTTACCAAATATAGAAAAGCACATACAAAAGGAGTTGAATCAAAAGGAAATCAATATTCAAGACCATCTGTAAAATTGGAGGTAAATAATTGTTCTTTAACTCTTTATGTAGGTAGAATAGGGATTTTAGTATCCACAAAGGTCATTAAGATTTTGAACCTAAATGTAGGCCGCACCTTGATGCAAAAGGGATACATGTAAATGTTTCCAAACATTGTTTTATTAGTTTTCATATTGGAACTTATCATGATAAAGTGATGCCTACTCTTCTGACAATGAATGTTAAATCCATTTTCTATTGGGTAAGCCTTCGAAATATGATATGAAAATTGTTTATGATAGTGTGAAGAATATATTAATGTTAGATCAGGATGGAAGGAATATTCAAATTATAACTATGAAGGATGAAAAAGGGGACGAAAATAATGGGAATAACTACACTAGTGGTAGAAGAGTAATGTTATGTTTAGGAAAATATTTTTTAAAGGAGGAATGCAACATTGGTTTTCTATTATTCCAAAAATCCCAAGTCTAAAAGTGAAAAAAATGGAGATTCCAGCTAAAGTAGAAGGAAAATTGACTAAATTTAATGATGTTATTTAAAAGGAGTTTCCCTGGGTATTTCCACCTATGAGGAGAATTTACCATAAAATAGATTTTGTACTAGGTTCAAGTTTACCTAACAAGGACCCATAGAAGATGTCACCTACTGAAGATGATGATTTGAATAGGAACATCCATGAGTTGTTGGAAAGTGGTATGATTAGGGAAATCTTAATCCCATGTGCACTACCTATTGTGATTTCACCAAAAAAGAGTCGATAATGTGCATTGATTATAGGGATTTTAACATATTACCAATAAGTACACATTTCATACACCTAGGATGGATGATTTGATGCACTCTCTAAGTGGTGCAATATATTTTAGAAATATGGATCTAAAGAGTGAGTATCATCAAATTGAATTTGTGTAGGGGATGAATGGAAAACAACTTTTAGGAACAAAAAGGGATCTTTGAATGGTTGGGGATTCCATTTGGTTTGACAAATGCTCCAAGTACTTTTATGAGACTAATTAATGAA
This sequence comes from Pseudotsuga menziesii, assembly GCA_001517045.1. NCBI lineage: Eukaryota > Viridiplantae > Streptophyta > Pinopsida > Pinales > Pinaceae > Pseudotsuga > Pseudotsuga menziesii. The sequence continues at coordinate 82,402 of LPNX010406796.1, forward strand.
GTGTTTCTTGAAGCCTTATTTAGGGTTTGTTGTGGTTTAATTATGATACTTTAATTTTTAGCAAGACAAGAGAGGAGCATCTTAATAATTTAAGACAAGACTTGCTAGAGTGACTGAAGAAAGAGAAATTATTCATAATAACATAAGTGTACCTTCATGAAATACGAATTAGTATACCTCAGGTTTTCATATCTCAAGAGACTTTAAATATGGATCCTTAAAAATTGAAATAAATAATAGAATAGCCAATTCCTAAGAGTGCATTTGAAGTGACAAGTTTTGATGGAGTAGATACTTTTTATAGGAATTCCATAGGAAATTTTAGTAGGATAAGTGTACCTTTCACTACTTGCATGAGGACAGGAGAATTCAATAGGAATGTTGCTACATAAAAGTGATGTGAATTGTTGAAGAAAAAGGTTATTGAAAGGTTGATGTTGGATTTACCAAACTTCTATGTAAGTTTTCTAGGTTGATTACAATGCTAGTGAGACAATTATTGGAGTAGTGATGAGTCAAGGGGGAATATTAATCACTTTATCTAGTGAAAAGTTGAGTGAATCTAAACAAAAATATTCTATTTATGACCAAGATTTGTATGTAATTTTTCAAGCACTGAAGAAGTGGATACATTACTTGTTTCCTAAAGAGTTTATTTTGTACACTAATAATCAAGCATTGAGGTATCTAAACAAATAGTGTAAATTAAATAAAATACATATGAGGAGGACGCAATTTTTGCAAATCTATACATTTGTACTGAAGCATAGAGAAGAAAAAGCAAATAGAGTTGTAGATGCTTTGATTAGGAATCATGATAGTGGAGGTAAGATGATTATAAGAGATGAAAAATTTATATGAATATGACCAAAATTGTGTTAAATCATGGAAGGAAAATAAAGAGCCATGAAGCTATGATAAGAAATTATACCTTAATTATTCAATTCAAGAGGGATTTATATTTAAAAATATCAATTGTGTATTTCAATATAATCTATGAGGGAAAATACGATCCAAGAGATGAATAATGGAGTTTTAAGTGGGAATTGTTGTGCTGACATTCTACCAAGCCACTAGTTGAGGACCACTATAATTAGCCAAGAATGGATAAGGATGTTAAGAAATGGGTCAAACATTTAAGAATTTGTCAACATGCAAAGGGAAAATGTTAGGGTCCTACCCTATCTCGCCTTAATCTAAGAATTAATCATACATAGTATAAGGACATGACTTTGTAACAAGGAAATAAACGTTAGTGTTTATTATTAAATGTAAAAAGGGCTTCTTTATTAATTAATACCCATTAGGAAATTCTATTTTTACCATTGCAAGTAATCAGGGCTTTGGACATTTGAAGACTATTTAAAGAAGCTTCAAGGCTATGAGGTGTTAATGGATATCCACTCAAGTGAATGATAACCTTAGTATAAGAGGCCCATGAACATTGTTGCCATAATAAAAAAAGCTTTGTTTCTTCATATTATGTTATTATTGTCTCATATTTTTGGTTTTGTGTTGCTTATTTATGGTCTATTGCATGATAATATTTCTATATATTTTGTGATTCTCAAGTTATAGGGGTAAGGATCATTGCAAGTTGTATTAGAGCCATGATATTGAGACAACACGCCTCTGATAATTGATAGAATTTATTTTTTAGGCTAGAGACATGTTCTCACATTTGAAATTAATCGTAGAGACATGTCATAATTTAGCAAATAAAGTTGTGGCTGGGGAGAAATACATATAGGGAATATATTTGGTACTTAGTCACATTGTACCCTAATTTTGTGCAATTGTTGGACATTGTTGTTACTCATGTTTGTACCCCTTAGATTAGTACCACATCAAATAACACATGCACATGGAATCACTTCTACATACCCTCAGGTATATGGGAAGTCCCATAAATCACCTAAAATTATCTTGTGGTTATCTTGTTTCTATGGTGGAATTAAAATAAACACTCAAGAATATAATCCTATTGGCAAGACCCTTTGAAAAACAAAACAGATAACAAAAAATAATATAAATGATAAAAATATTCCAAGAAGAGAGGTGGTGTTGAAAGACACCATTCAAAACACTTAAGAAGAATGCATTATGATAAGAAAATGACAATGCATTATCTCATTTAATCAATCATTGTCATTCAATTTCAATAGTACAACCCATAGGGTTTTTATTTTATAGTCTCTAGATCTAACAAAATTCCTTGAAGTGAGGATGATTTGGTCCACAAATAAGGGTCATCAGTTCTAATCATTTATACAAAGTATGCAATGTCTCCTTAATGAATTAGTTATTCCAGTCAATCCAACCGTTACTTTTCCAACCATCTAGTTGACTGAACAATCAACCACTCATTTAAGGCTTCATTCAACTTCCTAGCTAGTCGACTGTAGTTTTTTAATTGAACGTCTCTAGAATATCTAGAGGTGTGATAAACCTGCATAACCTTTGGTTCCAACAACCCTCATTTTGCATAATTCTCTAGATATTTAGGAGGTAAATTTATGATCTCTAAACACGCCCCATAATTTCAGCTTCCTGGAGCCCAAGCATAGATCGAATTTTAACAAACTTAGCTTATGGTAAAGTTTTCATAAAGATATTATCAACATGATCATTTATCCTGCAACAAACAAGTGTTGCAAGATTGTCATGTATTAATTGTCTCAATTAGTGGATATGGAGTTCAACATTTGATGTGTGCAACAGGAATATAAACAACCTGAATTGCACTCTAATTTTCATAATAGATAATAGTTGATGTTGGAGCAGGGTCCCGCAGCTACAGAAGAAGCTGCTAGTTTAGCGGAGAGATAAGTTTTGGTGGAAAGAAGATAAGACAGAGCTACGACGCCGTAGCACGTTTCCAACTGCAGAGCAGAGCCGGAAACCATGACTTTTGAGATAGAGAAGTCAAGAAAGGCAACGGTAACTGAGCGGCCGAGAAGAGAGAGCTCACCCACTGCATTGAAGGCAGTGGTGGAAGACAGGAGGGCTCAGCGACCCTCATAAAGGAGAAGGAGCAACGAGGCTGAAGCATTGAAGACGAAGGACAGAAAAGTGAAGCGGTGCACAGTACCCATGATCAGTGCCGGGAAGCATGGAAGACTGCAGAGAGCTGTGGTGTGATGGAAAGCGGCTACCTCAAGTACATATATGGCCGACTGTCACTAGTTAGGGTTTGGGTTACTGTTGGGACAGGCCCATAGTGTTGTAATGGCAAGACCTTCGAGCTGCCTATAAAGGGATATATTTTGTATTGTAAAAGGTTGGCGTGTTGGCATTTTGGGTGTTTAGGCCATCCAGCTAGTCGGATAACATACAGTTAGCCATTGAGTCTGTTAGCTCACAGTTATTTTGTATTGTAATAGAGTTGAGCTCTGGTTCTGTTATTAGCGGTAGCAATCTTACTGTAACCAGTAGCTGGCTTATAGAGTATGCATGTAACGATCCGCAGGGATCGACAGAGAGGGAAGAGTATATTGTAGGAGAGCAATATAGAGAAGAAAAGAGATCTAAGAGAGAATATCTTGAGCTGCATATGCAGTGCAGCATAACTGTGTTTTACCTTCCCCTGAGCTATAATAAGAAAACACAGTTTTGTGGATGTAACTTCCATCCTGGAGGTGAACCACGTTAAAATCGAGTGTTATGTGATTGGTTTATGTGTTATGTTTACTTATGCATTTCTCAGTCATTTCATGGACTCTGTTTACAGTTAATGAATGAAGGTGTTAATCAGTTCACGGTAACATAGAAGGATAAATATAAGTCGAAGTCTTTGGCATGTTGTATGTGGTTCATTTATGCTTTGCATGAAACAGTCACTAGTCGTAGTATTGAATAGCCTTGTATATTAAGTCTTGCACATCGACACGAGCAACGCTAAGTGCGCTAAACCGCAGAGGTAGGATATCACAGAGAGGTGATACCGCATCGACAGAGGAGCTGCGGTGCGCGATACTGCAGGTTAAGGACTCAGCGTTGGGCAGGAGCTGCGTGTCGCACGGTGCATGGCGAAGCGGTAAGGTCGGAGATATCGCGAGCCAAGGAAATTGCGCGACGTAGGAAGGGACCGCACGGTGGGGTATTAAGGAATATCTCGCGGCTAGAAAAGCTGCGAGACGAGGAGATCACGCAACGCGAGCAGAAGATCGCGCGACGTGCAGAGAACGAGACCTTGCAGCTAGAAGAGCTATGAGCCGCAAGTAGGATTGCCACAGAACCTGGTCCAAGACACTTGAGTCCTTGGCCAACCCATTAGAATCACTTCGGGTGATACTTCAGGCCGCTTTGCGGTCTGTCTCCGAAAGGGCCAATGAGCTAGGGGTGTTGTTGGTTGATTATAGTAAACCTGGGTCTGCCCACCGCAGCCAACAAATGGTTCCGTTGCCGGTTTTGAACAACTGAGCGCTAATGTTCTGTTGGCATCCTACTAGAGAAGAGATTCACCAGTGGCTGGATTCAAACTTAAGGGAGTTTGCCAAGAAAGAAAATCAGAGCCCTAAGTTGAGCACAGAGGACTGGTTACAAAAGCATATCGCTTCAGATATACACGTGATATTTTTTGCAACCTATGGAAACGAGCTTTACGACTGGTTATCAAAGTTGACAGATAGGAACATATTCAAAAAGAAGAGAAACATTGTCTGGACACCGGAGCTGATTCAGACCGTGCAGAGACTCAACAATCCCATTACGAGAGCAGTGGACTTCTGGCTTGCGAGTGTGCTAGGAGGCTTTGTTACAGAATTTGCAGTTGACCAGAGAAAAAGCTTCAGCGAGGCTGAGCGGTACTTCTTCAAAGGATATCGTGGTAAGTACCTAAAATCTCTAAACTTGTCCATTAAGATGCTGCTACATGAAAAAGGAGTAATGGACATGATTTCAGATGAATAAGTAAAGATAGTAATGTCACAAGAGTTTGAAAGTGATTTTGATGAAATTGGACAAACACGTAGTGGTAAGAAATATAAAGTAGCTTTCGGCTCTCCTGTATTTGGAGACAGTTCAGACAATATTAGGCAACCAATTCCTAGTACCACAGAAGAACCAGAGGGGGGTATCCCTTACCATCCCTATACCCCACAGAAACAGACCAGGACTCAGAGTAATCCCGTAGGTACTCCATCCAGTAGCTCACAGAAAGCACCTACTACCGCTACATCACTTTCACCTACACCGCCGAGTGGTAGTAATCCAGTCAATCAAAACCCACCGCAGAGAAATAGAATGGGAGATGATATGAAGCTACCTACCTTTAAGGGTACAAGAGCAGAGGACCCGGAACAACATTGGTTTCTATGCGAAGCCATGTGGACCATTAAAACAATCAACGACGATAACCTTAAACTTGTACAGTTGGTCACTACACTCAGAGATCGAGCTTTAACATGGTACATAAAGTATACCACTGTACCCAAGACACTTGCCCAGGTCAAGAACGCCATGATTAAAGAGTTCAAGAAACCTAAATCTGAGTCTCAGTGCATAACAGAGCTCAAGGATATTAAGCAGCTACCATCAAAGTCAGTATGGGACTTTGACCAGAAATTTAAAGCTCTTATAGACCAAGTAAGGTTTGAGTTTGCGCCGGAGCAGCATAAGGAATGGTTTATTGCAGCACTGCTCCCTCACATCAGATTGCCACTAATGCAGCAGAAACTCCAGACGCAGGATGACACATTGGAGATGGCGATGAAGCTAGAAGCTTCACCTTTAGCTGAAACCAGCGCAGGCATGACAACTCTACAGAACCAATTGGCCAACCTCACGTTACAGATACACGAACTTAAGAAAGGGAAAGAGGTTATGCAAGACACATGGTGCTTACGATGTAAAGCACAGGGTCATACCAAAGACAATTGTCCAGTCTTTGCAGAATATTTAGCGTCAGGGGCTCCTAACCCCTTACCACGAACGCAAGGGCCATGGTGTGAAATATGTAAGACACAAGGACATCAGCCTCAGCAATGCCCTTTGCTTCAGAAGTATGTACAGACACCTAAGAACCTATACTGTGTCTTCTGCAAGTCTGTCGGACATGATGAACAGGATTGCCGAGGCTATGATCTCATGTTAGATAGAAAACATGACGTATATAGAGTCCAGTCAGAAACACAGGGTCCAGTAGCAGGACCACAGCCTGATCCGGCTTACGGTGGCCGTGGAGGAGGATTCCGAGGATGAGGCCGTGGAGGAGGTTTTGCACGAGGAGAAGGTTTTGGCCGTGGTCGCGGCCCAATTACTTGTTATAACTGCGGAATTGTAGGAAACTATGCTAGGGACTGTCAGAGCCCCACTACCACTTGTAACTACTGCAAATCTTATGATCATACCATAGAGGAGTGTCCTACCTTGATAGCTAAGATCAAAGACCCTAAGCCAGCAGTACACCAAAAAATCTAGCTTATTGCTGCTGAGTAGGCAGAGCCAGAACCAAGAGTCAATATTGTGACTCGTAGCAGTGTTTCTACTAGTAGGACATCACAGGAGACCGAAAATAACATAGGGCAGGAGTGGGTGCGCAGAGCTCCTAGTAAAGCAATACCACTCGACCTGCAGAAGAATAAAGAGACATTTCACGAAGCCAAGGCTTCCATTGATGAACCTATGCAATCAAGATCGCAAGTACCGCCATCTAGGGCGTACCGCAGCAAGCACCTTATGGCGATAGTCCTGAATAGATACCACAGGCTACCACATCGGGAAGATGCGACGAGGATGAATCAACAGGAAGTGTACAATCCTTCCTGCGCAGTTGCTTGAAACTCATGAGAAATGAAAAAGCTATCGATGAGCTATAGCGCATCATAAATCAGTGTCAGCAACCTTCTCTCTTGGGCAGTGCACACCGCGCTGTTCATAATATTACAGGACATACAAGGACCGAAAGAGAGATGAAGCTCAAAGCACAGATTGGAGAGTTTGAAATGGATGAGGTCGTCTTAGATCTAGGATCAGAGGTGAATGTTCTGACTAAGCAGACATGGGAACAGATGGGTAGCCCTCAGTTAGTCAGATCCCCTATCCACCTGAGATTAGCTAACCAGCAACGGGTATCACCATTGGGTCGACTGCCGCAGGTGCCAGTTGACATTGACGGAGTTCGCAGTTTTGCGGACTTCGAGGTTATAGAAATAATTGGTGATAGTCGACCGTATCCAGCATTATTAAGTATCGATTGGGCGATCGGTAGCAAGGCTGTCATCGACCTAAAGAGAAGACAAATGACCTTTGAGGATGCGCAGATCCGGGTCATCACGCTGCTGGATCCCCACCAGGGTCCTAGATATATTGAACCTATCCGAGCAGAGGAGGAGGCATATAACATGGATAGTCTCTACCAGATGACTGCAAACCAGAACGACTTCATCAATCCAACCGCAGAAGGGAACATTAGTTGGCGATGCGACAGCTCATGCGCATCGGATTCCGATGTTGGTCTAGAGAACTGGAAGAACAGACTTTACGAAGTTTTAGCGCGCAGATGTGTGTTTATGAGTAAGTCACTGCGATGGATTGGCGCAGAGATCACTGAGATTGCATCATATCATGGTCTGACAGATATCCAGGACTTCCTTGAGAAATTTGAGCAACAAATTCCTTACGAGCAGAGGATCGCAGCTATGGACCTTGCAGTACGAGCCACACTTGCAAGATGGTGGTATGCGCATAAAGAGAATATCGCATCATGGGATGATATTAAAAGACTGATGGCGATCAGATTTTCTGTCGACAGAGAGTATGTCCAGCAGAAGTACACAGGAGAAACTGATCCCAGGGCACACATTCAGACATGCGAACAGAACTGGTCGGACATTCCTGAGGATGAATGGGTTCACAGATTCATTCACACATTGGACACAGTTCCAAGGAACTGGTACACAGAGACCGAGTTGCGCAAGGGGACGACCACATGGTCACTTCTGATAGACAGTTTCCTACTCACCTTCGCGTTTGAATTAGAACATCCAAGTGTTACTCAGGCCCTAGACATAATCAAGATCAAGATATTTGAGGACTGTACCATCTCAATGCAGGCTCAACCTGAGTGGACCGTCCAGTTGCAAGCCGCGCTTGAGTGCTATAATTTTGCAGCAAAGTCAGACAATCAAGATAAGGATGAGGATGAGGATCCTCGCAACACCAACATTCTGGAGTCAGAAGGGACTCGCGATGTTGGGGGACCATAGTTAGAAATTCCAGCAATCACCGAACCCATTAAGATTAAAAAGATCAATATTGGCACAGACGCAGAACCTAAGTTTGCCTCTATTGCAGACTATTGGAACGATGAAACAGTCGGACAGATTGCAGATTTGTTACATGACTATTAGGACCTGTTTCCCACCAAGTTCACAGAGATGAAGGGAATAGTTGGAAACCTGGGAGTTATGAGGATACCATTGAAGGAGGATGCTAGACCAGTCAAGCAACACCCATATAGATTGAATCCGCGCTACAAATAAAAAGTAAAGGACGAAATCGATAAGATGCTAGCAGCAGGCATCATTGAGCCGATAGAAGAAAGCGAATGGGTTAGCCCCATGGTCATGCAAGAGAAGAAAACAAAAGGGGACATCAGGATTTGTGTCGATCTGTGCAAGCTCAACGATGCATCGCTTCACGATCCATTTCCGACACCATTCACTGATGAGGTATTAGACAATGTGGGAGGACATGAGGTCTACTCCTTCACCGATGGCTTTTCAGGCTACCATCAGATCAGAATACATCCAGAAGATCGATCCAAGACCACCTTTGCAACAGAATGGGGCTCGTTCCAGTATACAGTAATGCCCTTTGGTCTTAAGAATGCACCAACTATATTTTCTAGAGTAGTACTTGCTGTATTTAAAGAATACATTCATAAATTCCTAGAAGTATATTTTGATGATTGGACTGTATTTGGGCTAATCGACAAGCATATAGGAGACTTAAGACTGATGTTAGAGAAATGTAGGCAGTACCAGATTTCTCTAAACTTGAAGAAATGTATATTCTGTGCACCATTTGGTATTTTGTTGGGTCACATTGTTTGCAGACAAGGCTTGATGGTAGATCCCGCGAAGATCGCCATCATTGTAAATCTTCCAGCACCCAACTCAGTCAAGCAACTGAGGACAGTACTTGGTCATACCGGGTACTATAGAAAGTTCATAAAGGGCTACACAAAGATTACAGCACCAATGGAGAAATTGCTAAAGAAAGATGTAAAATTCCTATGGAATGAGGAATGTCAGCAGAGTCTAGACACACTTAAGGAGAAGATGGTTACAGCACCCATCTTAGTATTTCCAGACTGAACTAAGCCATTTCATGTACATGTGGATGCGTCTGGCATTGCACTAGGGGTTGTTTTAACACAACCAGGAGAAGGAGATATTGACCATCCCATCGCATATTCCAGCAGAAAGCTATCGACAACAGAAAAGAACTACACCACAACAGAAAGAGAAGGCCTAGCTATGGTGTATGTGTTGCAGAAGTTCAGGCACTACCTGTTGGGTGCCTCGTTTAAGATGTTTACTGACCATTCCACCTTGAAGTATCTGGTCAATAAGCCAGTGTTAGGGGGGAGAATCTGCAGATGGTTACTCCTCTTTCAGGAGTATGATTTTGAAATCATTGTGAAACCAGGCAAACTGAATGCCGGACCTGATCATCTGTCGCGGATAGACTCAAGAGAAGAGCCAAGTAACCTAGACAACAATCTTCCAGATGCGCCATTGTTTTCTATCCAGATCACAGATGAGTACTATGCCGATATTATTCAATTCCTCACTACAGGAGTAGCACCTGATGAGTTTACTAAGCAGCAAAAGAAGCAGTTGGTTGTTAAAGCAGCAGACTTCACCCTCATCGCAGGACTTCAAGATAGGTTGCAGAGGACTTCGCAGGAAGCCAAGGCAAAGCTACAGTAGGAGAAGCCCGCTGGAAGTGGCTCGAGGACGAGCCACAAGTAAGTGTTAGGGGACTGTTGGAGCAGGGTCCCGCAGCTACAGAAGAAGCTGCTAGTTTAGCGGAGAGATAAGTTTTGGCAGAAAGAAGATAAGACAGAGAAGCTACGACACCGTAGCACGTTTCCAGCTACAGAGCAGAGCCGGAAACCATGACTTTTGAGATAGAGAAGTCAAGAAAGGAAACGGTACCTGAGCGGTCGAGAAGAGAGCGCTCACCCACTGCATTGAAGGTAGTGGCGGAAGACAGGAGGGCTCAGTGACCCTCATAAAGGAGAAGGAGCAACAAGGCTGAAGCATTGAATATGAAGGACAGAAAAGCGAAGCGGTGCACAGTACCCATGATCAGTGCCGGGAAGCATGGAAGACTGCAGAGAGCTGTGGTGTGACGAAAAGTGGCTACCTCAAGTACAGATATGGCCGACTATCACTAGTTAGGGTTTGGGTTACTGTTGGGACAATCCCACAGTGTTGTAATGGCAAGACCTTCGGGCTGCCTATAAAGGGATATATTTTGTATTGTAAAAGGTTGGCGTGTTGGCATTTTGGGCGTTTAGGCGATCCAGCTAGTCGGATAACATACAGTTAGCCATTGAGTCTGTTAGCTCACAATTATTTTGTATTGTAATAGAGTTGAGCTCTGGTTCTGTTATTAGCGGTAGCAATCTTACTGTAACCAGTAGCTGGCTTATAGAGTATGCATGTAACGATTCGCAGGGATCGACAGAGAGGGAAGAGTATATTGTAGGAGAGCAATATAGAGAAGAAAAGAGATCTAAGAGAGAAGATCTTGAGCTGCATATGCGGTGCAGCAGAACTGTGTTTTACCTTCCCCTGAGCTATAATAAGAAAACACAGTTCTGTGGACATAACTTCCATCCTGGAGGTGAACCACGTTAAAATAGAGTGTTATGTGATTGGTTTATGTGTTATGTTTACTTATGCATTTCTCAGTCATTTCATGGACTCTATTTACAGTTAATGAATGAAGGTGTTAATCAGTTCACAGTAACATAGAAGGATAAATATAATTCGAAGTCTTTGGCATGTTGTATGTGGTTCATTTATGCTTTGCGTGAAACAGTCACTAGTCGTAGTATTGAACAGCCTTGTATGTTAAGTCTTGTACATCGACACGAGCAACGCTAAGTGCGCTAAACCACGGAGGTAGGATATCACAGAGAGGTGATACCACATCGGCAGAGGAGCTGTGGTGCGTGATACCGCAGGTTAAGGACTCAGCGTTGGGCAGGAGCTGCGTGTCGCACGGTGCACGGCGAAGCGGTAAGGTCCGAGATATCGCGAGCCAGGGAAAGTGCGCGACGTAGGAAGGGACCGCACGGCAGGGTATTAAGGAATATCTCGCGGCTAGAAGAGTTGCGAGACGAGGAGATCGTGCGACGCGAGCAGAAGATCGCGCGACGCGCAGAGAATGAGACCTTGCAGCTAGAAGAGCTGTGAGCCGCAAGTAGGATTTCCACAGAACCTGGTCCAAGAAACTTGAGTCCTTGGCCAACCCATTAGAATCACTTCGGGTGAGACTTCAGGCCGCTTTGCGGTCTGTCGCCGAAAGGGCCAGTGAGCTATGGGTGTTGTTGGTTGATTATAGTAAACCCGGGTCTGCCCACCGCAGCCAACAGTTGAGGCCTAAATAGGAAAACCAATATCGTCTAGATATTGGCAGATCCAAACTACCTCTATACATGTATTGACATCTCCTTATACTTTGTTTCTATAGGTGAAAGAGAGACTACATTTTGTTTCTTACACAAGCATACCATAGGTCTAGTTTTAAGTTGACACACATAGCCATAAGTGTATTTCCATTTTCTAATGTCACCTTCTTAGTTAGAATTAGTAAAAAAATTTGGTGGATTTGAATGGTGACAACATTTGTTACCAAACTGATAAGTACCCTTAATGTATCGAACAATTCTCTTTTCAAATTTCCAGTGGCTTTCTTGAGGATCTCGCATGAACCAAGAAACCACATTAACAACAAAGAAAAATTTAGGCCAGTTCTGAATTAATTATACCATGATACCAACCAACTATTGATAGAGAGCAGTGTCAAATTGGGGAGAGTCACAATCTTTCGACAATTTAACACCCAACTGATAAGGTGTAGAAAAATACTTACAATCATTCATTTTGAATCATTTCAAAACATCCAAATCATGTTTTGGTTGAGAAAGAAAGATACCATCATTAATTTGTATTACTTGGATGTCCAAAAAGAAATGTAAAATACCTATGTTAGTCATTTCAAAGGCATCCACAACTCATTTCTTCAAACTCAAAATTAAGTCGACATTGTTTCCATATATGACTAAATCATCAACATAGAATTCCACAATCAAATTATCACCATGAACATCTAATACATAAATGTTGTGATCATAATCAAATCATTGAAATCCAGAATTGATAAAAAAATATCAATCTTCTCATACCAAGAATGTGGAGCTTGTTTCAAACCATAAAAATACTTCTTTAATCAACATACCAGATTGTAATCCTCCCCAAAACTAGGAATTTATTCCATGTATATTTATTTAGAAAAATATTCATGAAGAAAAGCACTTTCCACGTCCATTTTGTGAAGTTACCATCCAAAGTGAGCAACAAGTGAAAGAATCAGTCGAATTAAATTCATCTTTGCAACAAGAGAAAAGGTTTTAGTATGACATAAGAAAAGGTTTCAACGAGAGGTATTATTGAAAACCTTCTGTCATACTGAAACCTTTTCTCTTTTTGCAAAGGTATGAACAAGAGAAGGTATTGTTGAATGTCATAAGAAAAGGTGTCTATGGGTGTACATTCAACAATACCTTCTAAGGTAAACTTGGTTTCGTATACCCATAGACACTTCAAAACATTTTTTCCTTGTGTTCATGGAACTAAATCCCAAATGTGATTCATCAATAGGGAACCAATTTCTACAAAAATAACATTTTCCCATTCGAGTAATCCCTTAACATCAACATAGGTATTAGGATCACAAGTTTCAAGAACACGAGTCACTAAGGAAGCACTCAAATGCTGTTTCTAACTACGGGCATAATGACCAATATTGACACCACCAACATTAGGTCCAACAACTTCAATTGTTTTCACATGCCACTGAGGTAGAATATACTTTGGTTAATCAATTCAATTGTTTTAGGAGGTCGATTAGGGGTGCCAACATTTTTCAGTCAATGTAAACCGACTACTAGCCAACTTAGGGACAAATATTGACTTTTGGGTTTAAATTTCAAAGGAGGGTACAATTGATCCAGATTCTTCAAGAATATCCAAAGGATCACTACAAAACAAGCCAGAGGGGGAGTTCAATAACTTAATACTTGAAGTTTTCTCATCAAAGTTCACATTTTTTCTCAAGATAATCTATTGTTTAACAAGGTTAAACAACTGACATGCTCTTTATTCATTTGAAGAACCCCTCATGATACAAGAATGGCTCTTTAGATATAATTTATTCCTATAGTTGTCACTAATATGTTCCCAAGAAACACATCCAAATGTTTCGAGGTGTTTGACATACGATTTCCTTCCTCGCCCCTTCTTAACTGGAATCATGTCATTGATAGCTCTTGTTAGAACAAATTTTAGGAGATAATTTGATAAGTAGACAAATTCTACCCATAATTTAGTTGAAAGGTATTTGGCTTACAATAGAAATTGAACCATTTACACCAAAGTTATATTCTTCCTTTCTAACACTTCATTTTATTTAGGGGTGTGAGGGAAAAATCTCTTCTAAGAGATACCATTCTATACTAGGTAATATTCAAACTGTCGACTCACATATTCTCCACCATTGTATAATCTCAAGCATTGGATAGGCTAACCACATTTATTCTCATCCAATGCCTAAAATTCCTTGAATATTTTAAATACATGACTCTTATTCTTCAAGAAATAGAACCAAGCTATGTAAACCTGGATAAATTATCAATAAAGTTTAAAACATACTTCGCACCTGCTAACAAGGGTTTATTCATGGAATAAAGATCATGTGGACAAGTTCTAGTCAGTCTTGGGATTGCCATGCTTTCCCAAAATCAAAGGGTGCATAATGATGATTTTCTAGCAAACATCGTGTACAAAAATTTTCAAGTGGAACACTCTTTGGTATAATAGTAACCATATTCTTCATTACCATCCTCTTCAACCTTCAAAATTTTATGTCTAAGTTGTTCATGCCAAAGTCGATTTATTTTGTTGGTTTGAAAAATGAGTGCAGTTGGTCCAGAATCATGTGCAAGAGAATCACATAACTTATATAGTTGGTCTTCAGGATCTAAACAACTTATAGAAATAGATGTGACCCCAAGCCATATCCTTTATGATAAAGCAATATGACCAAAAAACAATAGTATTACTAGTATGAGTGAGTTGAGAAACCAACAACAAATTTACACTCAATATAGGAAGATTATATACATTGGATATTCTACCATGTCGATAGTTAACATCTCCACTTCCAATTACTATGAGGGAATAATCACCAGTTGCATAAATATTCTATTTTGGAGCTCCACTTGAGGAAGATAACATAGAATAATACTTATACATATGAAGAGTACACCAAGAATTAGCTATCCATTCAGTCTAAGTAGTGTGGGAATGTAATGCATAGGGAAGTGTTGACAACAAAGTAAAATTATCTGTAAGTCAATTGATCAATCGAATATCTGACATGTCCTTTTCAATATTCTTGAACTTTTCTTCCAAATCCTTTTTCTTCTTCTATCATGTTTTTTCCTCATGTCACACCTTTCCATAGTAGTGACAAGTTTCCTTCTTTCGATTCTCCCTGGTCAATGCCAACTCAATACTATTTCCTTTAGTAGGTTGGTTGATACACTCACTCATCATTTATTCAAGGTGTCCATTCCACCTCGTTCTTTATAATTTTGCTTGACCTTGCCTTTGAGACAGTGATCTTGGTGTTTTCTACCAAGCTTCCCTTCATCGGGCAACTTTTATTGATCCTTAATCGATAAATCATAGAAGTTATAAAAAAATTACTTATTTTCTTCCTTGTGTGACATGCAACTAGCATGAAAGAAGGAGTAGAGCACATCATAAGGTATATTCATATTCATCAGGACCAGTTCAGTGAACTATCCCTCCTTTGGAAAAAATTTCCCACATTCACCCAATTTTAGTTGTGGCTCTTTAATACAAGCCAAATAGTATTCAACATTTTCAAGGAATGGGTTTTCAAAGGGACCAATGCTTTATCTATCTTCATTACATGACTTTCATTCACCTTTTCAAACGATGAATTCAACTTATTCCAGAAAACATGAATACAACCTATCACACTTGTATGAAAGTGAATCTCCCTTGAAATGTAGGCCATAATGACCCTAGTAGCCTCATCCTTCTTTCTGTCGATGAAAAACTTATCCTAATCATCTACATGACCAGGAATAACATACCTAGTGTATTTCTAAACTCCCTTGCTCTTCAGTAGTGTTTCCATATATGGATCCCAAATTGCATAGTTATGGCCATTCAAAACAATAGATTCTATCTTGGAAATCATCCTTTTGATATCAAATATATCCGATACAAGTTCAAAGGTATCTATAGAGAAATATTTAGCCTAGAGTCAATCAATCCTAGATCCAACTCAACATGATATGTGGAAAATATGCTAGGTCAAAACCAATAGATCTGATACGATGTTGGAAAACCCTTTGGACAACAAAACAAATAACAAAAAATCACAGAATGGATAAAGAGATTCCAAGAAGAGAGATGGTGTTGAAAGACACCATTTAGAACACTTAAGCACAATGCATTATTATTAGAACATCACAATGCATTATATCATATAATCAATCACCATCATTTGGTATCAATAGTACAATCCATAGGGTCCTTCTTTTATAGTCTCTAAATCTAACAAAATTCCTTGAAGTGAGGGAAATTTTGTCCATAATTAAGGGTTGCTACTTATAAACATTTCCAGAAAGTCCACAATGTCTCGTTGATGAGTCAATTAGTATAGATGATCCAACCATTTATTTATCGACTATCTAGTTGAACGATCAATCAACCACTCATTCGAGCCTTCAATACACTCCGCAACAAGTTGATTGTAGTATTTTTACTGATTATCTACAGAAAATCCAAGGTGTGATGAACCTACAAAAATTTGGTTCTAACAACTCTTGCATACTTGGGTATTCAGATAGTATGACCAAGGGCATGATTGAGCCTCCTTAGTTATCTCCCTGAGAGATTGATCCAAGTTCAAAACCTAAAAACTAAAAAATGGAAAGGTTTCATTGATGACATTGATATCATCCAGCCACATGGGAAAGATAATCTAAAAAATTCCTCATCCATTTAAATAGCCGGTCAAATCACATAAAATTTACTATGGAAATCCAAGAGAATAATGAACTTCCCTTTTTGTATGTCTTGATAACAAATAAGGAAGATGATTTTTCTGGCTCACCAAGTATATAGAAAGGAAACCCACACAGACAAATACCTGTATGCTAACTCTCATCATCATTCTTCTCAAAAGATTGGTATTCTGCACATACCGTCTTAATGAAGAACTAAATCATCTTAAGAAGGTGTTTCGAGATAATGGTTATAAAACAAGAGACATGAAAAATGCGTTTAAGAAGGAACAAGGCTCTAAGACCAAAATCTAAACAAAAGAACAAGGAAGTGAAGAGAAAATGATAGTTTTTATCCCATACATTCATGGGACAACTAATAACATTTCCAAAGCTTTGAAGAGGAAGGATATTAAAAGTATATTCTTTGCCCCAAACTCCTTAAGAAATTTACTAGAAAAATATAAATACCTAGTCGATCCCAAGTTAAAGAAAGGGATTTATTCAATCCCTTGGTCCTATGGTGGAGTATATATAGGTGAGGAAGGTCACTCAATGACCAGGACAAAAGAACTTCGTGAAAATATCAATCACATAAGAATGAAGAAATCAATTGTTGTTGATCATTCTAAAAAAACTAAACCATTATATATGCATCGAAGTCACTAAGGTAATTTCCATAGAAGATCATTACAACATAAGGAAAATTCGTGAAGTTGTGAAAATTGAAAAGCATCCCCAAACATTCAACATGGATGATGTATTAATCTTGAACAAATCTTGGAAACCAATTTTACATAATCTTAAGGATAAGACATCTATAGATAACAAAAGAAAACCCTATTTTAATACACATCTTGTTAATTGCTAGTTTGGCTATCCTTAAGTCGGAATTAAAACTAAGACTGCTAATTAGAAATTGGGGAGTGATACATATATGATGTCATTTCCCCTTGTTCCATCCTCCTGAATATGGACTCAACTCCGCAGTCTAAAATGTACATAGAATACAAAAATTCCACATAGGTTTATGTTGGCTGGATTTTTTGTATGAGGCCAACTAAAGAGAATCATCCCACACAAGTCGCTTACTACAACTTCCGGTGTGTTTGGATTAGTTGATTCTCGCAGGTTGTGGTCCTTCTACCATCTAAGTTTCACTCTCTTAAGGAGAGTCCTACCACTTAAACTTAGAAAAAGTGTTTCCTAAACTAATTAATAAATTAAAAGTTAAACTAAATTCTAATTAAAAAAAACTAAACCAAAACTAATTAATTATCTACAAGCGATATTAATCTATCTACAATAAAATTTATATTTAACAACTACTAAATGAAAACTAATTGTTTATATCTTGTCTATGGTATTCTCTCTTAAGGAGAGTCTCTGTTTAATTTTTTTTTTCAAATGTTATTATCATAGCTGCTTAAAAATATGAATGATAACTAATTGTAATACCAATTTCAATAATTGTAAATAAACAGATTTAGCAGCTGCTAAATCACACAGATTTAACAATTGTTAAACTGTAGCTTTCAATTATTAAAAAAAAAACAAAATTCTAATTTGAAAACTAAAATTAGATTTACCTAATCTATACTATCTTAGCTGAGAGCCATTTTAACTAATATTGACTGATTTTGCATTTAAAAGTTAAACATGTAATATTCTAAGTTGAAAACAAACCTTACAATCAAACTATCACATGTTAAGTAGCTTAAAAGCTCATGTGAATTAACATATTAAAATCATGAAAAATTGTGAGATACTTTTAATTATGCAAAAGTAAATCAATTCTTTGTTAACAGATCAAACTATAAAGCAATCATTATCTTCCAAAATAAATTTTAAAAGATTATGATAACATGAATCAAATATAACTGAAAATTAAAATCACAAATTTGTTTAATTTTATTAAGAACCATGATAAACAGAACAAATAGCCTATTTCTTATTACTCAAAAAATAACAAGGTTGTTTTCACTTATGAATTAACCGAGTAAAGTAGAAACGAACAAGGCTGTTTTAACTCATGAATTAATTCAACTTGCTGTGACATTAGATATCCAACCGACCATACAGCTTGTTTGTATGCTGCGATTTATTTGAATGCCATAATATGATAACTTCTTGAATATCGTAGCATGATTATATTATGTATTCATACACAAATCTCCTTGGCATAGGCCAATTGGATCAGATTATATACGACCAGTGTGGCATCCTTTTCAACCCAAAAACTTAATGAAAATTCCGAAGTCAATTTGAAATTCTCAAATGATAACAATGGTTAATGTGAAGGCAAATAACTTTAAAAGGAAAGTTTGTATGATTGTGTTACTATCAGTCCACAAAACAATTACGATGATATGTATATATGCTTGTACTTTTATTATACATCAATAAAATAGACTCTGAACTTACCCAAAAAAAAGTTATATATAAATCATCGACTTGTATGCATTTTTTGAAAATTATATCTTAAACATGTAATTATTTGATGGGTCAAAGCTCACTTGTTAACTTTTTTTTGTATATTTACAATGACAAACATTTAATTAAATACAAATTTGACATATTAAATGACACTAAAATAAATTGACCACTTCAATATACTTTAGATTGAAAAGTCTTACCATATTGATTGAAAAGTCTTATATGCAAATGTGTAAAGAATTTGTGTATAAAAATGATCAAAAAATAAAAAATATTTAAATTTAAAATTTAATTGAAATAACTAATCCTCCCACCACTTAATTAATTAATTATTAATCTAACATTGAAACTATAACAACAACATATCTATGATAACTAAAATCTCATGTTATTTATAACTTCACATTTCAAACCATTTTATGATCATTATTACACTTAATCTTTTAAATAAATATTTAAGTCACACACATTACATATTTTTAAATTTTCCAAAATTTTAAAATACATGTTTTATATTTATAAAATGTCTATTTTTATATACAATTTCTCAGCATTTATTTCTTTGCTGTCGAATCGATCATAAATAGTCTTCTATACGTGGCATCGAGGTCCGCCAAGTGGAGCATTATCCACGAAACGTGTAGCCAGTGCATAATGATCGAAGGAAATATTTTGAATTAATAAAACTTTATATAGTTATACAGATACAATTATTCACAGGCGTTCAATCGATACTAATTTTACCAATGTAAGATTACGATGACAAAGATGACCTTACCATGTTTTGATGATCTTCAATAAATAAATAAAAATTCTAAAAACATAAAAAGATATAACTTTCTCATTGAACCAATATCACATTCTCTCTACTTCGATTGGACAGCATTGCCCTTCGTAGGTTTGGAAATATAAAGCTTTTTCAGTCACTTTAATTAATCGTTGAGAGTTAAATTTAACATATTATAATGAAATGCAGAAATGAAGTAGGGTATGGTCTCTACAAATGAAGTAGGGTATGATCTCTACAAATGAAGTAGGGTATGGCCAAAATGGATAGATGGCATTGATGTATTCTTTGGTCCCAAGGATGATTGCATAAGATAAATAAATACATGAAAAAATGTTAGGTTTGGATTCAAATAAGAGATGCATGATTAAGTCTATAAAAGTCATTGTAGATTATTATTTTTATTTTGAAATTGTCAAGATTACAAGAGTGGTTGTTTGTAATTTGCTTAAGATCTTATTTTCAAGAGCCCATTGAGTCCAGCAAATTTGAGAATGCTTCAAGTTGAAAGCTAAGTATAAGACTTTTAGTTTTAAGTATGTGTACTTTGTTGTAAATTAATAAATGTTTAGATAGATTATACATTCGATTTTTAAGAAATGAAAGTATTAATTAGATTTTTAAGAAATGAAAGTTTTTTATTTTATTTTTTGCATGAATTTGGTTCTACTTAAATGCTTAAGAAGTGGTTGTTTAAATATACATACAGATTATATAGCATTAATCTTGAAACCCTATATAAAACAATACTCTTGAACTCAACATATCTTATTTGCTAGGCTATGTTTAAGTCTTAATGTTTATGATTAACTACTTATAAAAACTCTCCTCCTTAATTCCACATTTGAACAATTAAATGCACTCTAAAATTTTTACAAGAATGTATCCCTTATTACTACATTCAACCAATTAAATACACTTTAAAAAACCCAAAAGAATGTCTCAGAAATTTACCAAAGTAAACTCTCTAACTTGTGAGAACTTAGTCATTTGCTAAGAATGTTCAAGGTCTTACTCATAGAATGTTTTGGAGAATGCTAGCACTATTAAAGTTGTTAGCAACAATAAATTTGTTTGTTTTCCCAATACTATATCATAACTTTCAAGTAGAATTTTTTACTAATGTTTCATCCCTTACAACATGTTCAAGGGTTTTTCCTCTTGATTTCATGCACCACCAAACTAAGAATTAGACAACTAATTATAATAATGATTATTTTTATGACCCATGCAAAAGTGTTCATGCTTGCATATTTCAAGACATGAGCACAATGACAATGCTTTCTCTTAATTTCATGAACCAGTGAACATATCTACTCCACATAAAGTTAAGATACCAACGTTGCATGAGAGCACGAACCATGGATATTAAGATTATTTAGAGATTACCACTCATCTATATGTGTAATCTATAACATACCTAGTAAACTACCTTTAGAGTCTTGATAGCCCCCATAACGAGATGATTTCATTCAAAAACCAAGGTTGCAATAACTACTTGTATAGTGAGATTGCCCCTACTTATGCTTGTCGAGACAGACAATGCATATCTCTTTCTCTTCGCTCTGACTCTAGGCATGTACAGATAGCAATCCAATATACATGAAGAATTAAACATGTTCAATGATCAATGTGTGGTACCAGGTTAACCAACTTATACCATTGGCTAATGGCCACGACGAACATAGAGGCATTTGTCAAATCCTCCTCCGAACATGATGCATTTTTGCTTATGTTGGTTGGACTCAAACTCACAACTTATAGTTCCCATCTACAATGTTTTGAATTGAATGTATCAACTTAGTGACAATACCCATCCGCTAAGTCTCAAATTGAATGTGTGGACTGCTCACTACCTTGATACCATCAAATTTCATCAACCATTACCACTACCTATCTTTAATGCCTCAACATTGTTTAGTATTTTTAACATTTTTATTAGTGTGTGTGTGTGTCTGTGTGTATATATTGGATACGACCAATTTTTCAACATGCCCATCAATTTAATAGTTTTGAAAATAAAATAAAGTCAATAATGTCATGATATTTTAATGTAGGACCCTTGATTCTCCTATTTTATTCTAGAATATGTAGACCCTGTTTGTAAATTATTAGAGGTTGTAAAGCCTGGATTTCTATATCGAAATGACTTATTTTGTACATTGTGCATGTAGGACCTTTCCCTCAAACAATGGAAATAAATTTGCTTCTAGATTTTAAATAGAATGTTAGAGTTATTCTCATATTGACTTATAATGAAATACTAAGTTTTTTGTCTAGTCTGGTTTGTTTTGGTTTCTTCCTCATATTGTTTCCTTGTTTTTATCATCCTGTATAAAGTAAAGTAATCTACTTTCACAATTATATGCATAAAGTAAAGTAATTTACTTTCACAATTATATGTAGGAGATTATCATACAATTTAATCTACGATTTAAGCTGCAGCTCCAAAGAAATTGTTAGGTAAATTTACTACAACTAAAATTAAAATTTTACCATAACTTAAATAAAATCCACAATAATAATACATGTTTCTCCTAGTTGATGAGTTAAAGGCAGGAGGCTCCCAACAACTTCAAATTTGATGCAGGTTTGTTGTAAGTTTGTTGCAACTCACAGTCATCCAATTGAATCAAACCACCAAACCAGTGGGAACAAGCTCTTTGACTTTCTGGTTCCAGAAAAATCCTTAGAGTTTTCTAGCCCACGTGCCCAAAACTCCAAGGATAGAATAACAACACAATCTCCTCTCCATTTTATTCCAATTTTTTGTTGGAACATAAAATTTCTCCCCCCATCTTCCGTGGTTCCTTGCCTCTTAAGTCCTTTCCCCAATTACTCCCAGTCTCATCCACTGAATCCACTTTGCACAACCTCTAATACTCATTCAATTCAACTATAAAATAATCACGACACACCATTCAAAGGTAATTTATAACAAATTAATTATCCTATTCTCATCTACCAACTCAAGTTGAGAAAAACATTTCTTGAGGAAATCAACAATCAAATAATGAACTTAAATTTTCCCATGCGTTAAATGCCTCATCTACAAATTAATTCTTACTCTTAATCCATTTAACGATATTATTATAATTCTAACATTATCTGCCTAACTTTAAATATGATCTACATGATCAATCAATCCACATAAACATGATTAACATATATAATAACCAATAAGCATACTAACACATTCGTGTGAGGTGTGATCATGTAGCTAGCATGCACATAGTGACATACGTATGCTAATATTATGAATCATGCAATGCATTTATTACTCTGTTGGGATGTGTATCAAAATCATGTGCAACATGGAAATGGAATCAAAGTGGGGGGAATTACATACACCCCTAATTCAAGAAACTTAGAGCAGAATATGACGACTTCAAGGAAAAACTAAACGCATTGGTGGCTTCCAACTGAAGTGGCTCGAGGACGAGCCACAAGTTTGTGTTGGGGGCATGTTGGCAAGGGGTTTGGAGCATGCAAAGTGCGGTACCGACACCGATAGAAAGGATTTCAATGAAGGTAAAAGACAACCATGACGAAAGAAGGAACTGAAAACCAGGATATTTTGTAATGGCCTAGTGAGCCTATAAATAGAGTTAGGATTGTAAATATTGATATACAATCAGAAGGAAGAACTAATCAGCCTATGTATATTTTGGAGAAGAATGAATGGACTAAGAAATGCTTTTTTTCTTTTACGGTTTATTTCGGGTATTGGCGTTATGAATACTTTATCTTATGAAGTAAATTTGGATCAGCTTTTGATCTCTGGGTTGTGATGTCTTTTTATGTGTCAATAAACTTCTTTATTCATTATCAGGTTAGATTTGTGATGGATGAATGAATATGTTATCTCTATGTTTTTCATTTACATATGAATGATGTGAAGTATCGCAGTACTTATTGATTTAATATGTGTTGATGTGTTTGTCGATCTAAATATGGGCTAATGCGATTGTAAGCAATGATGATAAGTAGATATGGTTAATAGTGTGGTTATGAACCAGTATTTCTGGGTAATGTTGTGATTGGGTAAAAGATCCTATGAAGTCCTCTTCCCACTACGGAAACTTGGTTCTTGTAGCCCTCCCTCAGACATCTCGGGTGCAACTACACCTGCTCTGTAGGTGTTGCTGAAAAGGGTAAAACCTTTCTGGGTCGATGTTTAGGGAGTCAGTGCTGGTAGTTGTCGACAACAATGCGAATTGAACCCCTGTCGACAGACATGTGTCAACAAACTTGGCATGGGATTCATTCCTCAAACTCCTCCAACACCCAACAACTCCAGTTGATCCCTAGAGGAAGAAACATAGCATAATAGGGAGGAATGGATTCAAAACCTAGGTGACACCAAGAATCAAACTCTTCTGTATGAGCACTCAATGGTCCTGAATTGGGTGACCAAATTGCTACTTGGGCATGTACTAATGGAAAGAAATACAAAGATTGAAAGCCTAAAAAAGAAG
This sequence comes from Pseudotsuga menziesii, assembly GCA_001517045.1. Lineage (NCBI taxonomy): Eukaryota > Viridiplantae > Streptophyta > Pinopsida > Pinales > Pinaceae > Pseudotsuga > Pseudotsuga menziesii. The sequence continues at coordinate 106,448 of LPNX010406796.1, forward strand.
CTAGCCTCTCTTTGAGATCAAAGGACAATCTCTAAGAACATGGTAGGAAAGATAAATATAATCAGGAGGCGTCTGGAGGTGAAACCGGTGCATTAATACTTCTCTAGAAGGGTGCTCCCATGACACACCTTTTATCATTAAGGATGACACCTCTCATGCTAATCCACCTACTACTTAGTTGTTTACTCCTTGGATATTCTAGGTTTTTTTGTTTCGGTGTTAGTCATAGTACTCTAGTTAATTTTCATGTCAAAATTTCAAGTTATGTACAGGGCTTAAAGGACACTGTAGAATTTCCATCTTTTTTTATCAGAACAAAGGACATGTCATATATAAGGATCACCCAAACACTCCTTGTTAGCTTGGTCTCACCCATATGCAAGTTAAATCATACTGACTTATGGTCGATGTAATTTTTTATTTTTTAGAAGAAAGGTAATAGCAAGTCTCTACTCTTATTTACAAAAAAAGGTAGTGTATTATAGTATCGAAATTCATATGTACTTCATTAAGTGGATATATTATGATAGGGATCCTTCTTATAGCTTCACGATCAAACTATTGCATGTGTCATATTGATTTTGGTAATGAGGCATATAAAATTTCTTCTATTGTACATTAATTTAGAGGTAGCAAAAGGAAGTAGTAGTCAGACTTGTTAGCTATAGTGGGTAATGTGGTCCTATTCCTTTCTCATGAACCCAAGCACTCACAATTACAAGTTTCTTCCTCAATTGAGATTCAAACTAGACTAAAGATTCTTTATAGATTTTTCCATAGTATTTCAAATAAAATTATGAAAAGAAATGGCTAAGGGCCAATTTGGGGCTAAAATTTAGGATCATAGGAGCTCTCAAAAAGTGTTGATCAGAGTCTAGAAACAATTCACTCACTGCTACAAAAATTCTCTCTTTGAACAACAACAAAAAAATGCTTTAAAAAAATATTATCATACCAATGTAATGAACCAAACTAATTAAACACTAAATATACAAAAATTATATATCAAATAACATAAATGGATCCATTCGTATAAAAATAATGTACTAAATATAGAATATGAGAACTCATCACAATCATAGAACATTATACATTATGTATAAGTATACATTGAATAATCACATACTTGAATAAACATATTTTTAAATATGTAATTTTAGATTATTTATTATGTTTAATAGTATTATAAATGTATTTATATATATTACAATCTCATTAAATCTATCTTAGTTATTTTACCGTATTCATATATAAACATGGATTAACAAGTTGTCCATATCCTATATTGATATGTATTAGATATTGTTTTCTCTTCATTGGATTCTTATGCACAACTTGATTTAGAAACTCTTACCCTGAATCAAGTCAATTTCATGTAAATTTAAATTTGTCCTATTTGAAGCCACCTACTTAATCACCTTCTTATGTAATATTTATGTTCTCTTCCATCAAATTTTCCACTTCCTTCAAAACACTCATCTTTATCTTCATTTTGTTGAATCACATATCCCACAACTTCCTTTTTCACCATAACATAACATTCATTGATCTCCTTATTTGTGCTCATAAATTCCTTAATAATTACCAACAATACTTTATATCACTTTCATCCTTCAATAACAATAACTTGGTGCTCTTTCCATCTCATGATGATATTATGTTATTCCTTCTATCATGCACTTTGTGTTTATCAAATTGTCATGGTATTTCAACAATGGGTAACAAGGATCCATAAGAATAAAACTATATTCATCTATGTGAAAAGAGATTTTACCCTACTCTATGATGATGACCATTTTGGAAACAATATATCTTATATTGTTAAGAGTTTAGGTTTTCACTCTAAACCTAACTAATTTCCAGCATTTTCATAGCGATGATGTTCTTTGAATTAGTAGAACCAACGATGACTTTAGATCACTTACTTCCAAATTTACATCAACCATGCAATATCTAGTATTATTTCTCTATCATATCTTGGAATATAATTGTTTTCTCCCCTTTATATGGTGATCCCACTATGACTATTTGTCTACCCTCGACTCAACTCCATGAGTTATCCGAGATAATGGTTAAGTTCCTAATACCATTCATTTGTGTACATTCAAAGGAATTATGACCTTAATCATTGTAGGGTATGGAAGTATATGTTTCTTCATGCATTTACATGTTTGTTTTTCCTAAATCCTCTGCATCCTTTGCCTCTTTTGCATTCAAATTTGTATCCTTCTTTAGCATTTTTTGGTTATTTCATGACACGTATCATTTCACTTATTCATTGCATCATCTATTGAGTCTTGTGCATCCAGACGTTTCTCCTTATTTATCATTTTCAAATCTTTCACCACATGAGTTGTCTATGTAATGACCCAATTTGAAAATTCCAAACAAAGGCAGAATTTGGGGAAAATCTGTATTCACTAGTCTTGACTCTAGGGGCTTCGAATGGCACAAGAGGGTCTCAAATTTGGTAGATAATGATATGGTGAGTATTAGGACCACTCAATGGAATATTGGGTCACTTTATAATAGGTTATATACATGAGCAACTTGATTTTGGGTCATTGGAAAAAATAGTAAAATTGCTAGTAAATTGTGGTGCAATTCCCCCTAGGATGTGAGCAGAAATGGATCTCCAACTCCTATGCGACCCTCCAAAATTATCAAAAAGAGTATGGGGACTTATATTAGACTTCATTTACTGTCATTTGGTGTGGTTATGAGTTCATCAACAGAGATGTAAAGCTTCATATTGGAATGCATATATTCAGTGATATTTGCTTAAGGGAAATGACATGTAATAGCTTGACTTTGACTCATAAATTGTATAGGAAATGGTTCAGAACAAAGAATAAGGAATGTAGACCATTAAAATCATATCAATAGATCACCCAACAACATATAACATCAGATAAAATCCTCAATAAAAATGAAATATACAACTCCATTGAAATGGGAAACCAACACATGGAAACTAGTCACACCATAGCTTGGAAATGTGGACATTTTTGCATATATATTTCCTGCTAATTTCAACTTACAGAGATTATGGGAGACATCTTACAGAGACATAAATCATTCACCCATTCTTGGGCATAAACTAGACTCAACAAAGCGCAACCATCATTCACACAAGTGCACCATCATAAAGAAACATGGGAATATTGAAGTAGGGATTGAGAGAATGGGAGGAGAGATGGGTCACGAACTGTAGCAGCCTCCTATATGAAATAACAGAACTCCATAAAATATCCAAATTAGAGGTAAAGGTGGCATCTCCAACAACCAATTTGGATGAGAATCCAACTCCCTCGAAATTGGCTCACTAGCAGGGAGAGTGAGAACTCATTGTGCAATGGACAAGCTAGTGCTTTCCAAAATGCCAAAGGAAAATTATCAAATGATCAAATTCCATTCTCCTTCCTCACGACATATTTTTATAACTCTCCTAAGGTCCTCCAAGGTCAAATTCCTTCCCATAGGATTCCTCCAACTTATCCTTGATGTTTAGTAACCCCAATGACACTTGTCCTTCTCCTCATCCCTTCATCTTCCTTCAAATTCAAATTGCTGCTACAAAACCCCAAGTGCACCCTCTTGGAGGCTATTTTTAGACCTGACATGCTATATTGTCATAGGTATGCAATCAGGTCTGATTTTTCATAGAATCTTCCATCATTGTTGGCATAAAGCGCAGGGAATCTCTCTCTAAGTGGCACCTAGTTTCTTCTTAGTCTCTTCCTCTTCCATGGGGAGTTATTCTTCTTCACCTATTCAAATCCTTGGAATCATGACATGTTACTTGACACATATTCACCTTCAAAGAACGTCCCATTACTCATAATTTCAAATTTGGGGTTAAGTCATGACATGTGTAAGGAAGAATCTAGCGACCCAAGGTCTCCATGAAACTCCAAATGTCTTCATGAAGAAATGCCACTTTATTTTATCCATATTTATTGTTTGTATGACCCAATTTAACGTGTTAATGACAAAGTAAGGTTCTCTTGGGTCTCATAGCACCCTTATTGTAAGATTTAATGCATCATCCCTCCTAGGGAACTAGTAGGTGGGTGAAACATTGCTAACCAGTAGTCTCATTGGGATGGGGACATAACAGTCCTCCCCACCCAATATTGCTTGAACTCAAGCAATTCCAAGTTTGGATGCTTCAAAATTTATTCATCTTCCCAAGTGGGTTCCTCACTGGGCAAATCCTTCCATTGTACCAAGTATTCTTTTATGGTTATGCTCCTTGACCTTCTTTCCCTTGTTTTTAATATTCAATATGGATTGAGAACAAGTTGCCCTTCATCATCCAAAGGAGGTAATGTATATGCAACTAAAATATGCTGACCTATAACCTTCTTTAGACATGAAACATGAAATACATTACGAATTTTACTTCCTATGGGAAGCTCTAATTCATAGGCCACTTCTCCAATTTTTCGAATCACTTTGTAGGGACCATAAAACCTTGGTTTGAGATTTTATGAACCTTTTCCCTTTATGATGGTCTGTTTGTAGGGTTGCAACCTCAAATATACCAATTCATTCACTTGGAAGTGCGTCTCCACTCTATGTTGGTATGCATATTGTTTTTGCTGATTTTGGGAAACCTGCAAGTTATCTTTCAAAACCTTCAAAATTTCTTGACTTTATTCAATCCAATCCTTAGCCTTTGGATCTCTACTATCACAAAAAATGTGGTCAATAAAAGTGGATGCATCATAACCATAAAGTGCTTTGAAAGGATACATGCCAATGGACATATGAAAAGTAGCATTGTAGCAAAACTCACCCAAGTGCAACCATTTTATCCATGCTTTTTGCTTCCCACTAACATAGTTCCTTAGGTAGTCTTCCAACCATCAATTCACCCTCTCTATATGGACATCAGTTTGTGGGTGATATATTGTGCTAGGTGTCAAATTTTTCCCCGTCATTTTGAGGATTTCTTGCCAAAATGCACTAAAAATATGCTATCTCTGTCACTAGCAATGCTCTTGGGAAGCCCATGCAATCTTAAAACTTCTTAAAAGAATAGTTCAGCCACTTGTGCAGCAGTGAAAGTGGTAGTAACAACAAATAAATGAGCAAATTTAGTGAGTCTATCCACCACTACAAATATGGAATCCTTACCAAGTACCTTGGGAAAACCCGTGATGAAGTCCATGGAAATGCTCTCCCATTTTCATTCTAGAATAGGAAAGGGGAGTAAGAGGCTAGTTAGATGAGCGTCCTCCACTTTATTTTGTTGACATGTGGAACATTAATTAACATAGTTCATAATATCATCCTTCATCCCTTTCCATGTGAATCTTTCCCTCAACATTCTGTATGTTTTGAAGAAACCAGGGTGACCTACTAGAGGAGAATCATGAGCTTTTTTTAAAACTTTCTCCTTCAAAATCAAACCAGGGACCAAATAGATTCTATCTTTGTAGTAAATGATTCCTTCCAACACCTTATACCTATCATCATGGTTAGTCCCATCAAAAAGTTCACAAGAAAACTTATCCTTGGCATACTCTACTTTTAATATGGATTTCCAATTTTCTGCTACATCCATTAGAGAAATAGAAGGTTTTCTAGATAAGGCATCAGCTACCACATTATTCTTGCCCCTCACATATTCAATATCAAAGTTAAATGCTCGAATCTTACTCACCCACTTTTTTTTCCTTTCATTTAGATCCTTTTGAATGAGGAAGTACCTTAAGCTATTATGGTCACTTTTGACCACAAACCTGTTTCCCACCACGTATTGTCTAAACTTGATCAAAGCATGCAAGATGGCTAACATTTCTTTATCATAAATAGAGTAAATCTTCTCATGTGGTTGTATCTTCCTACTCTCGAAATCTATTGGGTTTTTTCCTTGCCTTAGGACTGCTCCAGTGCCTTCTCCTGACACATCACATTCCAAGACAAATGGTTTAGAAAAATCAAGCAAGGCTAGAATAAAACAATTGCTTATTTACCTCTTTCATTCTTTAGAAAGATTTTCAACCCCTACATTCCATTGGAAAGCATCATTCTTTGTCAAATCAGTGAAAGGTGAGGTGAGTTGGGATAACCCTTTCATAAACTTCCTATAGTAGGTACAAATTCCAATGAATCATCTCAATTCAATGAGACTTTTGGGATGAGGCCATTCTATAATGGATTTTTTTTTTCCATATACAACTTCACATCATATTGACCAATGATGTGTCCAAGATACAAGAGTTCTGTCAAACCAAACTCACATTTTGATAGCTTAGCAAACAAAGATTGATCATGCATAATATTTAATACCACTTCTAGACAATGCAAATATTCCTTCCATGTTTTACTGTAAATAATAATGTCATCAAAGAAAACTAATACAAATTTACAAAGTTTCTTGTGGAAGATATTGTTCACGCATGATTGGAATGTGGTAGGAGCATTTGTCAATCCAAAGGGCATGGAAACAAACTCAAAGTGACCATAGTGGCATCTAAAATCAGTCTTTGGTATGTCTTCTTCCCTCATTCGAATTTGATGATAACCATATCTAAGGTCAATATTTGAGAAGAAATTGGCCCCATGGAGCTCATCAATCCTTGGTATGGGATATCTATTCTTCACTGTCTTCTTATTCAAAGCTCTAAAATCAATGCACATCCTCAAAGTTCCATCATTTCTCTTTACCATAACAACTGAAGAAACATATAGGCTTGAACTAGGCCTTATGAGACCCAACTTCAAAAGTTCTTTAATGGCCTCCTCAATCTTATCTCGAATCCTTTTGGGGTGCCTATAGGGATACATTTTGATAGGTTGTGTTCCTATCTCTAACTTAATGATATGATCCACCCCTCTGTCTGATGGTCTTCCGGGGGAAAGGTCTCCAAAAACCCTCTCATACTTACTCAATAACTTCTCTATCTCCTTAGGATGCTTGGAAACCTTCAAGTGAGGTTTAGAAGATGTAATTAAACATTCATCAACCCATTCTATGTCGCCATGCCTCAAGATAGACCTCATACTATGAGAGGACACCACTTGATTTGGGTAAGTGTGCAATTCCCCTCAATAAGATGGGCTTCCCTTTCGAATTTTTGAACCTCATTTCAGGTACTTGATAGTTCATTGTATGATCCCCTAAATAATACAACCATTGGACTCCCAAAACCACATTCACTACATAGAAATTGTCAATGATAGTATGATTTCCTGTAGTAACTTGAAGCTTTGGAATCCATTTAGTGCAATCCATAGAATTGTTACTTGGAATGATGACTGTGAAACCATCAAAAGTTTGAGCTTGCAAATTTCTCCTCTCCACCAAGGCTGCATATATGAATTTATGAGTGGCTCCTCCATCCACTAGAATCGTGACCTTTGGGCCTTATATGCTACCCTTGATCCTTAGGGTGTGAAATCTGGGTACACCTGAGAGTACTGCAATTTTTCATGTTTTAGGAGTGGGTTGTTCTTCTTCTAATGTTTCATACCCCTCTTCTTGGGATGCAATTTTTGCTTCTTCCTCCTCCCCCTTTTCCTCATCTTCAGAGAAAACTTCAATGTAACGTACCTTCCCCTTCGCACACTTAGGTCCCGAAACCCAAGGTTGTTGGCATGTGAAACATAGCTTATTTCTTCTAAGTTCTTCTTTTCTTGGCCCTCCCTTATTTTCTTTAGTAAAGGAGTCTTTTTTGCATGGTTTCTTACTTTCCTTTAATTTGGAAGGGAAATTAGGCTTAGGGGGGTATTTGGTTCTTGGCAACACATTTTGCAAATCTCTTGCCAAATTCATGGCATCATTCAATGTAGTTGGCTTGTGGGATTTCACGAGACATCTCAAAGGTTCTGTTAATCCTTTTGTAAATAGTAAAACCAATCTAGCCATAGATACATCAGAAACCATTACTGAAATATTTTCAAATTCTAACATATATGCTTCAGGAGTTCCAACTTGCTTCAATTGTGCTAGTTCTTTGAAAGGAAGTTCGGGGTATTTCCTCTCAAATCTCTCCATTAATGCATGGGATAAACCCTCATAAGATAAAATTTGATCATGTCCCAAGGTACTAAGACCATGGAACAACCAATCACTAGCTTCCCCTTCAAGATGCAAAATGGACATTTTCAATGCATCTTCTTCAACCATAGGATTTAACTGAAAATACACACTTAATTTTTGCAACCAAGCACTAGCAGACATTTGGGAAGAACCATCAAAGAAATGGATAGTTACTTTTCCCATGGTATACTTTAATTCATGATTAAGAGAAGGTTCCCTATTCCCACTTCCTCCTTACTTAAACTGAAGAGAGGCCCTAATGAACTGATCGAAAGGTAGGACTTTCCTACATTCATCAGTTAGTTGTTTCCAATCATTTGTTGCTTCCCTCACATCATAAGTAGTGTAAGGGCCCTCTTTGGAATCTAAAAACTTAGGAATTGTAGGTTCGGTCTGATTCTTGAATTCATGAGGTCGGTTATGAGGTCCATACTTTGAAAAGATGTCTTTCCCATGGGTCTTCTTCTCATCATGGGGTGTACTACTACTACTCTCGGGTGTGGACTTGCCCCCGAGTTGGCTAGCCAACAATTCGAACCCTTGCATAATTTTTTTGGTAATTCCTTCAAGAGATTCCTTAATGAATTTTTTAAGGGCCTCATTATCTTCCTTGTCCTCCATATCTCCAAATCCTAGTTCTTATCTCTTCTCCTCGTACCTAGAATTAATTTCTCCACTGTCTTCTCCTCTACTGTTAAGGTCTCTAGTCTCAGTTTCTAATGGAGGGAGGTCATCATCAGGGAAACATGAATAGAGAAATCCAACATGTGCTAAGATCATGCTCTAATACCACCGTAATGACCCAATTTGAAAATTCCAAATAAAGAAAAAATTTGGGGAAAAATTGTATTGCCTAGTCTTAACTCTAGGGGATTTGAATGGCACAAGAGGGTCTTGAATTTGGTAGAGACTGGTATGGTGAGTCTTAGTACCACTCAATGGAATCTCTAGTCACTTTAGAATAGGTTATAGACATATCCAACTCTATTTGGGGTCATTGGAAAAAATGGTAAAAGTGTCAATAAATTGTGGTGCAATTCCCACTAAGATGTGAGCAGAAATGGCTCTCCAACTCCTATGCGAACCTCCTAAATTATCAAATAGAGTATGGGGATATATTAGACTTCATCTAATATCATTTGGTGTGGTTATGAGTTCTGCAACAGAGATGTAAAGCTTCACATTCGGATGCATATATTCAGTGATATTTGCTTAAGGGAATTGCGATGTAATAACTTAACTTTGACTCATAAATTTTATATGAAATGGTTCAGAACATAGCATAAGGAATGTAGACCATTAATAACATATCAATAGATCACCCAACAACAAATAACATCATAGCAAATCCTCAACACAAATCAGATATACAACTCCATTGAAATGGGAAACCAACACATGGGAACTAGTCACACCATAGCTTGGAAATGTGGACATTTTTGCATATGTATTTCTACTAATTTTGACTTACAGAGAGTATGGGAGCCATATTGCAGAGCCATGAATCATTCACCCATTCTTGTGCATCAACAAGGCGCAACCATCATTCACACAAGTGCGCCATCATAGAGAAACATGGGAATATTGAAGTAGGGATTGAGAGCATGGGAGGAGATATGGGTCACGAACTATAGCAGCCTCCTATATGCAATAACAACACTCCATTAAGCTCCAAATGAGAGGTCACAGTGGCCTCTCCAACAACCAATTTTGGATGAGAATCCAACTCCTTCAAAATTGGCTCACTAGCAGGGAGAATGACCATGGCACCGTGCAATGGACAAGCTAGTGCTTTCCAAAATGCCAAAGGAAAATTCTCAAATGATCAAAATCCATTCTCCTTCCTCCGAACATATTTTTATAACTCTCCTAAGGTTATCCAAGGTCAAATTCCCTCCTATAGGCTTCCTCCAACTCATCCTTGATGTTTAGTAACCCCCATGACACTTGTCCTTCTCCTCATCCCTTCATCTTCCTCCAAAATCGAATTGATGCTACCAAACCCCAAGTGCGCCCTCTTGGAGGCTGTTTTAGCCATGACATGTCATATTGTCATAGGTATGCAATCATGTCTGATTTGTCATAGAATCTTCCATCATTGTTGTCATAAAGCGCAGTAAATCTCTCTCCAAGTGGCACCTAGTTTCTTTCTAATCTCTTCCTCTTCCATGGAGAGTTATTCTTCTTCACCTATTTGAATCCCTGGGCTCATGACATGTTACTTGCCACCTCTTCACCTTCCAAGAATGTTCCATTACTCATAATTTCGAAATTGGGGTTAAGTCATGACATGTGTAAGGAAGAATCTAGCCACCTAAGGTCTCCATGAACCTCCAAATGTCTTCATGAAGCAATGCCACTTTAATTTCTCCATATTTATTATTTTTATGACCCAATTTAATGTGTTAACAAAAAACTAAGGTTCTCTTGGATCTCATAGCTCCCTTATTGCAAGATTCAATGCCTCCTCCCCCCTAGGGGACTAGTAGGTGGGTGAAACATTGTGAACTAGTAGTCTCATTGGGATGGGGACATGACATCCTCCTTTGTCCACTACGGCACAACCTTTCATGCAACAACTTCAAGTCTTACTAAAGTTGTTTCTCCTTCTATTGTATCCCACTTCATGCAAATTGGAAAACGGAATGCGCAATAGTCTTCTTACATCTTGTTTTTTCATCCCTTGTGTCCATTTTTGCATTAATTTACAAACTTTGTCTCCTTTACATCTAAATTATATTCATGGTTAATCCTCTTATCCAAGTTTGGGTCATTTTGTTTGTTTTACATACAGGGTGTGTTTAACTTGTATTACATTTTTACTTGGCTATTCCAATTTTGTATACATTTGGCATCTAATTTACATATTTTTAAGATCTCTTATTTTATTTAGTATTCTCCTCCTCATTGTGAGTTTTCTAACATGCTATGATGCACCCTAGTTTGTAAGAATCAAGGTCTCAAGAAGTTAGTAGTCTCTTTTCCAAGTGGACAAACTTGAACCTTGAATCTTGGTATACTAACTTATAGTGTCTTATATTTAAGTCTTTTCATTTCTATTACATTTTGTATAGATATCTATGTTGGACTCATGATTGTCACTATACCAAAATCCACAGGTGTTAATCTCCGCCACAATTGCTAGAGTTAGGATCTCGAGAGGCAATTAGTCCATGTCACGGAACTCACGGGGAGAGCTAAACCCAATGTCCAACAATCTCCCCCCCAATGCAAGCCAAGTGAGTTTCAAACCCTTAGACCAAAACCCATAGGTGTTAATCTCTACCACAATCGCTAGAGTCAGGATCTCTAGAGGCGATTAGTCCATGTCACCAAACTCACAGAAAGGGCTAAACCCAATGTCCAATAATGTATACTACTTATATAGATTTATGTGAATTCAATATATAAATGTGTCACTGTCCAACAACGTATACTACTTATATGGATTTATGTGAATTAAATATATAAATGTGTGTCACTTACTTGTAAAAATTTGTAAGTGCATTCCTTAAAATGGATGAAAATTACCCTTCCCATCAAATAGGTAAGTGCATTCCTTAAAATTGAGAAAATTACCCTTTCCCATCTGCACAAGACAGGATCGTAAATATAAAGCATGAGATTCAACAGGATCGTAAATATAAAGCATGAGCTGTCTCAATCACTCCAATAGAAGGAAATTAAAATGTTACAGGAAAAGAACCCCTTCATGCTCTCTCCAAAGAAGATGAGATGAAGACTGCAAGTTGGAAAGGGCATTGTACATAAAGTCAGTCGTGAATTTTTGTTAATAGAAAGCTAGAAACACTTTACTCTGATTACAGTAACAATAATTATCAGATGGACAATTTCAACCGATACAGAATTACACATGCGATTACATAAGGGATTTGTTTCTGGATGAAAGATTATCCCAAAGGAATTTGTTAATGGATGATAGGTTCAGCTTACACAGAAAGAAAGCCTACGATTCAACGGGGGCATGGAGGTTATTTAGGTCATCAACATGACCGCAGAATACTAAACAGCACACCATTATCTACATTACATTCTAATGAAAACAACAAGCATTGCAGTGCAAGCTAGATATGAAAATAGCTTAACGTTTGCTGATTGCAGTGTGCAGTTTGTTTCTCACAGAGCATTGGCGGCGGATTTCTCCTCTGGGGCCAGTGAGAGGATTGTTCTCAGAGAGAATGGTGAGTGCCCGGGCAAAGTATTTGAAGAAATAGTCCTGGCTCTTTGCCATCTTCTTCACATACGGTCTCGTCCTCGAATCTGCATAGAGCTGCTGGTCCACTATGAGAAGCCCCTTGTTGTTCATCAGATTCACATAGTAGTTGTTGTCCAGCTTCATTGGCGTTCCCCGGTCGTTCCGCACATACTGCACCGCCTTCGGGTTGGGGATTGCATCCGGGCACTTGTGCTTCATGTGCTCCACATGCCCAGGCTCCAGCGTCGGATCAACTTCCGGGTACAGCCTGTGCACCAGCTTCACGCAGTGTGTCCTCCCAACGCTGTGAGCCCCTACAACAATATTATTCGATCCAGAATCATTTGTGATCAACAATAACCAGTATATAAAACGAGTTGCTTATAGATTTAGACAGGGCGGGGCCACTCACCAAGCAATGCAACAACCCCACGGGTGTCAATTCCAAGGGCTTTGAAGCGAGACAACACGGTGGAAATGCTGTCATTGTGATCGGGCAGGTAATTCTCCAAAACATCTGCTCTGCTCTTCCGTCCATCTCTTCTTCCCGTCTTCAGGGGAATGTATGGCCCTCCCAACTGTTCATCATCAAACATTTCAATCGCCCACCATCAATACATACTCACATAAAATATTATTTGATCAGTATGGTTGATATACCTAGGGTGTCCATGAACACTTCAATACCGAAATATATATATATATATATATATATATATTTAAGGCAAGAGTTATCTAGTTGTAAACTATTTAATGTGGTTCCAACGAGTTTGATCACCATTGCATCTGGAGCATAAACCATTATCAAATTTGCTGCAGCCTCACTAAATGCTTTACAACTTAATAGATAGCTTTTACCACATTAATGTATATACATTATATATCAAGAACATAGCTTATATTTTATATTTTATATTTTATATGCAGTAGAGTACTAAATGCTGGAACTGACAGTACTGTGACCTCATTACACCATTGCATGGAGCATCAACCATTATCAAATTGGCTTTAGCCTCACTAAATGCTTTACAACTCAATAGATAGCTCTTACTACATTAATGTATATACATTATATATTTCGTAAACATAACTTTTTATATATATAAAGGCAAAAAATATTTTATATGCATCTCGATTTGTTTGAGATCCAACAAACCACAATTCTGCCTTCGCAACATTTATTACTCTGCTATACTCTGCTATACACTTACATACCGATACAACACCATCTCTGGCAGAGAGAACGAGAATATCTGCACAGGAGACGACCCCGGGGCATTCCCTCTCCACGGCTTCTTTAATGGTATCCAAATACCTAAAGTTGCGAAGGCCGAAGCTCCGGTCTGTCTCCTTCTCCGATATGCTCTTCCTCGTTGAGTCCAACAGAAGCGATGCATCACACGACTGTACAATATATTACACACACAACACAATGAATTAAGAGTACAGAGGATCAAATTGCTCAATCAATCAGACGGCTAATTAGTAATTAGTAATAATTACCTCCACAGCACAGTCATGGAAGATGTTTCTGAGCCACGAGAAGGCGGTGTTCTTGTGTCTTTTGTAGAGCAGGCGGACTTGTTCAGCAATAATCTCTTCTGCCTGAGGGCAAGAGTCCCCATAGTAATTCATCACCAGTCCATTACTATTGCTTTCACTGGCTAAATCGTAAGCCTGAGACTGCAATAACTGCGAGCTGAGCGCGAAAGCCAGCAAAATCCACAGACCCATTTTCTTCTTGCCCTTATCTTCAACTGAATCCCAACGACGGATATATATATCATGAAATGTTTAGTGGTGGTCACATGTCATGTCAGGTGAGGGCTGTGCATTCTGCCTTCGTTTCCGCATCAAGCCCATTCCTGTCCCTAGGTCATTATTGGAAAACCAAAAAATAAACGGCAGAAATATCAGTAATAGCTTTATTTCCTTTCAGGTGGTACATAAAGAATCTTTCTCGGTGCCACCCAGTTGAGGTCCCCGTTTCCCACTTGCACGGTGCAGAAATATCAAACTCTGTCGGTCGCTTTAAGTAATAATAATACTTAAGAGATTCGTTAACAACAACTTTCAAGGCACGGCTCATTTAAGTCTCTTCATGTAAGTAGATAATGTTAACTTAATTTTAGTGTATCGAAGTGTTTATAATAAACTTTGGTTAAAATTAATATTAAGGTGTATTGGTGAAAAGATAAAACTAGAATAAATGGTTTAAATAATGGTTGAATAAATACATTAATCATAAACAATTAGATCCATTGGTCACCGTGTCCCGTTCCAAGTGACCATAGTTTCACCCATTTTCCAAACAATAACAATTAAAAATTTGGATGTGGGATAATATATTGAACGGATATTATAGTTAATGTGAACGGATAAACGTAGGATGAGACGACTCATGGGTTTGATCGATGACGACAAAAGACAAGTTGAGACTTAATTATTCTTCGTAATTGTCATGAAAAGGATGCTTTCGACTTCAGTGCATATTGCATAGGGAGATGGGTACTGTAATCTAAAAGTCTTTGATTAGCAGATTACATTAACCTTTCTTTAATCTTGTAATAAAAAAATTGCATTGCATATGGAGACGAGTCTTTCATTAATCTTGTAATAAATAAAATGCATTGTATTAAGTTAAGTTTTTGGTTATTTGAGTGTATTAAGTTTTTTAACCATGCATTGTATTTGGAGATGAGAATGGCAAGATTTGGTTATTAGAGTATATTAAGTTTTTCTAAAATTATGTATGGTATTGTTTTACAAAATTGTAAATTAAAAGTTTTTAATTATTAGAGCATATTAAGTTTTTTTAATCAGGTATTGTGTTTTGAGATGATAATTGTAAATTAAAAGTTTTTGGCTTTGGTTACTCGAGTGTATTATAAGCTATTCATCATATCACTCATAACTCATCATGTGATATTATAGCAAGTGTTAAAGTGGGTGTATCATAAGCTTTCTTTGTTTTAACCAATATTTAGACCAAAACTATGGTAGAAAGCATATTATTTTATGTACATAATACATATAAGCATTGATGAAAGAAAACCAATGCACAATAATAAAATCAATTAAACTACATGTGGTTGGCGTTAAGTCATGTTGAAGGTTCTCTCTCTCAAACATTTTCTTTTTAAGTAACATTAAGATATGAACAAAGTTTAATTATTTTCCAATGCTTTTAAAATGTAATCAAATAAAAATTTTATACAAACAACAACTACAAATCCACATAAAAAAAATTAAAATCCATGATAATTATTTGCAATTAATATTAATCCCAAACAATGAAAACCAATATGGAGGAGCAACAAAAGACTAGAAACATAACATAAGTCACAGTGGACTGTACAACACAATATGTTTACAGCTATTCTCTATTGATTTGAAATTCTCTAATGTTATGAAATGCTTGGCTTGAAAACATATAGTGGGCGGTTTGGTTATTGTTTATAGTTATTGAAGTGAAAGGTAGGAGATATGGAAGCAAATGCTTGATATTGTGTTGTGTTGATGGTTTTAGACATTTTAAGTAAATAATATAATTGTTATTAATTTTGGTGTTGTTTCGTCATTAATTCGGAATTTATTGAAACAAGTAACATAATTGTTATTATATTTTCCTAATTTTACATTTGGTATTTGTATTGTTTCTATGTTTAGTATAACTCTAGTAAAAATTAGTGTTGTCATCACCTTATCCCAACCAAATGGCTTTACTTCTCGATCCTTAGTCGACGTTTTCTTGCTCCAAACGTTTTTTTTAACTCATTCTAGAGTTTTTAATTTGTCATGTCCCCATTCAAATAAGACTACTTGCAAATAATGTTTCACCAACCTACTAGTTCCCTGGGTTGAGATGGAGACATCAATTTTGTAATAAAGGGGCTATGGGATCCAAAAAGACTTTAGTTTACCATATTCAAATATAAATGGGTCACAAAAATAATAAATGCTAAGAAAATAAGGTGGCATTGGTTCATGAAGACACTTGGAAGCTATGGTGGAGCCTTTGGGTGACTAGATTCCCCGCACACTTGGCATGATCTTCATCCAAATTCGAACACATGGGTAATGTAACATTATTGGAGGGCGGTGTGGTGTCAAATATCATATAATGAGCGAAGCAATTTGAATTAGTAAAGGAGAGTAACTCCCATGGAAGAGGAAGAGACTAGAAGACAATGTGTGCCACTTGAAGGAGATTACATGCACTCTATGACAACAAATGATGAACGATTAAATGACAAGTATGAAAAATTCAAACATGATTGCATACATATGACAAATATGGCATGATAGGGATAAAAATAACCACAAAGAGGTCTAATTTGGGAGTTAGAGGCAACCATTCAAATTGGGGAAAGAATTGGAGCATGAAGAGGAAGATAAGTGTCATAGGAGTTACTAAACCACTAAGATGAGTTAGAGGAATACCATGGAGGGAAATTCAACCTTAGGAGGCCTCTTGAAGTTAATAAAAGGATTTCATGAGGAAGGAGAATGGATTTTGATCATTTTTTAATTGGCCTTTGGCATTTTGGAGAGATTTTGCTTCTCCATTACATAGTGAGTATTCACTCTCCCTGCTTGTGAACCAATTTCGAGGGAGTTGGATTCCTTTCCAAGTTGGTTGATGGAGAGGCCATTCATACCTCTCATTCAAGCTTAATGGAGTAGTTTTAGTTTCAGTTTGAAGGTCCATACAGTTTGAATTCTCATCTATCTCCTATTCTCTCATTCCTTCTTCTCCATTCCCCCACACTCTCATGTTGAGGGCGCAATTGTTGGAGTGGTGCTTGCGCTTTGATGAGTATATCTGATGTCCAAGATTTGATATATTATGTATGGATATGAAATATCATGTCCATATTCTTTTTAAGTCGAAATATCAGAAATACATGTATGAAAGGATTGCATTCCCATGCTCTTAAATAACTAGTTTTCATGTATTTGGCTTCAACCTTGAAGTAGTTTTATAAAATATTGTATGAGGGATATTCTCTGAGTTTGATGATGTTGTGATAGTCATATATGATGTATTACTCCATAATTTCATGTCCCTATTCTCTGTGTCTCAAAATTCAAGAAATCCATACGTGAAACACTTGCAATTCCATGATATTAAATCACTAGTTTTCATGTATTTGACTCTCATACTTAATGACTTGTATACTAGACTTGTATAAAGGGATTTATCTAATGTTTAATATTGTTGGGGAAGCAATTTGTATGTTGTATATGGTATCTATATGTCACATCCTGATCTGAACCTTTAACTCTACCTTTCATATGTCAAAATCAAGCTTTCCAAAAATCTCTTTTGTAAATTTTGTAGATTTGTGGGTCATGATGAAAAAGATAGTCGAGCATATCAATTGCTCATAGAACGTACAATAGATACATATCCAATGAAAGGGGAGGAGAAAGATGAAGAAAGTGGGGCTCAGTTCAATCAGCCACAAGGTGGATTCCATGGATGTGGAAGAGGAGGATTTGGTCGAGGTAGAGGCCAGGTCATTTGTTACAACTATGGTCAACCGAGACATTTTATAAGAGACCATCAAAGCCCTTTATCAAGGTGCACATATTGTACCATTGAATATTGTCCCTAGCTTATAGCAAAGTGGCAAGAAAAATCTAATCAAAATCAAAACCAAAATGTTCAAAAGATATCAGTAGAAACAAGGAAAAAGAAGTCTATTGTCCATGTAGTTACAAGAGGAGGAGTTGCAACATCGAATGATAAAGGAAGTTATAATAATGTGCAGGACTCAAGAGTTAGACCAGATGTATAACGACCATCAACATTTGATGTCCAAAAATAAAAATAGTTTTTATTTGAAGCAAGGAATGAGCTTATGCCAAAATATAACGGAGCTTCGACCTCTGTGCCACCTCCACCACCAATATATGATGAAGTTCCTACCTATGACATGTTGTCACATTTTGATCGTTCATTTCCAAAAAAAACTACAAGCAAGGTAATTGCATTCATAAACTTATTGAAGAGTTTTATATTTTTAATTAAAAATGAAGATGGATTACGGGAATTGCACAGTCTACTTAATAAATCATGAGGATAACCTAGTCAAGACAGGATTGTGAACCATGTTCAAAAGAAGATAAAAACTAGAAGGGAGTTGCTAATTAATGCATAGATTGGAGATTATGAGATGGATTTTGTCATTCTAGATTTGGGGTTCGATTTGAATATCATTACTAAGAAAACCTAGGAGAATATGGGAAAGCCTAAACTAGTATGGTCACCTGCTCGACTGAGATCAACCAACCAGTAGAAAGTAATCCCATTTGGAGGAATGGTAGGTGTTCATGTCGAAGTGGAAGGACTACAAAATTTTACAGACTTTGAAGTTATAGAGATTGTTGATGATACCAATCCATATATTGCGTTGCTTGGTATAGACTGGCAATTGAAAACCAGACTATTATAAATTTTAAGAAAACAGTGATGACATTAAAAAATTGAGGTATCAGAGTTGTTGCACCATTGGATACTATGGAGGGCACAAGGTATGTCGAACATGTTCAAGAAGAATATTATTCTCACGATCTGGAGAATATCTATAAGATAACTTCTAGAGTAGATGATCATGTCAATCCTACAGTGGATGGTACATTAATCTAGTGGAGCATTAGTTCATGTTCATCAGAATTTTGTGAAGCTTTCAAAAATTGGCAGAACAGATTACATGATGTGTCCATGAGGAGGTGTGCTCGAGTTACAAAGTCACTATGATGGGTTGGTAAAGAGGTATGTGATATTTCTACTTATGATGGATTACCTAATCTAGATGCTTTTATTATTGATTTTGAATATAAAGTTCATGAGCAAAAATGACTATTAGAATTTGACGTAGACCTGAAAGCTACTCTAACCAGGTTGTGGGTTATACATAAACCAACTATAGGGGGTTGGTCGCAGTGCAAAAGGATTCTAGAATCATGGTTTTGTGAATGGGTTGCATATGTCAAAGCGAAATACAATGGGTTAACTAGTCCTATTGACCCCTTGGAATCATGTACTACAATGTAGGGGAACATACCTAAGCAAGAGTGGATGCATATGTTTATTCACAAAATAGACACTATACCCAAAAATTGGTATACGTCGTTGGAGATTCGACGAGGTACTGTGTACTGGGACTGTCTGGATATGAGTTTTATGCAAAAATTCAGTTATGAATATGAGATCCTGACAGTGGACGTGGCACTGCAATTCATTAAAGAAAATATTTGAAGAAATGCCAACACCTGTGTCTAATTTTCCACAGTGGACTGCGACAATTGAACAAGTGATGGAATGTTACAACATTGTGGGGGAACGCAATGATGATGACCCAAGAGATGTGAATATCCCATAAACTAAAGGAAACCAGGGTTTCGAAGTTCCTAATATTACACCCAAGAAATTCCTACAATTGTTGAAGATAAAGAAGGTAAGTATTGGTTCTAGTGAAAATCCTAAATTTGCAAATATTCAAGACTATTGGGATGAAGAGATTGTAAGAAAAATTATTGATTTTTTGCATGAATATCAAGATTTATTCCTAACTAAGTTTTCAAATATGAAGGGAATTGCTGGAAAGTTAGGAGAAATGAAAATTCCATTGAATCCTCGGATGCAAAACTATTAATCAAAGACCTTATATATTGAAGTCGAGATATAAAGAAAAAGTTAAGGCAGAGCTCGAAAGAATGTTGGATGTAGAAATTATTGATTATATCGAAGAGTCGGAGTGGATTAGTCCAATGGTGATGCAAGAAAAAAATATTGGTGAACTTCGACTTTGTGTGGATCTGAGGAAACTTAATGATGCATGTCTACATGATCTATTTCCTACACTGTTTACCAATGAAGTCTTAGAGAATTTAGGAGGCTAACAAGCTTATTCCTTTACTGACGGGTTTTCTGGGTACCATCAAATTAAGATTGTTAAGAAGGATAGACACAAGACTACATTTTTGAATGAATGGGGTTGCTATCAGTATACATTTATACCATTTGGGTTTAAAAATGCTCCTTCTTTTTTTCTGGAGTGGTTGTTGCATATTTTAAAAAATTCATTAATAAGCTTTTAGAAGTCTACTTTGACGACTGGACAGTATATGGATTACTTGATAATCATATTGAGAGCTTGAGGTTGATGTTAGAACACTATAGATAGTACCATATATCCTTAAATTTGAAAAAGTGTATCTTGTGTGCTCCATTTGGTATATTGTTGGGGAATGTGGTTTGTAAACAAGGATTATTGATGGATCACGCGAAGATTTTCATTATAGTATATCTGTCACCGCTAACATCAATTCAACATCTAAGAACAACCTTGGGACATATTGGAAAACATTAAAAAAAAATTATAAGAGGGTATGCCTCGACACATTGAAGGAGAAGATGGTGAAAACACCTATTTTAGTGTTCCCATATTGGTGAAAATAATTTCATGTGCATGTTGATGCATCGTCCATTACTTTGGGTGTGGTTTTGGCTCAGCTAGGTGAAGGTCCCTTTGATCATCCAATTGCATTTTCTAGCATGAAATTGTCTACAACATAGCGAAACTACACTACATAGAACGAGAAGGTTTAGCTATGGTATATGCTATGCAAAATTTCATAAATTACTTGTTAGGAGGTCATTTTAAAATATATACTGACCATTTTTCTTTGAAGTACATGGTCAAGAAGCCATTGTTTTTGGGGGGGGGGGGGTTATGTAGATGGTTACTACTATTCCAAGAGTATAATTTTGAGATTATTGTTAATCCTGGAAGGATGAATGAGGGTCCTGACCATATGTTGAGGTTAGAGATGGGGGAGATCCATCTAACTTAGATAATAACCTTCCAGATGCACATCTCTTTTTGATGAGAATGGTAGATGAGTATTTTGAATAAAAATCCCACTTCTTAAATACATGTATGGCGCCATAAGGGTATACAATAGTACAAAATCAACAGTTGGTTTTCAAATCTATGG
Source organism: Pseudotsuga menziesii (assembly GCA_001517045.1). Classification (NCBI taxonomy): domain Eukaryota; kingdom Viridiplantae; phylum Streptophyta; class Pinopsida; order Pinales; family Pinaceae; genus Pseudotsuga; species Pseudotsuga menziesii. Next base: position 127,726 of record LPNX010406796.1, read on the forward strand.
ATTATCAACCGATAGTTGGTAAGTTTGTACAAGCTAGGTCTTGATGAGGTTTGCATCGATGTGTTCTAGAACATGACTGTCAATTGATTTTGGATGAATCTCGTGACAATGTTGCGGGAGGCCACTTTACAGGAAACGATGTTGCACAAAAGATATTAAGGGGCATACTGTGGTGGCCTACCTTGCATAAAGATGTGAAGGAATATTTTCGATCATGCGATGTATGCTAAAGGATAGGAAAACCCTCAAGGAGGGATTAGATGTCGTTAGCTCCCCAGGTGACGTTACAAGCCTTCAACATGAAGTGGGTTGTTGATTTTGTGGGTCCAATCAATCCACTTGGAAAGAGGACCGAATAAAGGTATATTATAACTATGACAGATTACTTGACTAGATGGGTTAAAGATGTACCAGTTAAATATTGTAGTATTGTTATTGTTGGGAAGTTCTTGTTTGAAAATGTTGTTACAAAATTTAGTTTTCGTCGTGTTTTAGTAAGTGATTAAGGGATTCACTTTGTCAACAAGACTATTGAGGCACTTACAAAATAATTCCAGATTTATCATAGGCAGAGTACTCCATATCGTACATAAGAAAATGGGATTGTCGAAGATTTCAACCAAATTTTGGAGCATGCCTTGACGAAGGTCTGTAATGTAAATCATGACGATTGGGTTCTTAAAGTCCCTACGATTTTATGGGCTTATAGCACAACATGCAAGAAGTTGGTGGGAAAGATGCCTTTCCAACATGTATACGGGCAAGAGGTTGTCGTGCTAATGGACTATATTGTACCAAGTCTGTGAATTATTGTGTACATAGGTATGTTAGATACTGGTGCAGTTGAAGAAAGGTTGTTGCAGCTACTGCAACTAGAAGAAGACATATTTATTACAGGATTTCAACAACAAGTTCAGAAGGAAAGGGAAAAGTCTTGGCATGATCAACACATTACCAAGAAGTTGTTTCAACGAGGGGGTTTAGTTCTCCTATATGATAATAAATTTTTCAAACATCCAGGTAATCTAAGGATGCACTGGATGGGGCCTTATGTGATTAATTATGTTACAAAGGGAGGAACTGTATAATTGCAAAATTAAGTTGAGAAAATCTAAAGGAGATAGTTAATGGAATCCGACTAAAACCGTGCATGGGAAAATTGTGTGTTTCCTTGTTATGTTTGTACAAAGAGAAAAAATTATGTTTTGTCAAAGTCTTGGTTCTGTCGTATCTTGATTTCTGTCAAAGTAAAAGCATGTACATACATCGGTGTTGTAGTAGCATTTTTCGTAAATAATAGTGGTGTCTATATTGAATTCTCAAGTGTGAAAACGGGTACTAAACCGATAATTAAAAGAGACACATATAATTGGAAAGGTTGGGAAAACATTTAAAAGTTGCATGTATGGAAATGTAAAAGGTGATGGCTAGACATAATAAATGTGCCTAAAAAGGAAAGAAAACGAAATAATTTGTAGGATCTTATAATGATACTTGCCACAAATATGTTATTAATTACAATCACAGTCCATTGAATCGCCTTGAACCATTACTATCAAATGAAGGAAGCTATGACATTGTCTATATAAGTTTATTGCCTAATGATAATCCCATAGCCATGGAGGATCATGATGCTACAATATTATGAATCTCATATTTGTTTTTAACCTTTGTTGTAAAATGTTGTTACTTAGGAATTCAAAGTAGAAGTCAAGAATTTAGAGTAGAAATCGAGGCAAGAAAGCACAAAATTTTCATTATTTTGATCAAATATTGTGTTGCAAGTATAATTATGCTTTGTGATATGTGGATCTATTTGTTTATTAATCATTCATCATAAGCACATAAAGTAATCAACTTTTATAATAAAATAAAAATCAATTTAAAAAACATGATATTGAAATAATCTACTTTCATTCACTATTGATTATAGTGATAATCAACCTTCGTAATAAAAGAAAATCAAATTTAAAAAACATAATATTAAAATGATCTACTTTCAATCATTGTTGATTTCAATGATTTTGTATTACATAAAGAAAAATTAATCTCAATCACTCTCAATCATTGTTGATTTTAGTGATTTTGTATATTACATATAAAGAAAAATTAATCTAAATCACTCTCAATTATAATTCCTATGTTCCTAGAATATAAACACATGTAATAGAGATTGTAAAGAGATAGATGGAACTAAACAAATAAATAATTAAAATACAAAATTAAGATAATTCAAACCATCATTTAATTAAACAATTATTATTTTTATTAGATATTATTTATCAACATAATCATACAAATAAAAATGTTTGGTTCATGGATCGTTACCATTTTCTTGTCCGACGAGCATTGGACTGGAAAGATATATATAATAATAATCATAAGTTGAGTGATGTACACATTTTGGGTAAGAAGCTAATGATTGAGTGTGAAATGTCATGGGTACATAATACATTCAACATCATCAACAATGCATTTATTTTAACCCCAACCCAATATTTTATCATGAAATGTCATGATTGAATATGATTTCGAAGGCTTTATTATACGTCACTGATTCATTTTCTCCCCGACCCAAATATTTTATCATGGGATTTCATTAGTGAATATGATTTCTAGAACTTTATCTATACTCCAATGTTTGAGATGATGCTCCCATGGACTCCCCCACTCACTAGTTAGTGGGGGACCAATGGTTTCCTTCAAATTGAAGTGTCGCTTGTCACTTCCCACTCATGTTTATGTAATAAATTAAGCCATGGTTTATATATATAATTAACTAAGACATGTTTAATTAATAAGTGAGACTTATGTTAATGTAATAAATTAAGACATGGTTTATATATATAATTAACTAGTAATTGCCCCAAAAAATGTGCAAAATAACATCGAAGAAAAAAAAAATTAATTTTGATCAATAAATTTGAATGATGATTTTAATGAAAAAATATAGATTCAACTTATGCAATGTTGATATTTTCTTTTTGTTTTTTTGACAGAAGCATAGGGGTAGATTATATTAGTGCCGGTATTTAGCTACCGAAAGCTTGATACATAGATATTCAGCTACAAATATGCCGAGCCAGATCGGCTTCGTGTCATTATATCTGTCCGATGTTGGATGGGTTTTTTTTTTTTTTTTGATACGGTCTGCCATTCGCTGCTTTGGCCTTGCTCGTGGTTTCCCGTCTGACCTTGTGTTTCTTCAGCATCGGCAATATCAGCCCAGTTTGAGACTCCCTGGGTTGGCTTTGGCGACGTGGACAGAGGTATTTCTACTGGGTCTGTTCTCTGAGCAAGTTCTTTGGGGGCGGAATCGGCTTCCTCTTCTGGTGCCGGGGTCTTCCTTTCAACTTGCTTCTCCGGAGGTGCTTCTTTCCACCAAGTGGGCCTTTGGCTTCGGGGCAATCTTCTTTTTCCTAATGATTTCTCGCAGTTACGGGCTATATGCCCTGTTTCAAAGCAGACCCTGCATCTGAAGCAGAGATTCTCGTAATCGATCTTCTGGGTCCAAGAGTAGCCCT
>LPNX010406796.1:131315-189447 GCA_001517045.1 Pseudotsuga menziesii
TGATCGAGGCAGCCACGGAGTTCATGGCGGCTGCAACAACAATCGGAGGGCGAGCTGGAGGCCGCAAGGGCGATCTGGAGGGCGATCTGGAGGCGGAAGGCGAACTGGAGGGCGATTTGGAGGCCGCCATGGCAAAGGCCACGCTGGAATGTGCCGCGAGGGTGGACTGGAGCCGTGAGAGTGCTGGAGGGGCGGCAGGAGGCCGAAGCCCTCAGCAAACCTAGACGCGAGCTTCAAACGCCGTGAGCTCGCTCCCCGTGAAGTCGCGTGAGATTCTTCCTTGATATTTTCTTTTTGTTGTTATGTTAATTTAACATAATTATTACCCCATTTCAAGTTAACATAATCATATAATAAAAGTAAAGCACATTTTTATTTTTTAACTATTCATATTGTGAAATTTTGGTAGAGACATGATCATATCCTATGATTATAAATAAGTGAAATAACACTATAAATATAGAGAGACCGTAAATCCTATGATTTCACAATGTTATTTATAGAGAGAAAGACCAAATAACTAGGGTACAACAATATGCCTTATGTTGAAAACAACATATGTTATATTCTATTTTCTTTCACTTGGTTGTTTGGTAGTTGGCTAGGTGTATTTACACAAGGATCACTCTAAAGGCTACATAGAGTAAACGACCAACATATTTTTTTGAATGAAAATGTGTGAAAGAGTTGACAAAAAGATGTTCATAGATTCATAACTATGATGTCATACTAACAAGTATATTAAAATTAATTAAATAAAGATGAAAACAAGTTTGTTTAAATTTACTAATTCTTTTAACAAGATGTTATATATATTAATAGAAAAGGATCCAAAAATATAATTAATGAAAAACCTCTTTTAATAAAATTATATCACAAATGACATCTTAAAATCTTATTAACAAAGATTGGATTCACATATCATTTTAACCCATTTTTTTTTGCTTGAGGAATGAATGAGCTCTACTTACTCTCACTTAGTATTTAACAAAGTTGCAAAATGTTATTTCCCAAATAAAAATATTCTTACTTTTAAAGTAAAATAAATGTTTTAAATATACAATAATTTTTTTATAATAATAATAAAATAATCATAGATTTTTTTCATATCATAAAAGACAATATTAATTAGAAATTTTACATTATAAAAATGTTTGTTTCCAAAAGATCATGTTTCAAGCCTCTTTCATTTATGAATGTAAATGGTTGAGTTAAATGAAAGAGAATTCTACATATATTTTTATTAAATTAAAATATATCACATTTATAAGACAATGAATATGAATTTGCTATTTATAAGTTTTTATTTGATCCAAATTATTAAAGGTTTAGGTTATATTTATTTAAATCTTTATTTGATATAAATTATAAAAACTTTATTTAGTATAAAAAAATATTTAGTATACTTATTTATTTTAAGCTTGGTTGGATATTGTGAATAGATTTTTTATTTTTTTTAAAACTACTTTATCTAAATATAATTTTTTCCATATTTTAAATTAAAATAAGCCTATTGATATGTGAAAGCAGCTAAAGCTTAATGCGTATAAACAAGTAGATTAATTTTCCTTTATTTATTATTTAAACATATAAAATGAATATATCTTAACGTTTAAACATCACTAAACTCATGTTGTTTACTTGCCAAATCAATCAAAATATATAAGTGTAAATATTTAATATTGCCTATGATGTGTGGTCACACAATTGAATCCAGATTAATTGCCATGAAATGAATTTCGACCACCTTTATGAACCAGAGTGACATTCCCAACTATATACTTACACCACTGGATTCAAATAGGAGTATGTGAATTTCTCACCATCTCAGCGAGGATTTTGTGTCAACAATTTATCATATTATCTCCGTCACTTAATTTCAAAGTATGACATTATTCAAAGTTACCTTTTGATGGCAACTTTTTTTTAATTCATTCCAAAGGTAAATTCCACTCATGTTGGTCCTCAACAAAGATATTAGTTTTAAAAAAAGAAGGGATACAAATGCATCAAGAAAAAAAGAGAAAATGATATAATTTCACCTAGAAGATTATCTACACGCTCAAATGATTCTTGGCAAGGGTTAAGAAGAATGGTGGCTTTTATTACGACCCAATTCAATTACCACTTGACCAAGATCCGACTCAGACCCTCTACAACAGAAAAAACTTTAGACCGCATCTGGGAAACCGCAGATGAAGCTCGGAATCCCTCCACCGGACAATGGTTCAACATAAAATTTGTCATCCCTCAGACATAATTAAGGATAGAGATGGAGGAGTACATAAATACCCATGCAGATCAGATCGATGAAGAGATCGATGCAATTGCAGAATACACAAAAATTTTGAACGCGGGCGATACACACTGTGAAACACCTATTGAATTATCCTTGCCTGACGTTGCTTCTTCTATACCACACTCCCCAGTAACATAGGACACGAATAGAACTTGGATTTGAAGTTTACAATTTGAATCCCATTTCCATTTAAACGGATGACCATACTAAAATTGGAAAATATTATACTCATTGCACTGCCATTTTTTTATTTCATAGATTTTATATATTTCTGTGCATATGAATTAGGTGAATAAAACCATTTACATATAATGTCCTCATTTGAAGTATGACTGCAAAGTAACCAATAATAAGCAGGGCATAGATTTACAACTCAAGCACAAGTCAGGTTGATAGAGTGTTAAACTTAATAGTCTTATGAGTGGGAATGAGTTATCTATTTATAAAAAAATTAGTAATTTTTCAGTTGTTTTTCTATTGATCCAATTTCACATCCAACAACCAACGTATATCGTGATCCAAAAGCCATAACAATATATATATATTACGATCTGGAAACCAAAACAAACTTCCAATGTCATTCATATATATATATATTAAACCAATCTCATAAAAAATTGTCCCTAAATATATTAAATTTCAATTGGTTCTGGTAACTTATGTCCCTAAAATAATTCTATCTCTTAATGTATATATATATATGTCCAATGATGGAAGAGTAGGTGGCTTGAATTCCTTGGAACAGATGGATTATGTTTTCCAATAAAACGATATTGATACATGTGCATAAAAAATGATAAACAAGAGAAGGTTACTATTGTGGAGAGTCCAAAGGTTGAGAACAGGCTAGAGAAGAGTTATATCTCTTAATCTTTGTGCATGAATGTCCAATGACAGAAGAGTGAAGGCTTGAATCCCTTGAATGCCTTGAAATGGCTGAATTGTGTTTAAAGGAAAACTACCACATGTTGGGGAAAGCAAATCTAAATCAATATAAGCTACAAATTCATGTGAGAATTCTGAAAGACTCTCATGTAGGCTAGTTCACTGATTTATAAAGAAAGACATAATCGGCGATACCATTGAACCAATTAAAACAACCATTCATTCAGAGAGCCACAACATAATCGATGATACAATTGCGCCAATTAAAGCAACCATTCATTCAAAGAGCCACAACAATGGCCAAAAACTCAATTCTAATTAATTGAAAAAATCATATCAACATAGTAACAGAATAGGATAATCCAAAAATAAGTACTAGAAGATTTTGATAGGTTCTTCAAACTCCGACGCCAATGGCTACAAAACATCCAAGAATGATCATGCAGTTTTACTGGGATACTCAACCAATGATCGGTTCTGGGAGAAAATATGGAAGAAAATTAATGTTGCTAACATTCAGACATTCAGAGATCCCTCCTCCACTCTGGCTTTCCCGTATCTGCTTTCATCACTGATTTTTTCTGGTCTGCCATGTTCGATGGAGATATAGGGAATAAAGGGAATGAACACAGAGGCAACAAACACGCAACCACAACACATGAAACTTATCCCAAATACATGGAAAACGTTGGTTGGGTAATAAAAATGACACTTGGTAGCAACTAATTCGCGGAAGGGACGACCGTTTTTGGCCATGGTGGCGAAAAACAAACCTTGGAGAAAAACGTCTTCGACGTAAACATATATATATATGGGGCATAGTTTGGGTGGTTGAGAGATTTGGTTCGAATTATGTCGAGGACATTTACTTCTTTTGAGCCATTGTATTATTATGAAATATTAGGCTCATGAGTCGTTTATCATTATTGGACCTCTCATGGGTTGTTGATGCCTGTTCATGTATACTTTCCAAGCAAGTATAAAGATATTTTCCCAGGTAAACGTAGCCATGGTGTAAAATGGGATTTCACACACACACACACATATATATTCCATGCATATTGAGGTGCAGACTAGTTGGAAAAATCCATATTCAATGCATACTGGGGTGCATACTAGTTGGCAAAGCCCATGTAAGCCTTGTAACAAATCGTTGGTTCAAATCCTAGATAATGCTTGCTTCATTGTGATGGGCTCGGTGGTTGCACCTAGGGGTATAGTGGTAGCAAGCGAGATTAGACCCATGGGCCTTGTGTCACATAAGTACGAACCCCCATCCCAGTTGTTGATCCCCCTAGTACCACACACACATATACATACATACATACATACATACATATACATATAATAGTATCAAAATTATTTGTATAATATATATATGATTGTTATGGGTATGATGGTTAACATCGACAAAATAAAAGTTATGATTATCAAATCCAAGAAGGTTACCTACGCTAATTTTGAATATGATAATAACAACTTGCAGGAAGTGACTTCTTACAAATATCTTGGAATCGATAACCATCACAAACTCAACTAGAACTATAGCATTGAGAAAAGGATCAATAGAGGGTGGAAAGCTTATTTTGTTCTTAAAAACAACAAACCTTGTGATGTGGGATTAAAAGAAATTTAGTTTTGAAACTCTCGTCACTCTAGAGAATCATGGAGGAATATTAAACAAATATAGAAGCATTTTATAACTTACAACCTCAAAATTAAAAGCAATATACCATATCATATTCTCCTAATCATAAGTGTGACTTCCCCTAATCAAGAGCATTGCTATGACTAGGTACCTAATGTATAGATACAAGAAAAATAACATGGGAGACCAGAGACTTCCTAAAATTGATTTAAAAACTAGTAAGGAACACCTATGGCTCAAGAAAATATGGCATTAATATGCCATGGCTTGATTAAACCATTGGGGGATTGACAAAAATGTCACTCTACAAAATATCAATAACATTAAAAATATTATTACATATAAGATTAAAGAGAAAGTGTGGGACGAGAAAGAATTAGAGGCTAAAAGAACATTAAGATACTATAAGGAGAGATACTATAAGGAGAACATTAACCCTAATCTAGAAGATCAAATGTATCTCTCTGTCTTAACTTGTTCAAAGAAGAAAATTACTATAGCCAAGATAAGAACAAACTCCCATGAGCTTCATAGTGAAACATGACGCTTGAAAATTCATAAAACATCATGGGTGAAAAAGATCTTCCATCTCTTTGAAACTATGAACATTGAGAATGAAACGCGATTTCTATTAGAGTGCCATGTGTACCCCACATTATATCACAATTTCATAATATTTATTACAAAACATACCTCCCTAACCTTCTAACATGTCAAAACTATAGTTACTTAGGAACACTTTTTTCTAATTTTCTTGAGCATAAAAATAAATTTTACAACAAATAAAAAAAAACAAATTCTCTTAAAATCTGATAAACCAAAGTTGGTTTGAGTAGACATTCACCACTACCACTACCACTACCATCATCGTCATAATTTAATAATATATGTTATGAATCATATAAAATTATCTTACACATACATACATACACATATATTTAAGAGATTTTTTATATACACATGAAAATATAAGATAATTTTATGATTTTGCATTTGAAGTTTTGAGAGAAGATATCATGAACTTGTTGATAAAACGATGCATTCCAAAAAAAAGAGTTAACTTTCTGCACTTTTTCTTATTTGGTTGGAAACTTAAAATATAAGTTGGATTATAGAGTGCTATTTTTTTTCATTAAAAAAATAATAACAAATATTTACAAGTTCCATCATTGAAACATCCTTAATACTTTATTGTGTCCTACATAACGACCACACTGTTTTCTTTAACCTCTTCACTAAAGTTTGTAATCTTTAACCTCTTCGCTAAAGTTTGTATGGAAATCGAATTTCGTTGCTTGAATCGATTAAGTACATTAAATGAATTATTAAAAAAGATTTAACACAAATAATTATAGATTATTAATATGAAAAAAAATTTGCTATAGTTTTATCATACAACCACTAAATACAAAATGAAGGCAACTAAAAGCCCAAAATTTCCCAAAAAGAAAGGTCATGTTTAAAAACTAACACTATATTTTCTACTTTAGCTACTATTTTACTTGACTTCATACTATGGTTGGTGCACAACCTTACACATTCCTACAAATAATGTCCTACTAATAAGGACATTTTACAAAAAAAATATTAACTTGACAATGTAAATTAAACCATCCCTTGAATTATATCCCAACCCCTCTAAATTACTATCGAAGCCAAGTTGGAAGAATCATGCTTTCCTTATCTCTCAATATTTTGTTTCATTGTCTTCCCCCATTGCGACCACTTAGGGTGCTCCAACATTTTCTTCATGAGAGACTAGATTCCTAGGCTCCTCAAATCTAGGTCTTTGTTCCATATCAATGTGGAGGACTTTGGACTTTGTCTTGTAGTTTCCTTATCTTGCTAGATTTCTCTAGCTTCTCATTTCGACATTCTTGTTCTACTTCCAACATCACTATTTTACCTGTGTTTGTGAAGATGGGATTTCATCTAAATCAATTGTCTCCTTGATGCCTTTGTCTCCCTAACATTGTTTATCTCCCACTCTTTTTTCCATGCCTCCCTAATCCTCATAACCTCTGCCATGGTTTCTTGACAATCATCATTGTTCCTCTCATAATGTTGAATTACCTTTTGAATGTCAAAATGGTCACGACAGACACATTTGTTAGAATGATTGTGTGAATCCATCATTCCTAGAATCTCACTAGGAAGAAACTCCTTTCCAAACATGATGTTATATAAAATTTCAAAGTTTCTCCCTTTCCCCAAAGTTCCCAAAATAAATACTGAATCATACCAGGTAGGATGACCACGAAGGCCCTACTCCTTTCTAATTTCAGGAAAAGTTCCCATTGTCCATGAAATGCTATCAGAGATAGTGTGATACTAGCGTCTCGTGGAATTAGCCAATGTGAAAGAGAAAACAACTGAATATGAAAGAAAGTGGGCACTCTAAAAATACCATAGTAAAATGAGCATACCATAATTCATTAATAAATTCCATGTTAAGGCCCCAAATTTGATAGGTTGTTGAAACTCATTAGATATTACATAGGATGGACTCCAAACTGAACCAAAAACCTTGTCAAGGGGGATGATGCTCCTTGGTAAATTCGAATTCAACTAACTCGATGTTATTTTATTAAGATTAATGAAATTTCCAATGTTTCTTTGGAACCAAAGATCCAAATCAGGTCTAAAATAACACGAGGTAAGAATAAATCCGCATTCTTTCGATCATCCCATCATTAAAAGCTTCATTGCATCAGGCTTGTATCAGACTAAATGAGTAGCACTACTGCTATGGGTAGTATTAACTGTTGGATGGATGCAATTGGGTTGCCACTTGTCCATGACATTAATTGAGTCCATAATTTGTCAGTGGTTAAATCAATTGGAGAATGTTGCAAGATACCTTATCCCTCATTTTATCCAATATGCCATAAGAACTTTGACACGCAATGTTAACCATTTTATCAGCATTTGAGTTCAAACTTCTAGGAATTTGAAAAAAAAATATAAAATCAAAGGAAGATGAGAGACCAATTATCCTCAACAATATTTTATTAAGCTCTAGATTATGTGGAAGGGAGTGAGAGACCATATGCCTTATAGTTATGGTTGAGTCCCCAAACATTGAAATACACTTTAATTTCATTTTTTCACTATCAAGTGGCCTTTCTAGAGACCTAAGGATTTTGCTTGGTTGTTTGTTGCCTTGACAAACCCTCGAGCATAGGAAGTTACTTGATTTCTTTAGGGGCATAGAGCATTGATTTGATTTTTCTAATTTCTCATATTTTTAATGTAAAATAATAAATTATTAAATATGTTCAACTGGTATTAAGATAAATGTCATTTATAACTTTTAGTTTTTTTGTAAAGTGATAGCTTATTTGTCATAATAATTTCAATTAAATTAATCATAATAATATTTTATCCACTATATGCTAAATCAACTATTACAATTTCATTAATTTTATTGTGTGTTTGCGCATATTTTTCCAAGAAAAAATTATGGGGAAACTCTATGGCACATGCCCTCATTTTGTAGATCGTTCCTAGTGTAAACTTGTCGACAATGATTATGTTTGACTTGGTGAGTATATCGAGTGAAGCATATAATAGAGATAAAAAACCCCAAGGGATCCACCTTGATACCTCTTACATGAAGCTCAAAGCACTCAACCACACGAAACCTAATTAACAATATAAATATGGAAAAGTGACAATTGGTTGACTTGGAGGGGTGATTCGAGATACTTTCACAACTAATTTGAATATGAAATATAAGAAATTGAATTAGTTTCCATAACACATCATTCTTTTAATGAAATTTTTATGTTCACACTAGTGCAACAATTGAGTACCTCAATGATGGAATCTCCTTAAAATGATTTGGAAAATTATAAAGAGCAATTTGTTCTTGTGTGTTGTTATTTCAAACTTGTAATGTTAATTTTATATTTTTTAAAATCAATAAAGTTAACATATCCACAAATGGTGATGTAAAGCATTAATGCAAAGGTTTAAAGGTACTAACATAATCAAGTATTTTTTCACCGAAGAAGTGCATTCTACATCCCAGTAGAGGAGAGGTGTAACTCCTTCCGTGCTCATCCTAGAGTTGGCATGTGTCCTTTATTAAAAATAATAAAATGTTATTAAAAATAACATGTCGACTTAAATTAAATTTAAATTATTTAGAATTGAGTATATATATAACAACATAAATTAGATAAACTAAAATCATAAACATTGGATTACACATTTTCTCAACATTTCCACTCTAAAAAAGGGTTTGCGCCTTGAAAGATTTGATCTCTCTAGGTGCTTGGTAGATCCCCTTTTAGATGGATCTATGCTCGTTATTTTTAATTTTAATTTGTATATTGTAGATTTGGACTATATTAATGGTGGGTGTGTCCGTGTATTCATTCAATGAGTAAGATGATCAAATATACACATTCAACGAGTAAGATGATAAAATATTATATCATGAATGAAAAATATGTGTATTTTAAAATTATAATATATTAAAAATTAAAATAAATAAATCATAATAATAATAAACAATATTATTAAAAAAATTTATTTATTTGAAATCTACTTCATTTTTTTTTGTAAGTAAGAGATTCTATTATAATACAAAAAATGATACAAAGCGTGGATGAACCACAGGTCGATGAAGCTTGACCTACATCCCATAAAGGACCCGACTTAAAATTGTATGTTACTGCTGACTAGACCATGCCTAAGATCAGACTTGGAGGAGCCTGATCCTGCTTACAACCCAAAAAACTGGTGTCTTCCATCTCTATATCGCAAAGAGACCCATTACTGTCGTAATTACAATAAAGAGCCACTGCAGCCCGAAAACAAAAAGAGCCATTACGGCCTATAGACATTTTACAGATACCCCATCCTCAGACCTTCAGACCTTTTACAGACTTTTTACATAAACCAAAAGAGCCATTACATCCAATAGACATACTTGAAAAACATTTAATTGCAAGAAATACCATAACTAGAGAAACCTCTGTATTCCGACACGAGAGCAATTCAACGCAGAAAGACCCTGAGGTCGGGATAACTCCCACCACCTGCACCCATTAACTTACGGCCTCCTAGGGAGGCTGAATTGCGGAGGTTGGGGAATTTTCCGGCGTGTGCCCCGTGTTTGAAGAATCCTCCTCGGGAGTGGCCAACAAATTCTGAGCAATCTGCTCAAGCATGCGGAACCCCGCTGCACTCTCCTGTTGGCCTCTGCGAATAGTGTTTATAGCTTCATGGATGCCCTGGATCGTCTGAATCCTAGCTTGAATGCCGTAGGCTAACAGAATCCGCACTGACCACAATGGATTTGGGATCAGTGGGCCACCCATTATCGTCTCGAACTCCTTGAGAAGATCGATCTCCATAATTGCGATGAAAGTCTCGACCGCCGTGGGCGTTTCCGCCATGTACTGGTCTCCCCAGTTAAAGGGAGCTGCATTCGGCACACCCCTGTCTTGGGGCATAGAGTGCTCCTCCGCACCAGCAGACGCATCACCTGGGTTACCCCTTTGATTAGAACCTCTTGCTCTGGACTGTGCTCTCCACAGCCTTGGCATGGTGCAAACTCTCGGCCAGCCAGAGGATAACACCAGAAAGGAGTAAAGAAACTTAGATAGGAAAAAGGCTTCCGACATATGAGCATAAATAGGGCTTGCCTTTGCCAAAAAAAACCTCCTACAACCACCATCCTTACCTCTCTCTGGTCCTTCCATAATACCCTGCCCCTTACCACGCTCGATCCAATCTCTCATCCTTTGCGAGCAATTCATGATTGTAAGTTTTACAGCATGCCAAATGATCTGGCCCTCCAGCATAGATATCTTTCTATCATAATCAATGGCAGGTGTTGTACCTGCACTTCTAAACTCCCTCGTTCCCATAGATCCTTCTTTAAGACTGCCTTCGTAATTCCTATAAAGCCTCTCTTTCCTTCCATAATGAAGGCTGTCAGGCTTAGGATCCACGTGCTCCGTACTTGGGCCTCGTGTAGGGCTTAGATAATCGGAGGATAATCGCATGGTAAGACAGACCTTACCATACCCCAGTTGGCGATCGGAAAATCCCTTGTCCTGCCCTGTATAGCGATTAGACTGTAGTGGGCCCACCTTTAAAGTTGACACGCCGTCTTCATGCCGCCCCTCAGATCGGAACCATCTGGCATTCTCATGCGAAATGTGGAGCACTTTGTCTTGCGTCCTCATCCGCCAACCTGTAGCCTTTGCTCCAAATTTCTTGGGTTTTCCCGTCATCCTCTTTTGTCTCTGCATGGAAAGAAAACTCGCTCTCCACTCCTGCGTTATCCATGGCATCCGCCACCCTCTTCCTCTTGACATGAATTAACAGGAGAGATTCCTCTCCACTGAGGATATGCTTTAGGACCTGTAACCTACTCTCCCATCGCCAGTTTTTGGAAATTTGGGACATAAGGGATCCTGCCTGGAGTTTGCAAGCCATGTTTATAATGATTTGGGAATCGCCTCCATTAGAGGCATTTTTCTGGTTTGCCTTGCCCAGATCAGGCTATTGATCAGACCTTCTAGCTCAGCCATATTGTTCGTATTTGACCCTATAGAACCCTAGAATAGACTGAGGATGATTCCTTCCGAGTTACGGATAACACCTCTGTAACCAACTGGGCCTGGATTTCCTTTGGCCGCCCCATCTATGTTGAGTTTGAAGGTTCCTTCTGGAGGGGGATTCCAGGACCATGGGCTAGAGACTTGCATCGGGCGCGAACGAACAATCGAGTTGTCAGGAGGTATTTCTGTGAACCCAAAAGCCTGCAATATACTACGTTCATTGCTTTCCGCTGCAAATTCCTCCTGCATCCAAGATTGCAATGTTATAGTTTCTTTCATATGGGTTTCGATGGAGTTCCATATTTCTTCGAGTTTCCTTGCTTTATTGTCGAATGTCTGTTTATTTCTATTTTTCCATATTTCCCACATTGTGAAGCCAGGGAAAAGTTCCCACAGTCGATTCACTATTTTATTTTTGAAGCTGTTGAGGGGCAATTCTACGATTGTGATATCCGGGCGTCTCCTGTGTCTGTGATCTCTTCTGAAGATCGTTGTCCCCTTCTCCCACATGAAGTTAGCTATCCTGCACTTGTCCAATAGATGATTGATAGATTCATTCTTTTCTTCACACATGGGGCATCGGGATGGCCCCTAAAAACCCTTGACCTAAAGGTTGTCCCATGTTAGAATACGGCGCTTTATGACAAGCCAGCAGAAAATAGATATTTTGGGCCACCATCCTCCCTTCCATAATTTAATCCATTTGTCTTCTAGGGCAATGTGTAGGGTTTCCGTTAACAGTCCTAGGGATTCTTTTGGATTGAAGTTGCCAGAGGTTGAGTACCCCCATCTTAGCTTGTCAGGGTCCTCACTCTTGGAGAACCTTTTCTTGGAAAGCTTTGTTATAAAATTTTCGATGTCTTCTCCTGGTGCCTTGTCTTGCCACCATCGTTTACCCTTCCATCTTCTGACCCTCTGGTATGAATTGTTGTTATCCCAGAACTTCGCTACCTTAGCCATGGTATTGTTATGGAGGAAAGAGCGTAAGAGAGGAGTGTCTTCCCCACAGGAAATGGCTGGTCCTTGGTTTAGGGCTTCACTTGAAAATCTTGCCGTTTGGCCGTTACGGACTTCCCAAAAGATGTGTTTTTGAACCAGACCCCTGTTTTCTTGAGCGATCTTCTGATTTCACCAAGATGAGTCTGCTGGGAAAATTAAGAGCTCTGAAGGTCCATAGACTAAGCTTTTTGTTAATTTTTTCAAACAGTTATTTCCACAAGACCTGTTTGATAGTTGACTCTGCCATTGGAGCTCCGAGATACTTCGAGGGGAAGATTCCTTCTGATAATTCCAAGATCCTTAGGATGTTTCGCTTGGTGATCCTGGGGGTGTTGAAGAAATAGGTCTGATATTTCTCCTTGTTTATTTATAGGCCACTAGCTTCAAGAAAAGTATTCAAACAGTCTGTGATTCCCCTAGCTTCTTGAACTGAAGATGGGCCCATCAGCATATTTCCATCTACAAACTGTTGGTGGGTTTGGGGATCTATTCCGTCCGTGAGGGATAAACCATGGATTTTATTCCCGTCTCTCCTGTTCTTGAGAAGTATTCCAAGCCCTTCAGCTGCAATAATGAAGAGGAACAGAGAAAGAGGATCTCCCTGTCTTATTCCTCTGGTTGCATTGAAAGGCCTCGAGGGAGAACCATTAACCAGAATAGAAAAAAAAATCAAAGGAGATCATGTTCCTAATCCAGTTAATCCAATTTTCTGCAAATCCAAAAGCTTTTAAAATGCCACCCAAAAATTGCCAGTTCAGTTTATCATAGGCCTTAGATAGATCGAGTTTCAGAAGCATACATGGGGTCCTGGTTGCTTTGAGTGAGTGGATGGTTTTGTGGACAAGAATTATACCATCCAAGATTTGTCTGCCTTCCACAAATCCAACTTGCTCCGGAGAAATGATAAGAGGAAGGATGGGTTTTAAATGATTAGTTATAACCTTAGAGATGATTTTGTAGATAACATTGCACAGGGAAATCGATCTAAGTTTGCCTGGGTCTTCGGTTCTGCTTTCTTTTGGAATGAGAGCCAAGAAAGTCAAATTGAGAGCTTTGAGAACGCTCCCCGATTTTCGAGAGTCCTCCACCAAGTCCACTATTTCTTCTTTCAACCAATTCCAGCTAGCATGGAAGAAATTGGTGGTGAAACCATCTGGGCCTGGCGCTTTGTCTTTGGCCATTTGATTCACCACAGTTTCTACCTCATCCATCTCGATAGATTTGCAGAGAATTTGATTGTGGTCCTCTGTGATGAGCTTGGGGATGTGACTAAACACTTCTCTTTGAGCTTCTTGCCTGTCCCTATCTGGTTCCTACAGAAGATTAGCAAAGTGGGAGTATAAGGTGTTCTCCAAATCTTCTTGGGATTCGGCTATACTTTTGTCCTCCTTCTTCAGTCTATCCAACCTATTACCCTGTCTGTGTTGTATGGTTGCTTTATGGAAGAATCTGGTGTTGTGTTCCCCTTCTTGGAGCCATTTGATGCGTGATTTTTGGCTCCAGAAGACTTCCTCTTGTCTTTCTCTTAGATTAAATTCCTGCAAGAAGGTCTTTTCCTGAAGTCTCAACTCCTCAGTGTAGCCACTGAGCATAACTTGTGACTGAAGATGTTGTAGCTTGATCTCTAAAGCTTGTTTTTCTTGAAATATATTGCCAAAGGATTCCTTATTCCATTTTTTGATGCAATCTTTGAGGTGTTTGAGCTTCTGTTGGACTTGAAACATGCGTATTCCCCTAACAGGGGGGGATTTTTCCCATCAGTCTTTGAGATTCTCCTAAAAGTATGGTTGGAGGAGCCAGAATTTTTCGAAACGAAAAGGTCTGCAGGGGTTGACTCCAACATTGTCCCATGCTAAAGTGATGGGCCAGTGATCTGACCCTGTCGCTGGAAGGACGACCGCTCTGAGGGTGCCTCCAGCCATCATGACCGATTCTGATAGCAGGAATCTGTCTATTCTACAAGTGATTCCTCTGTCCCCTGATTTTTTATTATTCCAAGTGAAGAGACCATTGGAAGTTCTGACATCAATCAGATCCAGATCAGAGATAGTGTTATTGAAAAGAGTACTTGCATGGTTTAAGCTGCGAATATCTCCTTTTTTCCCCTATATTTCTTATCAAGTTAAAGTCACCTCCAATGATCCAAGCCCTGTTCAAAGCTATAGTTTTAAGGTCAAAGAGAGACTCAATGAAGATCTGCTTCTGATCCACCTTTGGGGGTCCATAGACATTGGTGATGATTCCTCTAATTCTGGTTCCAAGAATGTGGAACTCAGCCGAAATAGAGCAGCTGGTGGCAAAGAAACCTGACAAGGTCACCAGACAGGGATTCCAAATAATTCCCAGACCCCCTGCTGCACCTCTGGCATTGATGGTGATCATTTCACAACCCTTCCACACTTTTTTGCTTGTTTTCGCTAAGTCTTCTCCCGAGCATTTAGTTTCTTGAAGGAAGGCTATCCCTGGTTTTTCCTTATCGATTCTTTTTTTCAGAAGGTGCTTCTTGAGTGCACTGTTACAACCTCTGATATTCCAGGTTGTAATCTACATTAAGGGGGATTTAATTGGAGGGGGAAAGGGCTGCATCTATGGTTGGATACTGCCGTGACGCAACCAGTTGTTCTCCTTTTTCTTTGATTCTCTGTACATTGCTCGATCTGCCTCTTTTATCTTTCTTTGAGTTTTTCCCTTTCCCATCTGTGACTTTGAGAGCTTCAATCACGACTCCTAGTTTATTCGTGTTCTTGGCTTAGATGATCGCTTTCTCTAAAAAAGACACTTGTTGCGGTGGAATTTTTGCTGGGTCTTTGTCAGAGCAGACAACTTTTGGTCTATCCAGATCTAGGTCCCCTATTTCCATGTCCTCAATAGCACCTTCCACTGATCCTAAGTCTATCTGAGGTTCCTCGGGTCATTTCAGAGGAGTGCCATCTGGGGTATCTGTCGGAGCTAGATTCTTGTCATCTCCTTGTATATCGTTATTTTTTTACTCTTCCTGTTTACTCGGAAGTTTATCTATCGTGGCTTCTGATGGTGCTTTGACATTTTCTATTGCCTGGTCACCCTAAAGGTTAGCGAAGCGATTCTGAGTCTACACCCTTTTGTGAGCTTCCGGACCCGATATCTTTCTGGCTTGCCTTTTCTTGTTTTGAATCTTGGTGAATCCTTCCGCATCCTAAAGTTCTTGATCTTGCTTCCCTCCTTGTCTCTTATTTTGGGGATAGTCTCTGAACAAATGCCCATGTTCATGACATTTCCTACACCTGAATGGGATCTGCTCATAGTCAATGGCTTGAAACCAATCCTCATCTTCCCATGTTAACTCTATTCCATCTGGTAGGTCTCTTGAAATGTCCAAGTAGATGCATATCCTGGCATACGAAATGTATTTCCTCTGTCTTGTTTGTTTAGAGACTTTGATAAATGTCCCCAGAGAGTTTCCTATGCCTATTAAGATTTCTTCCTTCCAATATTCCGACGGAAGGGAATACATTCTGATCCATATTGGTGCGATTGTCAGATTTTCTTTATTCGGGTTGAATCTCTCTTTCCAGGGTCTCAAGAAGAGACCGACTGAGTTGAAGAAGTAGGGACCATTCTCAAAGATTTTGGTTCTGTCCTCTTTGTTGAAGAAAATGATGGTGAAGAAACCTTTAGCCCCCAACTATAGATCATAGTGCCCTTGGGGTTTCCACGTAGAATTTATCCATCCTACCAGCATCTTTTCTGTGGGCAAGATCTCCACGAATTTTCCTATGAGGGCCCTTTCCTTCGTGTATTGAATTTCCTCCCTGACTCTATCTGATGTGATCTGAAGTCTTGGGATCGTCTTGGACTTCGGGACACATTGTCCTATCCTTCTTGCATCCTGGTTAGTTGCCTCCTCTTTTCTTGTTCCACTGCACCCTTCCCCATCCTTGGCAGTTGTCTGATCATTGAGTACCGCTTTTCCTTTGTCCTTTTCTAATTCCGCTATGGTTATCTCTACCTCCACAGCTTTAGGCCTTCCGCGGTCCCTCTCCCCCCGAGGAGGAGCAGGAACCATCTCGAGACTTGTTGATGCGCCTCCACCGACCTTCTCAGCTACCAAAAAACCCCTTCAACCATTCACCGTACATTTGCAGAGCTCCTTTTTTCCCATCACTCCTAATTTTTAGATCTGAAATCTACTTCATTGGATCTTTATGTTTACATGGATTTATGTATCTTATTTAAAAATTATATAAAAATTAAGATATTAAAAAAATTTAAAAACATAAAAGTTTTGTTTTTATAACTTGAACTCACACCTAATTTCAAAGCAAACAAGTCAACAATCATCACATGAAAGCCAAATTCAAAGCAAACAAGTCAACAAATACATTGGAGAATATAAAATCTCCTTGGAGAAAAAAGAATTTCAAACATCATGCATGTGTTATAGAATATGCATACTCTTTAGAAACCTGCATGTGCTAATAAGGTACATATGTTTCATACTAACGCATACATTATTTTAACTTAAAAATACGTGTTTTTTTTTCATTTTACCATCACTATTTACCTTACACTAGTTTTCGACATTCTTTATTCGGTCGACCTAGATCTCCACAATGTTTATCTTATGATTTTCTTTTACGTTATTTCATAAATAATTTCTTGTCTTCAAAAAAAAGTTGAAAATGAATCTCTAGACCATGATTGATATTTGAAACCACTACATAATGTTTTTAACGTAATATTTTTTCTTTAGTAATAATATGGATTCTTTTAGGAGGTTTTTCATGAGAGATGGGTTTTATGAACATAAAATGGGAAAGGGAGAAAAACAAAAGAATTAGGTACTAAATGAAGTATCTATGGATTATAGGCCATGAACCAGGCTTTCAACCACCACTTATATTCATTTATAGGGATAGTCAATCGGGATAGTCAACCTCCAAGTGGAATATTGTTGCTATTATAATGTCTTAGATAGTAGGGATCGATCTCAAGTTCTTGTGAATTGACCATAGAGGAAATTTGAGTAAATTTGTGATCTTTAAGAAACAATCATATTGATGAGTTGGGATTCAAAGACGAGTAGAATTTCAAGAAATTGGGTATTTGATAATCGTTGACTTAGATTTATAAAAGTCGAAGATGATTATGTTTTGTTTATATTGTTTGTTTGTTTTTTTAATCTCTAGGGCTTTTCTGATTAAGCTAATATAAAAGTGGGAGTCTAGAGCCAAAATTTGAGTTTTACCAAATTGGATGAGGTGTTTTGTTTTGGAGTGTTCTGTGAGGGAGGATTTTGAGGTCCTCGTTTCAAATGAGTGACCAGTTTAACCTATATAGGAAGTGTCGTGGGAAGAAGGAATTTTGTAGACACCTTGGTAGAGAAAAAGGTTAGTCTTGTCCTTCACAGAAGTGAAAGTTTGTTTAATACTTTTGAAAGGTTTAAAGATAATTTTAATGTTCTTTTTGCTAAGAATTTTGACGATTTTGTAAATAGTACCATGGATGAAGGGGAGGTAAGCTTCGGAGTTTGTGTTTCTCTTTATTATTTATAATGATTATCATTTATATTTTTTATAAATTAATTATTTCATCCTCTTTTATTTATGTAATATTTACATAGATATAAATTTTTATTTACTTTTATCATTATTTATTATAGCTAAAATTTTCTTATGTTTATTTTTTATTTTCTAATATTTAAACCTAACTTATCTTTTAGTTTATATAATGTTATTTCTTTTTATTCATGTTAATTATTATTGTTTCCTTATTCCATAAATCTAAAACTTTTTTTAATTTTCTTTTTTAATTTAATTCATTTTAGGTTAATTCTTTCTTAATTTGAATCCTTTACCTTGCACTTTAATATTTTTAATTGAGTTTTATTTTATTTGTTCTTGATAAATACTATTACTTTATTAATTTCACTTAACGACTTAGTTTGACATCTTGACCTTCCCTCCCTACATCCAACAGTCACCTGTCTTTTCTTAACATTATAAATTTATCTCTTCTCTCTGCATTGAAGCATAATTTCTAAGTATGTTTTCTTCGTAATCTTTTGGTTCTGCTTTTTACTTCACTAGAGATGAGCAAGGTTTCTACTCAAAACGTCGGCTTCAAATTCACAACACAGTAAAAATCCAAAAATATCATGGAATATCTCTGGATCCTCAGAATTTGTATGAGACTTTTAACTTCTTTGATTTTATTTTGATGAACTTAACAAAAACTAGTCACCATGCATAAAAAAAAGTCCTTGTTACAGGATTGAACAAAATAAGGTTATGGTCTCCCATAAAAACTTAGCCATTGTATGCTATCAAATTGTTCTCTCATGTTGCAAGATTGTTGAAACTGAAGATGTGTTACCCTATTTTACCTGAAACCATTGCCATGAAATAATGCAATATTCCATTATCTATGAGGAGGGTTCTAAATTATCTTATAGGTGGCTATGAGTGGGATTCCTAACCAACCCTATAAACTAATAAGAGGAGGGTTAAAAATCTCCCCCATAGGTGGATATGAGGGTGGTTCCAACTACCCCTGTAGACTACTATGAGGGCGGTTTAAAACTACCCTTGCCGATTGTGATGAGTAAGGGGGGTTTCAACTGACCTCTTATGGTGCGAGAAGAGGGGTGTCAAACCTCCCTCTTATGGTGCTAGGAGGGGGGTCTGCAATTGCCCTCTTTTATGTCTACAAGGGGGGATCATAACCAAAACTACAACTCTCTATGAGGGGGGTTTCTCAAAACCTCCCTCATAGATTTTTCTAAAGGAGGGGGTCAATAGTGATGGTTTTTTAAAAACATCCCCCATTGATTTTTCTAAGGGAGAGGGTGAACGAAGGGTTTTTTTTTTAAACGCCCTATATGTCTATATGCAAGG
Organism: Pseudotsuga menziesii; assembly: GCA_001517045.1. Classification (NCBI taxonomy): domain Eukaryota; kingdom Viridiplantae; phylum Streptophyta; class Pinopsida; order Pinales; family Pinaceae; genus Pseudotsuga; species Pseudotsuga menziesii. The sequence goes on from LPNX010406796.1 coordinate 150,603, forward strand.
CGTCTATGGGGGTTCACAACTGCCCCTATAAATCTCTATTATAGGGGCCCCAAACCGCCCCCAAATGTAACTTTTTGGGGTGGTTCAAATCTCTTCAAAGACCTCCCTTAAAGGACAAAACTTTTAACATCGATGACTTTGGGCGTGGTTTTGGAAAAATCACCCCCGTAGCATGAGGGGGGGTCAATAGGGGGGGTGTTTAAAAAACACTCACTGTAGCTAATTATGAAGGGGTTCACAAGGGGTTTCACAACTACTCCCATATGTCTCTATCACCCTTAAAAGTAGTTATTGGGGGTAGTTAAAATCTCTTCAAAAATCGCCCTTAAAGTCCAAAACTTTGAATATCAATGCCTTTAGGGGATGTTTTGGCACAACCACCCCTAAAGGTAAAACCACCCCCGTAGGTCACTTTTTGAGGCAGAAGACAACCCCCCCTAAAGGTCCAAAATGTTTTAGAATAGAGTAATACCATGTCTTCTATATTTGCAAAAGGTTTAACATTGTTCAATTATAATTAGTGTTGGAAATATAATAGGGTAAAAAGGTCCAAGCAAACAATACAGCTAATAACCCTCGGCAGTTCTTATTAAAATACCATAAAAAGTAATAGCAATATCCTGGTTTAAAGTTGATTAAAATAGATAATTTTATAGCTACAATGTTATATAAAAAAATAACATAATACAATATATACAAATATAAATAGTAATCATAGTAATAATAAAAAAAACAACAAATAATAGTATTATAATAGTAATTAGTGAAAAGGTGTAATGCTTTATGAAGATTTATGTTAGAGGCCCTTTAAATGAATATATATATGGGCAATTCTTTCTTGTAGAATATCATATCTTATTTCATGTTCATATATTTTACTCATAGCTTATTCAATATTCGAAATATTTTGGTAATCTTTGTGTGAGCGAACTTTTGTTTAGCGCATTTGGAATCAAAGCCTGTTGTTTGATCCGACCTTTGGCCATTATTTAGACTTTGTCTAATCTGGATTTTGGTCATCAATTCAAATTAAATAATTATTTCCTACATATAAGATGTGGAAAAATTTAAAAAAAAAAAGATTAAAAAAATTTAAAAAAAGAAGAAGAAAGAAAGCATTTGAATGGAAAAAGAAAAAGAAAAAGTACAACCACACATGGTTTTTCCAAAACGTGGGATATAGAGTAACTCTTTAATAAAATCAAAGAGAGAAAGTTTCAAAAGTTTATGGATTATATATAAATATATATTATTGGGTTATTGGTACATAATCTTTATCAAATTTTATTATTTGGTTTACAAATTTCGGTGTATTCCATATTGGTATAATATTATTATTACTTTTTATAATAGTAATAATAATTAATATTGGGAAATAATTAATTATTGAATAGTATAACATACTATACAAGATAAAGATGTCGTTCATTAATATATCTTTGGATAAGAAGCATAATAAAATGGACTCTCGTGGCGAAAAAACAAGAAAGATTCCCGCAAAATTTTAAAAAATATGTAGATGCCATATTAAAAATTTACGGGCTTATTCAAGGAAAGGTTGTTTACATCGTTATTTTCCCAACAACCAAGCATAATTGCATAAGAGTTGACCTCGAAAACCAATTAATGCTTTCATAATCAAATATAATTCACAATAACACACTCCTTTTTGATGAAAAATATGAGATTAAGAACCTACAACTATGTGTTGACGATTACAAGGTCATATCTCACTTCAGTGTCATTTCCATGGCATCATTGGATTGAGACATTGTTGATATAATTCTAGGGCCACCTTAGTTAGATACATTGGGTAACTTCATGTTCAACACAAGGAAAAAGTTGTTGACATTTCCTCATAAAAAGAAGAAAATCACATTCCAATATGTTACACTAAAGTCAAGTTCAGGAGTTGTGTCGTCTAAAGGCTTCAAAGACATCTCAAAGGTGCTTTCACAAGAAGATCAGAAATCAATACAGAAGATGTAGAAAAATTCAATAAAGTCACCATGGAGCAAGAATAACAAATATCTTGTCTAAGAGATCATAATCAGAAATTCCCTTCTTAAAATAAAGAAAGTGAAGGATAAAGCACAAAACAACTAGAAGATAAGAATCAATATCTTCAAAAGAAGCTTTAGAAAATATCGAAGAGAATGGTCACCTTGAGAATCATAAATAAGATCAAATGGATCAGATTCAAGAGCGTAAGGATGATGAGAAATCCCAAGAAGAAATAATTAGGAATCTTCAAAATGATAAAGATTCGTTGGGAATGAGTTGAAGCAAATTCATAGGACATCAAAACCATCAGACTCAAAAATCCAAGTTGAGGAAAATGAAGCAAATACAAATCCAGTCCTCTCACAATTCAAAAATAAGCCAATCTAGTAAAAAACAAACAGCAAGAACTCCTTATCGACACACAAACTATAAAAAACATTTTGACCAACGATATGGTCAAAATGAAGATAAACAAAGGAGTTATGATATTATCAAAGAAAGAAAACAAAATCAACAAACTAAGCATAAAACAAGAAGCTTCATCCAACAAAGCGATAAAAAAACAACTACAATAAACATAGATCTTGGATGGGCTACTTCACAAACGATGCGACATTTTTCTTGGGAATTCAAAACTAATATCTTCTCGTTTCATCAAAGTGTCACAGTTCTAACACAAAATATCGAGTGATGACATTACAAAAAAGAAATCGGGCGTAAGCCTTGTCTTCAATAAGCTTTGAGGACACAACTTCCCTTAAGGGGAAGGCAGTGTTATATAAAAAATATAACATAATACAATATATACAAATAATAATAATAATAACAACAACAACAACAACAAAATAATAATAATATAATAATAATAATTGAAAATGTGTAACTCATGAAGAGTTGCCTTAGAGGCCCTTTAAATGAATATATATACAAGAAATTATATCTTGTAAAATATCATATATTATCGCATATTCATATATTTTACTCATGGATTATTTGATGTTCCAAATATTTTGGTAATCTTTGTGTAAGCAAACTTTTGTTGGATCATACTATCAATAATTGAGAAGGTTATGTTGACCGCATGCCACCTCATTAACAAAAATCAATAGAAGTTTGTATACATACATGTTTTTAAACTTTTATAAATAGGTCTATATTCTATCCTAGCCAATTAAGCATTAGCTTTGGTTTATCTCATCAATCATGACGTGATGTAATCAACTTAGAATGGAAAAGAGGCATATGTACCACCTTGTCATCAATTTTTCTCTCTTATCATCATTGATAAATATATCTAAAACACCCTTAGGTCGAATAAGGTGGTTATGCCACCTAACCCATAACCTAATTTTATAATATAACATTAATCAAGTGCCAATTAAGTGACTTACATAACATTATATATTTATATTGTTGTCATATTCTAATACCTTATTAACACATAAATCGCATCAACTTACTATCCCCCTTTAACACAAGACTCTAAAACTTTAAGTCTTTTACAGTAGCAAAAATGTAACTCAAAACCCAAACTTTGCATATTGATCAACCTCATTCATTGAGACATTTGGGCAACTAATTTTCCTAGCCATCGATTTACTAGAAGAACCACCTAGGTACATGTGTCTCCAACAACTTATATAAAACCTTAAATTGCCATCACCTTCATCCCAAAGCTAGAATTATTGTTATCACTCATTCATTAGACAAGCATGATATCTTGGTATAATGTCACATCTACTACCACTTGGAAAACACCTTCAAGCAAACAATAATTTATATTTAGCATTATGGTTAACTCCTAGTACTCTCACCATTGGAAATGATTTATGTCAATTTGCAATGTCTCCCTACCAATGAAAATCTCTCAACCTTATGGTTTCGTTGGAAACTTCTTGCCAACAAAATTTCCAAAAGTTTGGTTGCTTCAAGTTCTCCTTTCCATCCAAAATATTAGTTTCTTGTGTAATAAACAATCAAAATATAATTATAGTGCCTCATTCTAGGAACTCAACTACTCTCTAATTTTCTAACACCTATATTTCCCATGTCTCATATTTGGGAATTCTACCCATCATAGACAAGTGTCAATATCCTTCTCTCAAGGTTTGGTTTGATCAAAATGGGTATGTGTTCCTCAATGTGTCTCTCTTTTTTGTAGAATCTAGTTTTTTGTTTCAAGTCACTATATGCTTTTAATTTTAATCAAGAATTCATGTTGTCTTAATGTTGGAATTCCCAGATGTAGAAATATGACTACCTCTATTACAATGGCATATATCCTAGTGCTTCAATAAATAAATTTTTCAACCAAGTAAATTTGAAAATCATCCACCTTGTGACGAAATTAAACATTGAAGGACAAAAATATTTGCGTTTAGCATTACTTCCAATTTTCCTTTATCTATGCAAGACCTTAATTTATTGGAATTTACACCAAAAGACATCTACACTACTCCACTCTCCACATCTATGGGCCGCGTTTTCATGTTGTGCCTACATCTTTTGGCACTTTTACCCATTGTTATCGTAAAATGTGAGTTAATGTTATACAAATTTATGCCACATTTGCATGTCTAGGAGTAACACACCCAGAAACCACCCACAACCAGATTTGAACCCGAAATCTGACACAATCCATCAAAATTGATCCTGTTATCGAATTTCACCTTTTTAATTACAATTTTTTTTTGTTTTTTTTATAAAATTTCTCCTGTTTCTATCATATATTCGACGACTGCCATATTTTCGACTTATCTTGTCGGATATCTGCCAATATTACAACGATCAATATCCTAATTTTTTCATATATTCGATGATAATTCATTTTTAGAAAGTATATAATAGGAGTATTCCGACATGTTTGCTATACAAAAATGGTTTGCGGTAGTTAAAATCTTCACGTGAACTATTTTATATACAAAAAGCCACAATTATTTCAATTGTTACTGTGATTAAAAAGAGTGAAGTGTGGACCTTGATTTTTTAAGATCAATAATCATCAGTCAATCTTGGTATTAGAAAATGTCAGAATATAACAATATTCTTGATTCACATGATCAAAATCGTGAATTGCGTGCTAGATTGTGGGATGGACTAGAAACAAAGGGTGATGGGAAATGCTATTGTCCATGTATTGAATGCAAGGGCTTTAAAAGGAGAAAAATAAAGATCACAACAGCCAAAATACATTGTAGGGAATATGGACATGCTAAGGGGGGACATCACTATCATCCATTGGTAAGTTTTTCATTATATTTGTCTTTATATTGATTGGTTTTGTAAACGTTGGTATCATTTTAATATTGATTATATTAACTAAATATATTTTGAAACATGTTTCATGTAATTATAAAGGAAATACCTCCTACAACATATCATCCAGAGCCATGATACATTCAACTATGAGTAATGAAGAACAAGTTAATGATCATATTGAAGAAAATGATAATAATGATAACATAGTTGAAGATGGTAGCACAAATACATTGAGCCATGATACATTCAATGTTAGAATGGATTATGATGATCATGATCATGAAAATTATGACTTTGATTATGTTCATGATTTACCTCTTCTTGAGAAGGCATACAAACCCCTTTATGAAGGTTCCAACACAAATATTCTCTCTACTATATTGTTGTTAATGAACTTGTAGGTTGTGAATGGCGTTTCAAACACATCAGTCACACAGATGTTAAGGTATGCAATATATTCCATCACATATATATGATCGTGATAAAGGTTTTCTTTGTTCCTAGATCTGATAATTTCATTGTCAATTCATAAGTAATACGGATGAAACATGTTTCATTAATATTATTTGTATATTATATTAACTTGTTTTTTACTTTAAATTTGTTGCAGCTTGATAGATGAATTTTTGTTACCACCATCAAATATTTTACTCGCACATATCTAGATTTATATGTCATCATGAAATAAATTGGAATGTGGTACGAAGGAATTGATGCATGCCCCGATGACCATATTATATATTATAAACAACATGAATTTGAAACAAAATGTCCAGAATGTCATATCAGTATATATCGTACATATCAACTAACAAAAAAGGTTCCTCACAAGGTTCTTCATTATATTCCCATTATTCCATGTTTGCAAAGAATTTTCAAGTGCAAAAACATAGCACAATTTATGGATTTCCATGCACATAATAGAAGTCAATATGGCACTCTTTAAATGCCTGCAGATGGTTCTACATTTAGAGATATGGAGGAAAAATGGCCACACTTTAAAGAAGAACCTCAAAATGTCAGAATTTATTTGGAATCAAATGGTGTCAATCGATATGCAAAGAAGAGATCTATTTACTCGATGTGGCCTATTTTTGTTATCAACAATAAAATTCCTCCACGGTTGTCAATAAACAAGGAGAACATAATATTGGAAATGATTATTCCAGATATGTGTCTACAACAATTTTTTTTAATATAGTGGCATCTCATTTGTCGTATAATGTCATATATTTTTTGTCTTTTACTGTTGTGTATTACTTATATCTCTTAATGGTTATAATAATTATATTTTTATATGTTCAAATCATTCAGGTAAGTACCAAGTTAAATATATGAATGTATATATCGAGCCTCTTATTGACGAAATACTAAAGCTATGGAATGACATCACTATGTATGATGTATTGAGACCAATACAACAAAGGAAATTTCAATTCCATGCAATGCTTGTATGGATAGTAAATGATTCCCCGGGGTTAATCCATTTTGGTGGCATGTAATTATAATGTCGACTTTAATAGTATTTAAATTTATGAAGTTGTTATATTATGCATGCATGTTTTTTTAAACAATATGTTCATTTTATATAATTATAATTGACAACGTTAATCCATCAACTCTTTATGTATGTCTTCAAACAAAGGGAAAATTTGCATGTCCAGTTTGTGGTCCTTAGATCAAATCCCATCATTCAAAAAGTTTACGAAAGGATGTGTTTGATGAGTATAGGTGCTTCCTCTCTAAGAATCACATGTATCGAACTACCGATAAACATTTATTCAATGTGAAGCAAGAGACTGCATTAAAACCACAAAGAATGACACCTCACCTATGGAAGTTGGAATATAATGGAAATTGACAAGGTACGTACAGATCAAATTGCCTATTATTCGTCATATATTAAATGTTTTGAATATTTATTTAATGTGTATTGTTTACTGTGTTTGACATTGATTTTTGTAAATTATTTATAAACCATGATTCATGATCGTCATCGTGATCATGAAGGAATTAATGGGATTCCACGAGGAATGAAAAGTTATCCTAAATAATTAAGTAGGTTTTAATACTATGAACACCTATAAATTGCTCATTTGTTTAATACAATTCATATCGGAAATAATGTGGTTGAAACATTATGGCAAATATTGGATCTAAGGAGCGACAAGGAAAAAATTGTCAAAATTTGCAATGACATTCGGGAAGCCAATTATGCAATGAAAGACGTCATTAAATTACATAGCAATGAATACCAAGTTAATATAAACTCAATTCCATGGTTGTTAATGGAGCAGCAAATCAATTTTGTAAAATAAGTCATACGAAAAAATAAATTTCCCACCGGATTTTGTTCGAACATGAACAATATCATAACCAAGAAAGGTTATTTTGTGAGGGTGAAAACACATGATTGGAATGTATTCATCAAGATAATCACTATGGTATACATACATACATATATATAGTTGTATTTTTTTATTCTCATGCATGTTATTGTTGGTATTTTTTGTCTACTTTTTGAAAAAATATGTTTTTTTATTTATTTATTTAATTGTTACAGTATGTTCTACCTCTATCTCTCTTGGAAAACTTCAACAATAATGTCAAACAAGTTATATATGATATTGGAAAATACATGAGGTAAGTAGCGATATTTTCCACGGATAAAGTGTTTGTTTAATTCATTGTAGAACTTATATTTGATATTTATTTTTATAATTCTTCTATAAAATAATATTTTTTTTGTTAACTCTCGTGATTTGTTTTCATCACTTGTATATGGTTGTCATCTAAATAAATCCATATAGAAGATATAAATTATTGGAGGAGAGAAATTATGCGTCTAATGTGTGAAATGAAAAATCATCTACCTTCGGCATTTTTCAATGCACAAGAACACTACCTCATACGCCAAGATGAGGAGATTGAACTGTGTGGACCAGTACACTCAAGGCCCATGTGGATGGTTGAGAGGCACTTGAAATTTTTTAAGGGCTTGGTTAGAAAACAGGAATGTACTGATGGCTCTATGGTGGATGGATATATGGTATACCAAAACATGATGTATATTAGTGCATACCTTCTTAAAATAGCATCAAAGCTAAATTTAGGTCACATTTGTGATCCATACTCCAATAACAATTTTGAAGGGGAGTACCTCACTAGGAAAGGTAGATCAAGGAAGGTGAAAGGTAATTATAAGCAAGTGTAGATTAATTATAGTACATTTTGACTGTTGATTTTTATGTATATATCATATTTATTTCATTTTTAATATTCAATATGCATCAATTAAAAGTGTATACCTGCATGTTAAGTGAATATACATTTGTACTTAATTGTAATTTTACTTTCATGAAGCAGGTGGTAGTGAGTGGGATGCACTTGATTAATACATAGAAAACAATCTTGATTGGATGAAGTTATGGATTGAACTATGTGAACAAGATGGTCATGGAATATCATGGGAAGGTGTGGCTTCATTGGTTAAAGCAGCACATAGCAATGGAGATACCAATCTTACAGAAAGGGAAATCAATTTAGCATATGGTTTAAAAGATAAGCAGGAAAGCATATTAATTAGCCATACTATTTAATTTTTTTCAAATATATTGATGTACACGTTCATTTATTTTACTACAAAGCATAATATGCACTTAATCATGATCAATTTAGGATGTAACATTTATGTGTATGGCTTGTTGCAGGTAAAACACCATAAGGCTATGTGGTACAATGATCGTAAATTTTGCATCAAAATTTGGATGAAATGAATAAAACTTCTGATTGTGGGATAACTGTAGTCTCTGACATGACTAATGTTTCCTCTATAAGTGACAGACATCCAGAACTCTTAGAAAATCGATACTATGGGTATTTGGAATATATTATTCAGTGTGATATTAACCCATTCAAATTAGTTATGTTCATTTTCAAATTGTATAGGTTACGATTGAATCAACGTGATATCAATAGAACTATTAGTGAACATGATAATGGATTTACCATGGTTAATACAATTTTGTTTGAGCCATGAACGAAGCCCTATGTTCTTCCAAGACAATGTGAAGATGTATTTTACTCTCAGGTTCCAGGTAGAGGGGGTTGGTCATTTTTAGTTGGACATGATACAAGGGAAAGGCCGATAAAGTATAATGTGGAGGAAGATATTGAAGAGGATCTTGAGGAAGAATATGATGTTGAGGATGATCAACATGAGTTAGAGAATCATGTTCCAGAGGAAGATGACCAAGATTTACTTGAATCAGATGATCTAGCAGACAATGTTCATGAAGACAATATCAACGATGAAATGATGATCGAAACAGACATCGATGATGATGATATGGCCAATCCTTACAATGTTGAATATGGATCAGATGATATAGATGACGACTTGGATGAAGAAGATGATGAAGTCCATTGAATTTTATGAGGTATTATTTAATATATATTCTCTACTCTATGTTTGATGTATTTTAATTTATTTTGTCATTTTATTGTATGTTGGCATATGTTATAAGAGGCATTGCTTCTTAATCAGTATGTCAAAAAACACATGAATAATTTTTTTTCTTGTACATAGGTTTTGTTGGGTTATGGGAAATTGAGAGTGACATGAGGGGGGGCAGGGGGGGTCATATGATCTTCCACCTTCACATGGTTGGCCCTATTTATTATAGAATATTAAATTATTCTTGAAACAAAGAGAATCTCAATAATGCAATGCTACTGTTGTTATAGTCATCATCATCCTCATTATCCTTGTCTTCATCATCATCAACAACATCATCGTAATCATCATCATCATCATAATCATGCTCATCCTCATCCTCATTGTCAATATTGTCATCATCATCATCATCATCATCATCATCATCATCATTACTGCCATCGTCATCGTCATCATCTTCATCTGGCATCATCCTCATTGTCATCATCATCGTCATTGTCATCATCATCATCAAAAACATCATCAACCTCATCCTCATCCTCATCCTCATCCTTATCGTCATCATCATCCTCATCGTCACCAATATCCTCATTGTCAGCATGATCCTCATGCTCATCCTCATTGTCATTATCGTCACCATTATCCTCATTGTCGTCATCATCATCATCTTCGTTATCCTCATCGTCATACTCAATTTCATCATCATTATCATACGCATCATCGTCGTCGTCATCGTCTTCATCATCATTAGCATCATCCTCATTATCTTTATCGTCATCATCGTCGTCATCGTTATTATCATCATCATCATTGTCGGAATCATCGTCATCGTCGTCACCCTCATTTTTGTCATCATCATCATTATCATCAGCATCGTCATCATGATCATCATCCTCCTCCTCCTCCTCCTCATCATCATCATCGTCGTCGTCATCATCATCGTCATTGTCATCATCATCGTCATCGTCACTGTCATTATCATCATCATCATCATCGTCATCATCATAATCGTCCTCACCGTCATCATCATCATTATCGTCATTATCATCATCAGCATCGTCATCATCACCATCATGATCATCGTCACCATAGTAATCATTAATTTTACTTATGTATTTACATTTATAATTGTTTAAAAATTATTATAAAAAAATTATTCAATATATGAAGTTTTGTATCATATTGTGTTAGACGTATATTATTAGCATTAGCATTATATATATACATACATATATATATATATATACATACATATATATATACATACATATATATATACATACATACATATATACATACATACATATATACATACATACATATATACATACATACATATATATATATATATATATATATATAAAGCATTTACCATTATTTTTTGATTACCAACTTTTACCATTTCATTGTTCTCATTCGAAGTTTAGCATTTCAATGTTCACATTTCATGGTGCAGGTAACTAGTTGGAGATCACAGTTCACATTTCATGGTTGCAATTGCAATTGACTAGTTGGATTTCATAGTTTACATTTCACAATTGGAGCTCACGGTTCGCATTGCATACAGTGAAGCTCGCATATTGGGGGCTCACAGTTCACATTTCATGGTTGGAGCTCAAGGTTTTGAGCTCACGATTCGCATTTCACAGTTGTAGCTCACTGGTTGGATCTCACAGTTCACATTTCACAATTGGAGCTCAAGAGTTTGACCTCACTATTCACATTTCATGGTTGCATCTCACTGGTTGGAGCTCACAGTTCACATTTCATGTTTGTAGCTCACTGGTTGGATCTCACGGTTGGAGCTCAAGGGTTGGCGATTAGTGTTCATGGTTCAAATTTTCATGGATAAATAGGTAAGCATTGGGATTCCTAATTTGTTTGAATTTACGATGACTGACATTTACCAGGTTGTGACTGTCATTTGTCTAGTCGTGACTATTCTGGAGCCACTGTGGGTTGTCCATGACTGTATTAGCCCTATCCTAACTAGGTGTGACTATTGGTAACCCTCTCTAGGCTACACTTAATTGTCTTGGCCTCTTCTTAACAAGTTGTGACTGTCATTTTCCTGCCTATGACTATTTTGGAGCCACTGTGGGTTGTTCATGACTGTATTAGCCCTCTCATGAATGGTTGTGACTACTGGTAACCCTCTCTAGCCTGAACGTAACTATGATGGCCTCTTCTTAGCTAGCCATGATTGTCATTTTTCTAGTCGTGGCTATTTTGGAGCCATTATGGGTTGGTCGTGACTCTATTATCCCTCTACTAGTTGGTCGTGACTATTGGTAACCCTATCTAGGATAAACGTAACTGTGTTGGCCTCTTCTTAGCAAGTCGTGACTGTCATTTGTCTGGCTGCAAATGTTTTGCAGCTAATGTGGGCTGGTTGTGATTGTATTATCGCTCTCCTAGTTGGTCGTGGTTGTTGGTAACCCTCTCTAGGCTAAACGTAACTATGTTGGCCTCTTCTTAGTAGGCCGTGATTTTCATTTGTCTGGTAGCGACTATTTTGGAGTCACTGTGGGCTAACGATGATTGTATTATCCCTCTCATGGTTGGTCGTATCTGTTTTGGTATGCTGACTTTATTTTGGGTCTGCTAAGAGTAGGTCGATACCTACTAGCAAATTTCTAATTCTGAATTATGACTGTCGATAACCTCTCTTGTTGGGACATGACTATGGTGTATGTTCCCTGCTGAGTTGTTATATTGTGCACTAGTGTAACCTTTATGGACGGTCTGGAGTTGGAGCTAGGACTTAGAATCGTTATTAGAGTAAGGATCTAACGTCTTACTATTGTAACCCTTATTGTTTGCCAATATTTGAACCTTAATATGTTTGTGTGCCATAGAAATGGGTTGTGACTTGTTGGGTGCCTAAGAATCAGGTTGTGACTTTGGATTTAAGTGGGATAAGACCTCTAACTATTATTGGTATTTCTTGTCATTCATGTATGTGTCTTCATCATCGTTACGTGAACTTAAGATAGCGTACAACATAAAAGTAGTAAAATTACAATGAAGCTATTTCACAGTAATTAACGAACAATTGCTAAATAGGTTTGGTTTGAATATGCCTTATAATCAGACATATTGTGCCATCTCTTGTCACTATAAGGACAAGCTGTCACAAGTCATAATTTAAGAGAGAGAAGGTTCAAGTGTTATGGGATTAGGTTATAATTGTTAAATAGGTATGGTTTGGATCTGCCTTATACTCATACATATTGTGACAGCTCTTGTCACTATAAGGACAAGCTGTCACAAGTCATACTTTGAGATAGAGAAGGTTAAAGTGCTATGGGATTAGGTTAGATACATGCATTAACAAATCCCAGACATAAAGTGAGAAGATATCATTAGGATAGCAGTAATTATACTTAGCTAAAACCACAAATAAGCACCCTAAAAGTCACATTTTCCTCTAGAAGACTTAACACCACTTACCTATCATCTAGGGTTTTAAATAGTCATAGCTCAGCTAGGATAGGGCACCACAGTCCGAGTACATAATTCACAGTTCAGTAGAGAAAGGGACACGACAGTCACAATCATACATTCACGTTTGAGTGTTTTCACATTTCAGCAATTTTTAGAAGATGTAAAAATTATAGAAAGAAGTTGATTAGGATTCACCTTTGATGATTAATACATAAATTTTAGTGGCATGGAATTCCTATGTTCTAACATTTCATTTGTTTTTATTAAGCATTTGTAGACACACTTATTAATCGGATTATATGTTTCAGCACCACTTAGTTTCCATATTATTATGTTTTTTTCCTCGGAAAAATTCCATATTATTATGTTACTACCATGTTATGTGAAATTTATCTTGACAAACAAAGAAAGGGAGAGTTATTTTGTAGGTCATCTTGTTTTATTGTAACATTCACAAAAATTCACATTATGTTATTTACTTTGATTTTTAAAGAGTTATTTTTTCTTTAATTGATGATATTTTTTCGGGTTATTTCCATTGATTTTGCTTCCAATCCACCACTTGTTAGGTGTGCATAAAATTGAATGTATTTGAGCTTTGATTTGGCTTATACAAACATAAGAGAGTATTTACATCATTATTGTAGTGGTAAGGCTTGCAATATTAATGAGGAACACAATTTGAGATATGTAATTGTAGTAGAATAACACTTGAAACTTTATCATATGACAAAGATATGGTCACCATTTTAAGGAATTTTGCATACACCCAAGAATTTCTCAATTGATAAATATCTATATTTATAGTATAAGACAACTCTCATAAAATTTAATGATGAGCTTATTCATGTCCTCAATTGTCAACCCACAGTTATCCCAAATAGGCTAACTGTCACACATAACCATTAAATTATTTTAAATTAGAAATGGACATCATCTTTTGTAACAAATTTTCCATCACATGACTTGCACTCATAGATCATAATTTACACATTACCTAATATTGTCACATGTTTTTCATTACTTTTCTAATAGTCACCAAAATTGGATTTTATTTTATTTGATAAAAGGAAAAGGGTTAGGGAGCTTGTGCTTACTCACCACTTGACATTTTGATACCTTACCTATGAGTCACCTCCATTGCTTTCAATTTTTCACCTACTTCCATCTACCTAGAGGAAATATAAATAGAGTTTAGGAGAGAGGAAAGGATTCTAGTTGTGGATGAGCCAATTTTTTTAATGATTTTTTATAAATTTTAATTTTCTTTGAAAAAGGGTATTGGTGGATTGGAGGAGTGGGTATGGAGTAAGTGATGGTGGAGATATTGTGCACAATTTCAGTGGTGGTTTTTCTTCTCCTCATTGTGAGAAGTTTAAATCTTTAGAGGTCAATTAACCAGGCATTTTATTGGTCAGTTGACCAAGATGATGATGTGTTATGTCCTCTATCATATTTAGGACCAGAGGATCACATCATCCAGTTTGGATATCTTCCTTATACATTGATGATAAAATATATGAAACAATGTACCTTGAGAAAGAGAAAAGATTAAAATACTTGGACTTGTTGGGCATATGGGTAAAAGGGGTTGTTTATACACCTTTATGGTTTTTATCAACTTAACTTTATGGTTTTTATTTTTGGACCATTGGTACCATATCCTAAGTCAACTTAACTTTATGGTTTTTATTTTGCACCATTGGTACCCTAACTCAACCTAATTTTATTTTATACTTTTATTGATAACGATCCTAAGTCTTAGGGGTTACCTAAGAGACCTTTCTAAAAGGCTTTTCAAGATTATAAATCAAGTTCTTAACTTAATTCTTGAGGGAATCTTGACATGAGAAAAATTCATATTTGATCCTTGTCTACTTGAGAACTTGTTGTTGGTTTTGTGTGACGTCTAGGGTTATTTTGAAGTTTTTGATGCTCCTGTCTTCTTGTAAATTGAGTTGTGACTATGTTATCACTTCTTGAGTAGATCCATGACTGTATATTACTTTGTTGGTTGGGAATTGGATTGTTTGGGTTGGCTATCAACTGTTGTGATTGTAGCTTCCCTCTCCTAGCAGGTCGTGAGTTATTTTGTTACCTTTATTTCCAGCGTGATTGTGTCTTCTATGTTGGCTTGATTGTGTGTCTCTTGTGCCAGCGTGTCTATGTCTTCTCTATTGGCATGACTTTGTATCTCTTAGGCTAGCGTGATTATGTCTTCTTTGCTGCAAGTGTGACTTTTTCTTCTTCACTGCCAGCGTGACTATGTATTCTCTGTTGGCTTGATTGTGTGTCTTCTTTTCCAACATGACTGTGTCTTCTTTACTGCCAGCATGACTATGTTTCTCGACTAAGTTGTGACCTATGTAGTTTCCTTCTTAAGAAGTGTTGTTGAATCCTGGATAAAGGATTGAATTTTTTCTTCATGTTGATTAAGAATCCAAGGTTTGTACCCTTACTACTATAACCAACTTAAAATCTCTCTCAATGTACGACATTTGTTCATCTACTTGACTTGTCCCTTTGGTGACAAGATCATAACCTAAAAAGTATCTGAGTATAAAGGTGATCCAAAACAATACTAGACCAACATTGTTATCATTATTTGTTAATGTTTATTTCATGTACATTTCCATTTATTGTTCATTAGTTTAATTTCATTATTAATATTTATGTTCTATACATTACAATTGGTAAAAAAATTCAAGGACCAACTTTAACGCAGTGAACAATGGAGTGTTAAAGTTTAAAAAGATGAAAATTATGTTTGAATTTGATTGCATTCAAGTATATCAAATCCAAACCTAACCCTAAACTTTAACAATTTTAGATAGGTAATGAGGGTATGTTACAACTCCTTTTCAACACACTAGAGCCCCACGCATGACACATGAGCCACAAACATAAATAATATGCCCTAATACCATGTCTTTTTTTCATATCCCATAGCATAGGCCATATCAACCATCATAAATCTACAAAATCTTGAAATTTTCACCATACTCAATTTGCAGGAAACAAATTCCCTACTTAAGGCATGTGCGATGTCCCAGAGGACCACAAGTGTTCCATGAGAACCTTGAGATGAATTTTATGTCTTAAGTCCCTAATAATTAGTGTTAAACCCAAGAACCACCCCTCATTCACAATTCCTTAAAATCGTGACCATATCTCACTTATGCATCCTTCTATGATGAAATTGGGAGAAAGGACACATGAGTGTATTCGTTATGCCTCACATGGGCATCCTTTTTTGTATCCAAATATACATAAAATAAAATGTAGATGTTTATGAAACAAATATAGGGAAATTTTGATTTTTTTTTTTTATAAATCCTATCATAAGATGTATAAGGTTGTAGAACAATAGACCATTAGTGGATGAAAGGCTTCAATTATTTCTCATTAATGGGAAACTCCAATTATTATCCCTTAGATTTTGTAGTGATACAATCCATGATTTAGGGTCCCAACCTAAGATGATCAAAGTATTCATGATTTCCAAGGTATTCATTTATTTGAGATAACATTTATTCCAGATCTATTCCTTAAAGAGGGGGCTATAATTCCCATTGAATTCAAGGTATATAAGTATGGGTCTATGTATATGTAAAACATTATTAGGGAAATTGCATTCCTCTCAAAAATCTCCATTGAATGGATACATCATTAGATTTGACTTATATATATGATAGAAATTTGATAAAGATTCCATTATTAATATTTAATATCTTTTTATCGAACCAGAATTGACATATGTTGCACCATGATATGATATCACAATTTGTGAGTGGGGGGGCTTGAAAAATATCACATATAATATTTTATAAGAATATCCCTAGTGAGATCTCAAATAGATCAATAATTGACTAGAGACTTTCTAGCTTGGATTATAAATACTTTATAAGAAAGAATTTAAATAATTATTTTTCTTTGTGCTTATATGTCATCTAAGAATTAAAATTATTACTATAGTTTAGATCTCACTTACTCGCATACTAAAATTTTCTTGGGAATAAGATATTGGTTACTGAAAATTGAGTTGTGTTGCATCCGGTTACAATAAATGCTCCTTCTAAGGGAAACTATCTCGTTAATGAAAAACTCCAATGATTCTCCTTCAGTGTTTGTAGTGATATAATCCATGATAAAGGGACCCAACCTAGTGTGATCAAAGTTAGTAAATTAAAGAAAAACAACTTGATTATAAATAACTCATAGCTAGTAAACTAAAACTAACCTTGAACCAAAAAGAAAAACTACATAGAACATATATAGATGATGCTTAAACCATTTGTTCTTTCTAATGAATTTTTCATTATAGTCCCTAAGTTGGCTACGTTCTCCTTAATGGATAAGCATCAACTTAATCCTATCTTATTGATTTAAGATACCCATTTATGATAAGTTTTCCATTCATGTTATGCATGCTCGTTGACATTAATTGCATCATGACTGTTGTTATTTGATGTTAGTTGCAGGGACAACAGAATGCAACTAATGACTAGTGGTAAATCCAATGACTTTGGTTATTTATATTTTAATAGTTATATAAATAAAATTATCATATATACTAAGTAAGATTTCAAGCAAGTAGTCATTATGGTACTTATGGTTAATATAAGTTTACATGATTTTTTACATCATTAAACATTCACGACAAGGATTCAATCACTGGGTCCGGGTCTCTCGGTCTAGAGCAAGAATATTTGTGTGAGTGGTGAATTACAGTGTATGTCACAATATGTCCACATAATGTACAGTGTTTGTGGTTGTGTGATATTGTATTCATTTTTTACCATAATGTGAGGCAAATGAATATTGTTCACTAAGAACATATCACAACATACATTGTTAGTAAGTTAACTATTCATAGATGTATCATATTGCGGCTTCTTGCAACTAACGACTAGCAGTAAAGCCAATGAAAATAATACTACATGCAATCATATTTCCCTTATAACAATATTTATAATTAAGTACAATGACTATCACTTCAAAAAAAATGAAGATCACTTCAATATGTTCATAGTTATTATATGTGTACTTCAATTTTTTTGCATCTTCATACTAACCTGCTTCTATTTGTTGCAATGTTTCCAAGATGCATGCAATGTCTACATCAACAATGAACATTGTCTATGCAAAAGATGCCAAGTGCATGATTACTCCCAAATATGAAACTCTACATGGTGTTAATGGTGATACATTTATCTAGTAAGGACGTCTTGTATAGCCCTAAATTGGGAAGGGACCCCTACCCATCAACTATTTTTTTTTAAACTAATCAACCTTGTCGCTTTTTCAATGACATAACTTCTATATTCGATGAGGTTGTCGTACAATCGACGGTAACTTTGTCGGATTTTTGTGTATTTTTATGTAGTTAGTTCGTCATATTTTCGACAAATCTGTGTCAGTTAACCGACCATTAGGGTGTATTAAGGTGTCGATTAACTGACACTTAATCTATCACATTTCCAATGATAGTCTAGGACATGAGCGTTGTTTAATTGACGACCTATTTGTCGGAGATTTGACGGATTATGGTTCAATTGACCTATCGATCATGCGACTAGATGTTGTCATATTTACGACGTATTTTTGGGATTGTTAGATATCTAACACAATTATACCAACATTTAAAAACAGTCCAAATTTTTGTATGTTAGACAGAGTCTTGTTTAAATTTAGACAAGACCGCTGTCAGATTTTGGGTTCAAATTTACTTGTGACCCTTTGCCATCAAGGCACTCCAAACAATATTTTATTCTTAGTTTTTCAATTAGATTTCCCAATTGTGTGATAATTTGATCTCTCACAACAACATAATAGATTTTATGTTCAATTATAAAATTGCATAAAAGAATATCATAATCAAGGCCCACTTAGAGTCACAAACAAATTGTTCACAAAATCCCCATAACCAAGTTCCGATCTAAAATTCATACATGATACAAAATTCACAAATTAAGGAATAAATATACCACATGAAAATAAACAACCCAAAACATAGAACAATATTTATCCCTTTCAAACACGTATCCACCAAAGCAGTTGTAGAGTGATTCACCTTCTATCTATTGGAATTTCCTATAAATTCTAGTAGCATATGCCACCCCCAATCTAGGTTATGAAACCACAAAGGAGAAAGAAGGATTTTGGACTATATTTCTCCTTCAACCTAACACAAAATACATTGGAATAAGCCAATTCTCTCACCAGAAGCATCTCAATCAATGACTCACCATAGAAGCACAATATTTCCCATCTCTACTACACAATGCCTTCGGAAACTTGCATCTAGAAGAGATCTAATCAAAGTAAGAAGGTCATATTTGTTGATTTTCCTCTAGCAATAATTGATATAGTTTTATGTGTATCTTATTGCAATAAAGCATCAACAAATTCATCTAGTAAAGGGTTTTTGTGCAACACTAATGTCTTTTATCATTCTACAACAATGGGTTCTCCCTTCAAAAACAACCCATGCATTCTCTTACAAAAAAAAATAGTATAGCTTCTACAAACTCATGCATCTCTCAATCTCATGAGTCTCTTATGTGGGTTACAATAAATGATGGCTATAGGAGAGATTATTGATTCTTTGGAATGGAGGGGAAAAGGAAGAAATATCTCTAAAACTATTTGCATATTATATGTGTATTTTTTTCATGAGGCAAATGTGCCTTCTCAAGATAACCTTACATATTTTTCTTTAGACACCCACATGGTGAAGGTTTATAGGTTTTGCTCATTATAGAATGGAAAAAGGGTAAGTAAAAACTCTCCCAAGGACATGCAGTAGGGAATATTCCACCCATGGGTCCCTTTCCCTCTTCCCTTCACATAGGATCATGGCCCCTTAGGCTCCTTTGACAATATTTTTGGTATACATTTGTATTTATCTTTTTTCTTAGTATAAAACACATTTTGGTAACCTTAACTCATGGTGACTAGAAAACACAACTTAAACATAAGTGACTACCCCTATGTCTCAGACACCCACCATTCTCTAGTCAATCATTGGACTTGGTATCTATTCTAGGAATAATCAAATGGGATTTCACATATTTACATCACAAGTTCATTATTGCTAAACCCACATATCTTCACAATTGTCAAATTAACCATGTCATTACAACAAGTGCATGATTAAATCTAATATGATCTGAAGGTTAAATATAGCTTATTACACAAGGGTATAATTTCATCTACATTTAAAATGCTTTCCAAACAACTAAAAATATCTTCTAGAGTCTCAGAATATTCTAAAATTATGCCCAATCTTCAAACTAACTAAAAAGAAAACTTACGAAAATTAAGTTTTAGTTGGATTTTCTTCTATATTGTTGTTTGCTTCTCATGGATGTTGCACTTTCTGTGTTTCTTATTTTTTTTGCACTACATGCATTTGCATATATAGCGTTGAAAATTTTCTACTAGAGTTGGATTGTCATATTTTCCTTTCTCCCTACCACATATTTTCATATGCATTATGCAATTCTTCTATCTACAAGTCTATTTTGCATTTTATCTATGCAAGTTGGGGATTATCTTCACTTTTTTTTGCATGTGTGGTTACATGGCATGTTTTTGTTAGAAAAGGAAATGACTCTACTCACATTCCTTCCATAGATGTCTACAACAAAAAAATATCATGAGTTTTAGCCAAATAAATTAGGTCATTTTAGTCCCTCTTATATAGAAAATATCTTCTAAAAAAATCATGGGAATTTGTTGAGACCATGCACTGCCTATGTTTAGTCTAGAAAATCTCCCAAAAAAACTCATTTGTAATTTTCCCTAACTTTTGATTTATTTTTCCTCTAGAAAAAATATCCACTTTTCCAAAAGTTAAATCAGTTTTGATGTGTTATTTTTCTGCTCTACCTTAGTGCTTTTGACATTTGCAGTCTCCAATGACTGCAATGTTTGTCTAGGACTTGTCTCCAAGGAGGACAATGTTAAATTTCACATATGGGTGTATACACAATTAGAGAGTAGTAAATGCCACGTATATTAATGACATGTTGCAACAAGTACATCATGGGAGCCCATGGTTGGCTACCCACACTACATTTACCACCCTCTCTCAAATGATCATCAATCTCTAGGTACAATATCATGGTACCTACTTCAAGCCATATATGTCCTTAATTACCCTACAAAACCATTGCACATGCCCTACCTCCGCAAAACCTTCTTGATGAGTCTTGTATGCCTCTTCCACTCAAGGGAATGCTCTTCATGTTCATGTGAGCTAGGATGCTCCAACCAAACTACACTATCAATTCCAACAGCAATTTGATTGAGATGATTTCCATTATCAAGGAAAATGTCTCTTCAAAATCCACTCCTTGTTGTATGCAACCTTTAGCTATTGGCGTGACCGTATACTTACCAATGGATCCATATGGATTTATTTTTTCCAAAAGGATTATTTGGAGTGAATGAGATTCTTCCCTTCAAATAATTTAACCAACTTACAGGGCTTGTTCTTATACAATGTTTATTAGAATTGTAATATTCACCTTAGTGAATTAGATAAAAGAAAAGTTTTTTAGTTTTTATTAGCTTTTAGGGTTTTGGAAAAATATCGCGTCTCAAACTCTTTATAAGAGAGGTGAATCTCATTGTAAACAACTAAGTAGTTTTCATCATATAATATTGTGTTCGTGTGTGTATCTCCCTTTTGTGCTCAATGATGTGCCTCAACCCTATCTAGTTTTTTTTCATTAATTGATATAATATATTTTATGATATTGTATTAGAGAAGAACAATAGTTCCTAGGCCACCATTCAAATAGGGATCCATAATACCATTTGAAGCCTCATTTATAATTTAGTGTGTTGTAAAAGGAGAGACACCAATGTGCCATAAAGAGAGACAATTTTTCCTTGAAATATAAATTCGTCACCTAACCACCATTCAAAGAGTTGCCATCCTATCCAATAAAAGTAAACGAAGCAACCCTAATTTTTAGAGTCACAAAGGTTTGTTGTCATGAAGAATTTCAAAGAAAATATAGTTTCCCACATTTCCTAGAATTCTAAAGCACAAGTGCCAAAGTTTGAAGCCACACACCAAGGATAAAAGTGAAGCTATGTTTTATTAAAGAGCAAGAATTCCCATGTTCTATAGAAACCACCACATGTTGTACAAAATCTATTCAATAGATAGTTTTTCAAAACTTGTAACACTCCAACCTTAGGATAATTATTCAATGAAATTAGTATAAGTATGGTTAGTATAAAGTATTAGTATTAATATATATAAATAAGAAATTTAAATATGTACATTGTAATTAAATTTAAATGAGTTAATTAGCATTATATTGGTATTAGGTGCATGGAGGACAAGTGTCAACTATGCAAATTAAGAAATTGATTAAATTTAGAAAATTAAGAAATAAAAGGGAGGAGAGAGCAAAGGGAAAGGGCTTTGGCCTAGATGGTTGACTTTGGGATTGGTTGTTTGTTTTATGTTGTTATTTTGGTTGTTTATGGGTGCATCTATTAGGGGTGTCTATTGTACTAAGGTTGATAGGAAAGAGAATAAGGTATTACTTTGTCTAGAATAGGGTTAATTATTGAAGGATCGAGAGCCTCAACTTATACTAGGGGTTAGGTAGGGTGGAAACTTAACCCTCAACTGGTGTTGTTGATAGTGGAGCTAGTGGCTAATAGAAGCCAAAGTATGTATGCATAACTGGTTAAGTTGGTCATCAATAAAATAAATTTTCTTATCAAGTTAATAAGATATCAGAAAAAACATGATGAATAATAAAGGACTGTAATTGATTATCAAAACGATATCGTGTTTTAGGACCTCAAGCCAGGGGCAATGATAGAATATGTGATATCTAAATACTTATTCTTACATATATTGTGCACTATTGGATATCCATTTTCTAGATAATATGTTAAATTGAAAATCAAGCTAGGAGTATTTATGAAGTTATGCAACCTTATGCTTTTTAGGAAAATACATTGTTATTAGTACATGAATTGTTAGCCCTAGGGAAGGATAGGAAAAATTCAGCTAGAATTATGCTCGAGAATATGAATATTCAGGTCGCATGATAGAGGAATCTGTGATGGAGGAAAATCTCAGATGAAAGCAGTTGTGGGAGAAAGAACTACGACAAAAGAAGTAGTTGTATAGGAAGTTGTGACAGAAGTAGTTGCAAGGGAAGATCTTGCGACAGAAGGGAAGATACGATGAGAGAATTCGTTACAGAAGGAACCACGATAGAAGAAGACATGCAACGATTGAAAAGGACAACTCGAGAAATTGTGGGTAAGAAGTCAATTAGGATAACACATGCTTTGGGGAATAAAGCATCTTTGTATTTTGGGTTGATAGTGCCTACTAACAATTGTAACTGAATGTATGAGAATAGGAAGGGCATCCTGTCGATTCACTACGACAAGTAAGAGTCTAAAAAAGGGATAACCCAAGTTGTGTGCGGGTTGGTTAGATACATCCACCCTCACTAGGTCTTTGTTGGTTTTTGTCTTAGAAGAGTAGTAGAGTCGAGGAGTGGTAGAATTGTAGAGAAGAGAGAGTCGATCCAGGCTGTGTGCAAATCAACAGTAGGGTGAAGGAGAGGAAACTTCAAAGACCTGATATTAGAGAGCATGAGAGGAGAGAGAAGTCTGTATATATCATATAGAAGATATAGAACAAATTTTGAAAGATGAGTGTGCAGACGGAAGGTGCCATATATTTCTCATGTCAGATGAAGAGCACCTTTGTGGTTTTTCCTGGATGGGTTTCCACGTTAAATGTTTTATATATGTATATTTGATGAATGTGATTATGTCGAATGAATGTATTTTGTGAATAAGTGTACGTGTATTTTCTTATGATTGAGTCCTTATATGCATATGCTGCACTATTGTTAGTTGCAATCGCTAATCAGGAATTATATTAATTGTTGTAATCTCTGTCGACGGATAAATAGAGTAATATATTGAATGCACACAATAAGAGTAAGTAACACAACCACCAGCTTCAATCGAGCAAGTTATTAAGGTTCTAAGGAAGAGTAAATCTCCACACAGCTTCAGAAACTTGGTTCTGGAAATTACCCATAAGAGATATCTCAGGTGAGACTGCATTTGTGTTGCAAGTGTTGCCGACTGACCCTAACTCCATCAGGATAATATCTTGGGATTTGTTAACGGAAAAATAAGGGTCTAAACCTAGATCGAAGGAGGAAACACCAACAAATGGTTTCGTTGTCGAGACCTTGAATCATTTTGTGAGGGATATGTTTTGGCACCCAACGAAGCTAGAAATCCAAGTGGGTGGAGTCTAAGGCATTAGAGTTTGCACAAGAAGAAAGTGAAGGATTGTGGTTGAATCTAGGAAAGTGGTTGGAACGGTATATTTATACCAATATTCATGAGATATTCTTCTATGAGTTTCCTATTTTGTTGTATGAGTGGTTGTTGAAGCTAACAACCCAGTGAAAAAAATCCATGGAGGAGAAAGGATAGAGTGGAGTCCTCAGCTAATTCAATCGTCGAAAAGAACTAGCAACCCCATATCTAGGGTTGTTGAATTCTGGGTTGATAGTATTTTGGGAAGATATATCACAAAAATCGTCGTCAACAAAATAACATCATATAGTGAGGCGGAAAGAAAAATTTTCCAATGACCCAGAGTAAGGTATTTGACATCTTTGAAAATCTAGATCAAAATGCTCATATGCGAGAAAGGGATCCTGAGAATGGAATCTGACATGTAAAGAACTGGGTATAAATACTTGGGTTATGTCGTAGAATAAGTGTGTGAAAAATGGAGCAGAGTAAGTTGAGATGTTCCCTGGTGATAGTGTAACTAAACTAGAAGGTAGACGTCTAATAAGCAGAAGAATATTTCGATTGGGAAAGTGAAGAATAACTGTGACAAGAAGAGAAGTTGCAGTACGACTAGAGGAGAATAATACGAGTTGATGTCACACTTTGACGAAGTTTCTTGCGACAAGGAAGAGGAATACCATCCTATCTCTGAGAGGGAAGAAGAAGAATAAGCCTCAGATCCAAAATACGAATACGGCACACCTACGACCCCACATACGTCTCCAGAGGTAAGGTCTAGGAACTAATATACTAGTGGGTTTGTTAATACAAGTAATACTAAATGTGGGAATAATGGACAAGGGAGTCCTTCTAGCCAAAAAATTTATCCAATAGTACCAAGGACCAATATAATGGTTGGGAACGATATAAATTTGTCTATATTCAATGGAAATGGGTTAGAATACCCATAGAAACATTGGATTCTATGTGAAACTATGTGGACTATGCGGCATGTCCAATATAAAGCAATGAAGAAGGCACAGATGATCACAACTCTGAGGGGTCGTGCAATGGACTAGAATATGAAGTTCTCTGTGGTTCCGACAGGGTTCGCATAGAAAACACTTGACCAAATTCGAGCAGGATTAATAGATGAATTTAGAAATCCCAAATATGAATCTTAGTGTATTAGAGAGATTAAATATATTAAGGAATTGTCTATGGATTCTGTGTGGGACTTCGACCAAAGATTTAAGATGATGATGGCTAAATTAATCTTCCAGATGTCGTATGTACAACACAAATAATGGTTCATTGCAGCACTGTTACTGCACATACGGATTCCCTTGATGCAACAAAATATTGTGTCGTAGACTGGAGCACTGGAGCTAGCCATGAAGCTAGAATCCTCACCTGTAAGAGAGAGTGGTGTAGGAATGATGCAAATTCAGTTGCAACTATCCAACCTTATGCTGCAACTCTTGGACATTAAAAAATGGAAAGAGATCCAAGAAGAAATGTGGTGTACCATATGCAGAACAGAGGGACACCATAAAGGTAACTTCCTGACACTCATGAACTATGTCGTATCAGGAGCGGCAAACCAGATAAATACACAAGGGACGCCTTGGTGTAGAATATACCAAACTAGAGGCCATCGATCGAAAGAGTGTTTGTACTTACAGGAGGTTGTAAGTGCACCGACTAGTTTATATTGTAAATTTGTAAATCTGTAGATAACTATGAGAATGACTGTAAAGCATTTTAGTTGTTGTAGGAGAAAATGGTGGATACCTATTTGATGAAGAATGAAGAGAAGATGCAAGTTGAATGAGCACAAGCTCAATATCTGCAAGATTAGTATCATCAGTCTCAGTTTCAACAGAATCAATACCCACAGAAAAAACACCCTCAAGAAAGGGCGGTGGAAATTTTATAGGCCGAGGACGAGGAGGATTTAGTCGAGGAAGAGTCCAAATCATATGTTATAATTGTGGAAAACCAGGACATTTTTTCAGGGACTGTACGGGTCCTACAAAGACATGATCGTATTGCAAAGCCTTTGATCATACTGTCGAATAGTTTTCGCAACTGATTGCGAAGTGGTAGGCTAAAAATGTTGGAAATCCAATTTCTCTGCAGAATCCCAATCCAAACCCCAACCAGAATATACAGAATATTCTATTAAGAGAAGGAACAAAATATTGTTGTCGTAAAAAGGGGAGGTGTTGCAACTGGAGCGGACCAAGATGTACAGCATGGACAACCACAAGTGTGACCAGTGATATAAAAGAAAGTACCATTCAACATCCAAAAATAAAAGGAAGTATTCTTGGACACGCAACCAAAATTCTTCGACAATAATCAAGCGTCGAATTTTGTTTCCACAATACCTGGAAAACCAATATTGGGAATTCCTGAGAGGTTTGACCATCTATCCGAAAGCAACCAACGGGAAAGGTTAGTAACCTTAAAGAATTTTTTAAAAGTGTCTTATCGCTAATACAAGATAAATATGTTGTCGCAGCATTGACAACTCTAATAGAAGAACCTCAAGAAGAGATGTGACCAGACATAAGAGTTAACCATGTCGGAAAAATACTAAAGACCAGTTGTGAGTTCAGAATGACTGTCCATACAGGAGATTATGATATGGACTATATGATTTTGGACTTGGGATATGATGTTAACTTTCTGACAATACAAACATGGAAAAGCATGGGAAAATCACGACTCAAGTGGTCTCCTATCCAGCTCATATTAGCAAATCAGTCGAAAGTCATACCTATCGGTCGGCTGAGTCAACTTCCTATCAAGGTAGAAGTCCTAAGAACGTATGTTGAATTTTAAGTAATCGACATTGTCGATGACACAAACCCTTATCCTGGACGTTTGGGTATCAAATGGGTGATTTATAATTAGACCATCAGCAGTTTTAAGAAAATAATCTTAATATTTGAATATTCAAAGCTAAGGGTTGTCGCACCTATTGATCCCCTATAAGGTCATAGATATGTCAAGCCAATAAATAGTGAAGGACAAGGCGATTATCTAGACCATATTTATAGCATCATGCCAGCAAGGGATGATTATGTAAACCCAACATCTGATGGAAATCTTAGTTGCAGGAGTATTTATCTCATGTACATCATATTCTGGTAAAGTAGTGGAAAACTGGAAAAATTTGAACCATGAAGTATCCATGAGAATATGCGCAATAATTACACGGTATGTGCGACGGGTAGGAATCAAGGTAAGTGATCTTCCCATATATGAAGGTTTACCTAACTTTGCTTATTTTATAACATAATTTGAAGCAAAAGTCATAGAACCTCAGCGCTTGTTCGCCCTGGAATTTGTGCTGAAAGCTACACCCTCCAGATGGTGGCTCACACATAAATAATTTATCTTTGAATGGCCACAATGTCAAAAGTTAATGGAGATAATATTCAGAGAATATATCAGCTATACTGGCTGAAAATACACAAGATTGAGTAATCTTGCAGAACATATTGAGTATTGTTACATACCAGAGTTTGGAGGTATGCACGCGGTAGAAGGATTTTGTATTTCTAGTGATAAATTTTTAAATCCACTAAAAGTCAAGAAAATCAACATTGGCTTCCCATAGAATCCAAAATTTTCCAATATTGGAGATTATTGGGATGATGATACTTTTGGGAAGATCACGGACCTATTGCATGAGTTTTGGGATCCGTTCCCTACAATATTCTCATAAATGAAAGGTATTTTCGAAGACCTTGGAGAAATGAAGATCCCTTTGAAGCCCGATGCAAAACCTGTCAAGCAGGGACCATACAGACTGAATCTGTGGTATAAAGAAAAAGTAAAGGCAGATTTGGACTAAATGTTGGATGCAGGTGAAGTGCGGACCTATAGAAGAATCATAGTGTATCATTATGATAGTAGTATAAGATAAAAAGGCTACTAGTGAAGTGTGGATTTGTGTCGACCTAAGAAACTTGAACGATGCTTGTTTCTATGACCCATATCAAACTCCATTTATAGATGAGGTACTGGAGACTGTCAGGGGTCAATAGATTTACTCTTTCACTGATGGGTTCTTTAGCTACCATAATATTAGAATGGCAAAGGAATTCCTACACAAGACAACTTTTGCAAGAGATTGGGGTTGTTTCCAATACACAGTAATTCCCTTTAGACTCAAGAATGCTCCTGCTATTTTTTGCAGGATAGTAGTGGCTACCTTCAAATATTTTATTCATAAATTTCTTGAGGTGTACTTCGACAATTGGACTGTATTTGAGCTCATTAAGGATCTTATTGAGAGCCTCATGATGATGTTGGAATGTTGTTTCCAGTATCAAATTTCACTAAACTTAAAGAAATGTATCTTTTGTGACTTGTTTAGAATTGTATTGGGCCATGTGGTTTGTCTCGATGGAATCTTGTTCAACCCTGCCAAAATTGTGATCATCGTTGACCTACGAACATCTACCACAGTTAATCATTTTAAAATAACATTTGGGCATATAGGATTCTATCAAAAATTTATCAAAGGATATGCAGAGGTGACTCCGATGGAGAAGTTATTGAAGAAAGATGTTAAGTTCCAGTGGACAGAAATTTTCCAAGAGAGTCTAGAAATTTTAAAGAACAAGATGGTTACAGCGCCCATACTTGTATTTCCATACTTAAAAAAGGAATTTCATGTCGATGCATCTTCTATCGCGCTCGGCATGGTGCTATCACATCTTGTCAAAGAATCGATTGGTCATCCTATATCGTTCGCTAGCAAAAAATCATCAACAATGGATAATAACTATACCATGACGAAAAGAGAAGGACTATATATGGTATACACTCTGGAGAAATTTCGACACTACTTGTTGGGTGGACATTTCAAAATGCACATAGATCATTCAGCGTTGAAATACTTGGTTAATAATCCAATGTTGGGGGGGAGATCTGTCAGTGGCTTCTCCTTTTTTAGGAATTTGATTTTGAAGTTATTGTTAAATTGGGTCGAATGAATTCACGTTTAGACGATCTTATGAGGATCGAAAGTGGCGAAGAACTTAGTAACCTCAATGATAGTCTTCCCGATGCACAATTGTTTATGATAACAATGTTTAATGATAATTACAGAGACATCATACAATTTTTGAGTACGGGATGTGCACCAGCTGAATTTACTACTACAAAGAAGAAACAATTAGTTGTGTGGGGTGAAAACTTATAATTGATCGTTGGACAATTATATAAAATGGGCCTTGATGAGATTCTCCATCACTACATGTTGCAACACGAGTGACCAATGATACTAAATGAAGTGCATGCAGGTGTCGTAGGAGGCCATTATGCTGGAAAAGATACATTGTGAAAGATATTGCAAGTAGGATTTTGGTGTCCCACCATGCATGTGGAAGCTCAACAATACTGTCACGGTTGTTATTTCTCTCAAAGAACTAGAAAAACGTCACGACGAGATGAAATGGAATTAGTACCCCAAATAACTTTGTAGGAATTTGAAAAATGGGTTGTTGATTTTGTGGGACCCATTAGTCCAACAGGAAAATGCACAAGTGAAATATATAGTATTACCGCTACAAACAACTAGACTAGATGAGCCGAAGCAGTGCCAGTAAAAGATTGTACTGCTGCGAGTGCTACTAATTTTTTGTTCGAAAATGTTGTGACTAGATTTGGATGCCCAAAAAATTTGATAATCGACAAGGGAACATGCTTTGTCAAGAAATTAATTGAGGAACTAACTGAAGAATTCAATGTCGTACATAAAAATACAACGCCATATCACCTTCAAGTGAATGGTGTTGTCGAAGCATTCAACAAGATCCTAGAGAAAGCATTAACAAATATTTGCAACGCCCAAAGAGATGAATGGGATCAAAAATTTTCCGTAGTAATATGGGAATATCACACGATCTGTAAGAAGTTGACAGCCCAAAATCCATTTCGCTTCGGGTATTAACAAGAAGTTTTGATGCTGATGTAAAGCATTGTACCCAACCTAAGGATTTTTGCAATCACATAGATGATAGATGTTGGTGCTCTTGAGGAAATACTGCCACAGCTTATGCAGTTGGAAGAAGATCATTTTTTGTAGGATATCATCAAAACGTTGAGAAAAAATGACAGAAAGTATGGCATGATCTCCATATCAAGAACAAGAAATTTCAAGTTGGAGGACTTATTCTTCTGTATGATAGAAAATTCTTCAAGCATCTGAGTAAGCTAAAAACACACTAGCTATGACCATATATTATAACACATATCATTGATGGAGGATCAGTGCAATTGAAAAAATTGGATGGAATACCTATCAAGGTATTGGTAAATGGAAGTTAACTATATCCTTATCAAGACATCTACGACTTGGTCGACTGAAAAAGAGAAAAATAACAAAGAAAAACCGTATGAGTATTTTTTGCAAAATAAGGAACAAAAAGCGTCACAGACATCTAGTCTGTCATAGAAAGAGAAAAATGCGGTGTGGACTCTTTGTTTGTCACAAGAGGAGAAATTACAGTGAAGACAATCCATCTTTTACACCGAAATAAATCTTTCCAAGGTTGAATACAGGTCCCAAGAAGAGCACTGTTGTCACAAGTTAAACTGAAGTCGCATAAATAGCAGTTGGTCGTAATTAATTCAAAGACCCGAGATATTTTGGAAACATGTTTTTTGGTCACTTCTGTCATTATTGCACAATAACTACCACTGATGTGACAAGTGAATGGCATCATGTGTAGAAGCTTCCTGATAATCATTCAAACGATCAACCCATGTGACAAAAAGGACAGATACCTTTCCATTAACTGCATGCTCGTGTGGAGGACTAACTGAATGAATAGCTAGATGTTAACCTTCGCACCCAAGTTTCAGTTCAGTCTGTTGCATTCGAGAGAGAGAGATTGTTGTTTGCAACTGCAAGATATTAAGTGATTTTTTCTGCAGAGCATGTTTATTTCTATTTCCAGTACAAGAAAAATTGTAGAATCTGGTGTTGCGACTACATCACCCACCCTCCTTATGGAAGAAACTGTCGGATATGTTCTAGTGCAGACCGGGGTTGTACAATAAGTTAAACAGATTGCATTCATCCCTGAAGTGAGGTTGATACCAAACCCACTAGGATCGTCAATAGGGAAGCGCTCTAGTAATCGTAAGAAGAACTCACCAGCAACACCACCACCAGAAGAGGAAGAAATAGGGTATGTGACTCTATTTC
This sequence comes from Pseudotsuga menziesii, assembly GCA_001517045.1. Lineage (NCBI taxonomy): Eukaryota > Viridiplantae > Streptophyta > Pinopsida > Pinales > Pinaceae > Pseudotsuga > Pseudotsuga menziesii. Next base: position 182,315 of record LPNX010406796.1, read on the forward strand.
CACTATATATTCCACCAAGACAAGATGATGCACCTAAGGTTAGAGTTCCAAGGAATGCACGGTACCCACTGGTAGCGCCAACTGTACCAAAAGGAGTTCAGGTATCCCAGAAAATACTTTCAAATCTCAATAAGATGGCCTTTGTCAATCATGGCATACAAAAATTTCCATATTTGGACATGAAGAACTACATGATCGTTTTCCAAGATACACCGAATGGCCCAAAGCACCTAGTTCCAATGGAATGGGAAAAAGGACTAGACAAAGCAGGTTTAGTGTCGCTAATGTATAGGTCGCATCTCATCCGAAGCATAGAGGTGAATTCATGTGTTAAAAATTTGTTGGTATCATTCCACGATGGCTTCCTATTGCTCAACCAAAATATTTTTGTGGATGTCAAGCTGATACAGAGATTACAGGGCTTCCACTTGCAGGCATAGATCTAACGCTATTTTTCCAAAAATACCAAGACACTCTAATGACGAAAAACTTAAAAGACAAGTATGATTTGACCAGAGATACCAGAGGCTATTTAATCACCTCCATAAATGACCACACTGTATTGCATAAAGAAAAATTAATCTCAATCACTCTCAATCATTGTTGATTTTAGTGATTTTGTATATTGCATATAAAGAAAAATTAATCTAAATCACTCTCAATTATAATTCCTATGTTGCTAGAATATAAACACATGTCATAGAGATTGTAAAGAGATGGATGGAACTAAACAAATAAATAATTAAAATACAAAATTAAGATAATTCAAACCATCATTTAATTAAATAATTATTATTTTAGTTAGATAATGTCTAATAAAAATGTTTATCAACATAATCATACAAATAAAAATGTTTGGTTCATGGATCGTTACCATTTTCTTGTCCAACGAGCATTGGACTGGAAAGATATATATAATAATAATCATAAGTTGAGTGATGTACACATTTTGGGTAAGAAGCTAATGATTGAGTGTGAAATGTCATGGGTACATAATACATTCAACATCATCAACAATGCATTTATTTTAACCCCAACCCAATATTTTATCATGAAATGTCATGATTGAATATGATTTCGAAGGCTTTATTATACGTCACTGATTCATTTTCTCCCCAACCCAAATATTTTATCATGGGATTTCATGAGTGAATATGATTTATAGAACTTTATTTATACTCCAATGTTTGAGATGATGCTCCCATGGACTCCCCCACTCACTAGTTAGTGGGGGACCAATGGTTTCCTTGAAATTGAAGTGTCGCTTGTCACTTCCCACTCATGTTTATGCAATAAATTAAGACATGGTTTATATATATAATTAACTAAGACATGTTTAATTAATAAGTGAGACTGATGTTTATGTAATAAATTAAGACATGGTTTATATATATAATTAACTAGTAATTGCCCCAAAAAATGTGCAAAATAACATCGAAGAAAAAAAAATTAATTTTGATCAATAAATTTGAACGATGATTTTAATGAAAAAATACTAATTCAACTTATGCAATGTTGATATTTTCTTTTTGATGTTATGTTAATTTAACATAATTATCACCCCATTTCAAGTTAACATAATCGTATAATAAAAGTAAAGCACATTTTTATTTCTTAACTATTCATATTGTGAAATTTTGGTAGAGACATGATTATATCCTATGATTATAAATAAGTGAAATGACACTATAAATATAGAGAGACCGTAAATCCTATGATTTCACAATGTTATTTATAGAGAGAAAGACCAAATAACTAGGATACAACAATATGCCTTATGTTGAAAACAACATATGTTATATTCTATTTTCTTTCACTTGGTTGTTTGGTAGTTGGCTAGGTGTATTTACACAAGGATCACTCTAAAGGCTACATAGAGTAAATGACCAACATATTTTTTTGAATGAAAACGTGTAAAAGAGTTGACAAAAAGATGTTCATAGATTCATAACTATGATGTCATACTAACAAGTATATTAAAATTAATTAAATAAAGATGAAAACAAGTTTGTTTGAATTTACTAATTATTTTAACAAGATGTTATATATATTAATAGAAAAGGATCCAAAAATATAATTAATGAAAAACCTCTTTTAATAAAATTATATTACAAATGACATCTTAAAATCTTATTAACAAAAATTGGATTCACATATCATTTTAACCCAATTTTTTTATTTGAGGAATGAATGAGCTCTACTTACTCCCCTTAATATTTATCAAAGTTGCAAAATGTTATTTCCCAAATAAAAATATTCTTACTTTTAAAGTAAAATAAATGTTTTAAATATACAATACATTTTTTTATATAATAATAATAAAATAGTCATAGATTTTTTTCATATCGTAAAACACAATATTAATTAGAAATTTTACATTATAAAAATGTTTGTTTCCAAAAGATCATGTTTCAAGCCTCTTATGTAAATGGTTGAGTTAAATGAAAGAAAATTCTACATATATTTTTATTAAATTAAAATATATCACATTTATAAGATAATGAATATGAGTTTGCTATAATGAATATGAATTTGCTATTTATAACTTTTTATTTGATCCAAATTATTAAAGGTAGGTTATATGTATTTAAATCTTTATTTGATATAAATTATAAAAACTTTATTTAGTATAAAAAAATATTTAGTATACTTATTTATTTTAAGCTTTGTTGAATATTGTGAATAGATTTTTTATTTTTTTTTAAACTACTTTATCTAAATATAATTTTTTCCATATTTTAAATTAAAATAAGCCTATTTATATGTGAAAGCAGCTAAAGCTTAATGCATATAAACAAGTAGATTAATTTTCCTTTATTAATTATTTAAACATATAAAATGAATATATCTTAACGTTTAAATATCACTAAACTCATGTTGTTTACTTGCCAAATCAATCAAAATATATAAGTGTAAATATTTAACATTGCTTATGATGTGTGGTCACACAATTGAATCCAGATTAATTGCCATGAAATGAATTTCGACCACCTTTATGAACCAGAGTGGCGTTTCCAACTATATACTTACACCACTGGATTCAAATAGGAGTATGTGAATTTCTCACCATCTCAGCGAGGATTTTGTGTCAACAATTTATCATATTATCTTCGTCACTTAATTTCAAAGTATGACATTATTCAAAGTTACCTTTTGATGGCAATTTTTTTTTAATTCATTCCAAAGGTAAATTCCACTCATGTTGGTCCTCAACAAAGATATTAGTTTTAAAAAAGGAAGGGATACAAATGCATCAAGCAAAAAAGAGAAAATGATATAATTTCACCTAGCAAATTATCTACATGCTCAAATGCTTCTTGGCAAGGGTTAAGAAGAATGGCAGCTTTTCTTACGACCCAGTTCGATTACCACTTGACCAAGATCCGACTCAGACCCTCTACAACAGAAAAAACTTTAGACCGCATCTGGGAAACCGCAGATGAAGCTCGGAATCCCTCCACCAGACAATGGTTCAACATAAAATTTGTCATCCCTCAAACATAATTGAGGATAGAGATGGAGGAGTACATAAATACCCATGCAGATTAGATCGATGAAGAGATCGATGCAATTGCAGACTACACAAAAATTCTGGACGCGGGTGATACACACAGTGAAACACCTATTGAATTATCCTTTCCTGTCGTTGCTTCTTCTATACTACACTCCCCAGTAACATAGGACATGAATAGAACTTGGATTTGAATTTTACAATTTGAATCCCATTTCCATTTAAACGGATGACCATACTAAAATTGGAAAATCTTATACTCATTGCACTGCCATTTTTTTATTTCATAGATTTTATATATTTCTGTGCATATGAATTAGGTGAATAAAACCATTTACATATAATGTCCTCGTTTGAAGTATGACTGCAAAGTAACCAGTAATAAGCAGGGCATAGATTTACAACTCAAGCAGAAGTCAGGTGATAGAGTGTTAAACTTAATAGTCTTATGAGTGGGAATGAGTTATCTATTTATAAAAAAATTAGTAATTTTTCAGTTGTTTTTCTACTGATCCAATTTCACATCCAACAACCAACGTATCTCGCGATCCGAAAGCCATAACAATAACAATAACAAAATATATATATATATTACGATTTGGAAACCAAAACAAACTTTCAATGTCATTCATATATATATATATATATATATATATATAACGATTTGGAAACCAAAACAAACTTTCAATGTCATTCATATATATATATTAAACCAGTCTCATAAAAAATTGTCCCTAACTATATTAAATTTCAATTGGTTCTGGTAACTTATGTCCCCAAAATAATTCTATCTCGTAATGTGTATATATATGTCCAATGATGGAAGAGTAGGTGGCTTGAATTCCTTGGAACATATATGATTATGTTTTCCAATAAAACAATATTGATACATGCATAAAAAACGATAAACAAGAGAAGGTTACTATTGTGGAGAGTCCAAAGGTTGAGAACAGGCTGGAGAAGAGTTATATCTCTTAATCTTTGTGCATACATGTCCAATGCCAGAAGAGTGAAGGCTTGAATCCCTTGAATGCCTTGAAATGGCTGAATTGCATTTAAAGGAAAACTACCACAGGTTGGGGAAAGCAAATCTAAATCGCAAATTCTCATGTAGGATAGTCCGCTGATTTATAAAGAAAGACATAATCGGCGATACCATTGCGCCAATTAAAACAACCATTCATTCAGAGAGCCACAACATAATCGGCGATACCATTGCGCCAATTAAAGCAACCATTCATTCAGAGAGCCACAACAATGGCCAAAAACTCAATTCTAATTAATTGAAAAAATTATATCAACATAGTAACAGAATAGGATAATCCAAAAATAAGTACGAAAAGATTTTGACAGGTTCTTCAAACTCCGACGCCAATGGCTACAAAACATCCAAGAATGATCATGCAGTTTCACTGGGATACTCAGCCAATGATCGGATCTGGGAGAAAATATGGAAGAAAATTAATGTTGCGAACATTCAGACATTCAGAGATCCCTCCTCCACTCTGGCTTGCCCGTATTTTGCTTTCATCACTGATTTATTCTGCTCCGGCATGTTCGATGGAGGTACAGGGAATAAAGGGAATGAACACAAAGGCAACAAACACGCAACCACAACACATGGAACTTATCCCAAATACATGGAAAATGTTGGTTGGGTAATAAAAATGACACGTGGTAGCAACTAATTCGCAGAAGGGACGACCGTTTTTTGCCACAGTGGTGAAAAATAGACCTTGGAGAAAAACGTCTTCGACGTAAATATATATATATATATGGGGCATAGTTTGGGTGGTTGAGAGATTTGGTTCGAATTATGTCGAGGACATTTACTTCTTTTGAGTCGTTGTATTATTATGAAATATTAGGCTCATGAGTCGTTTATCATGATTGGACCTCTCATGGGTTGTTGATGCATGTTCATGTATACTTTCCAAGCGAGTATAAAGATATTTTCCCAGGTAAACGTAGCCATGGTGTAAAGTGGGCTTTCACACACACACACACATATACATTCCATGCATATTGAGGTGCAGACTAGTTGGCAAAGTTCATATTCAATGCATACTGGGGTGTAGACTAGTTGGCAAAGCCCGTGTAAGCCTTGTAACAAATCGTTGGTTCAAATCCTGGACAATTCTTGCTTCATTGTGATGGGCTCGGTGGTTGCACCTAGGGGTATAGTGGTGGCAAACGGGATTAGACCCATGGGCCCCGTGTCACACAAGTACCAACCCCCATCCCAATTGTTGATCCCCCTAGTACCACACACACATATACATACATACATACATACATACATACATATACATATAATAGTATCAAAATTATTTGTATAATATATATATGATTGTTATGGGTATGATGGTTAACATCGACAAAATAAAAGTTATGATTATCAAGTCCAAGAAGGTTACCTACGCTAATTTTGAATATGATAATAACAACTTGTAGGAAGTGGCTTCTTACAAATATCTTGGAATCGATATCCATCGCAAGCTCAACTAGAACTATCGCATTGAGAAAAGGATCAATAGAGGGTGGAAAGCTTATTTTGTTCTTAAAAACAACAAACCTTGTGATGTGGGATTAAAAGAAATTCAGTTTTGAAACTCTCGTCACTCTAGAGAATCATGGAGGAATATTAAACAAATATAGAAGCATTTTATAACTTACGACCTCAAAATTAAAAGCAATATACCATATCATATTCTCCTAATAGAAGTGTGACTTCCCCTAATCAAGAGCATTGTTAGGACTAGGTACCTAATGTATAGATACAAGATAAATAACATGGGAGACCATAGACTTCCTAAAATTGATTTAAAAACTAGTAAGGAACACCTATGGATCAAGAAAATATGGCATGAATATGCCATGGCTTGATTAAACCATTGGGGGATTGACAAAAATGTCACTCTACAAAATATCAATAACATTAAAAATACTATTACATCTAAGATTAAAGAGAAAGTGTGGGACGAGAAAGAATTAGAGGCTAAAAGAACATTAAGATACTATAAGGAGATCATTAACCCTAATCTAGAAGATCAAATGTATCTCTCTGTCTTAACTTGTTCAAAGAAGAAAATTACTATAGCCAAGATAAGAACAAACTCTCATGAGCTTCATAGTGAAACATGACGCTCGAAAATTCATAAAACATCATGGGTGAAAAAGATCTTCCATCTCTTTGAAACTATGAACATTGAGAATGAAAGGCGATTTCTATTAGAGTGCCATGTGTACCCCACATTATATCACAATTTCATAATCTTTATTACAAAACATACCTCCCCAACCTTCTAACATGTCAAAACTATAGTTAGTTAGGAACACTTCTTTCTAATTTTCTTGAGCATAAAAATAATTTTTACAACAAATAATATAAAAAACAAATTCTCTTAAAATCTGATAAACCAAAGTTGGTTTGACTAGACATTCACCACTACCACTACCACTACCATCATCGTCATAATTTAATAATATATGTTATGCATCATATAACATTATTGCGCCGAGAGGCGCATTCTACAGCCCGGTATGAGATAGAAGTGTGATTCCGTGCTCAACGTGGAGATGACACGTGTCACATAAAAAAGTCGGCTTATATATCTATATA
>LPNX010406801.1:5333-40333 GCA_001517045.1 Pseudotsuga menziesii
AACACTGATGGTAACCACTGGTGTCAAGTATAATTAGATTAAAATTAACTTTTAAATTTCCAATGCAATAATTTAAAAAAATTAAATATCAATCATTTACATATATTGCAATTAAGATTGATTGGGATAGATCGCAATTTTTTTTAACATTGGAAATGGCATTCTAATAAAAAAATGTATTTAGATCAGAATCCCCGTCTCTTGTTAGGACTAGTTTTATAGCGTTGCATTAACCTACTTATAATCACAATGCCCTTCTTTCGTCATGCTACTTCTCCATGCTTGCAATAGCCTCTTTATGTTGGTTTGCTTGTCTTATCTTCTTATCATCAACGGTTAGTCACAACAAATTTGTCTTTTAAAACCTCAAAAATCTTGATTATGACTATAAATATATAGTTCCCAAGCTCAACTAACTTTTTTCCGAGACATGTAGTGGAATGAACAAATCGCGTGTACTTTTGACCAAGTAAGGAATAACAAAAAATGAAGAATCTACAATTCAACCTACCAAGCCTCGAAAGGTATTCGTTTCCATGCAACACTTCTTTTACAATTCAACCTACCAAGCCTCGAAAGGTATTCGTTTCCATGCAACACTTCTTTTACAATTCAACCTACCAATCCTCGACAGGTATTCGTTTCCATGCAACACTTCTTTATTTAAAAGAGAATAAGGATAAAGAAATAACAACTTTTGTCCTTTATTAGATTTTATGAGGTGGGGAGTTTGGTAAATTTTATTTGATTATTTTTCTTTTGGATTTTTATAAAGCATTTAATTTGTTTTTCTAATTTTTAAATTCTTAATACTTGACATTAAAATATCTATACTTGACATTAAAATATCTCTAACAGGTGTGAGAGGATAAATGGGAATGATGGTGGTACCTGCATTTTCGAGCAACTGTCCTATAAGTCCAACTTATAAGTTAACAATATGGAAATGATGGTGGTACCTGCATTTTCGAGCAACTGTCCTATAAGTCCAACTTATAAGTTAACAATATGGAAATGATGGTGGTACCTGCATTTTCGAGCAACTGTCCTAATTCAACCTACCCTTCTATCCTATAAGTTGTTGGAAAATGCAGGTACCACCATCATCCTTGAAAATATTGGGCTCATGGACCTATAAGTTGTTTCAAGGATGATGGTGGTACCTGCATTTTATAGCAACTTAAGGTTATCCATCTCTTTCCTAGGATGATACCAGAGGAGAAAGCCACTGATCTCTCTTGTCAAGTCACCATTGGGGAATTAGAACATGCACTTAAATATTTTAAAAAAGATAGAAGCCCAGGCCCGGATGGATGGCCTGTTGAGTTCTACTTGTACTTCTTTGATCTTCTGGGAAGTGAACTCCTTTCTGCTGTGGATTCTACCAGAGTTACAGGTTTCATTCCTACTTCTCTGAATACCACCTTCATAGCCCTTGTCCCTAAAAAAGACAATCCGCAGACCTTTGCTGACTTCCGACCCACTTCTTTATGTAATCTCCTATATAAACTTATCTCCAAAGTTATTGCGGTCAGATTAAAACCCTTCCTAGATTCAGGCATCTCTCAACAACAGTATGGGTTTCTTAAAAATCGTTAGATTATTGATCCGATTGGGATTGTACAGGAATCTCTCCACTCTATTAAAACAAACAACTTATGTGCTTTCCTACTCAAGATTCACTTGATAAAGGATTTTGATAGAGTCAATTGGACATTTATTCGTCTTATCTTGATTCAAATTGGAGTTCCCCTTCTGACTGTCAAGTGGATAATGGGTTGCCTCACCTCGGCTACCTTTGTTGTGCTTATCAACAGAACCCCCTCAAACTTTTTCCCTGCCTCCTGGGGTATTCGTCAAGGCTGTCCCCTTTCTCCCCTCCTTTTTATCTTGGTCATAGAAGGGCTCAGTCTCCTGATTGCAGATGCACGTAATAATGGCCTTATCCGAGGGATTCATATTTCTCCAACACTAGCATTAACACATTTGCTTTTTGCGGATGATGTTATTCTCATGGGTATAGGATCACTTCAAGAATGGGCTGCAGTTGATGTCATCCTCGATACTTTGTGTACAGCCTCTGGAATGTCCATAAGTATGGAAAAGTCTGTTCTCTTGCACAATAATATATCAGAGCCAGATATTCTCAGCATTACTAGATCTATCCCCTATAAAAAGCTCCCCATCACATTGGGATTTTTCTATCTCGGCTTCTACATCAAACCCCTTGGTTATAAAACCAGGGATTGGAACTGACTGGTGCAAAAATTTGAAAAAAAAATCAGTCTTTGGACCCATAAGATGCTCTTCTTGGGTGGCAGGTTGATCCTAGTACAATCTGTCCTCTGTAGTATCTCAGTTTACTGGATGGGTCTGGCCCCTATTCCGACTGCTACTCTGAATAAGCTCAGGAGTATCACCTTTGCTTTCTTATGGGGTTCCAATGGAAATACTCGCCGCTATCATTTGGCAAGCTGGTCTGATTTATCCTGGCCAAAAAATTTTGAAGGGTGGGGAATCAAGAATCTTTTTTGGTCTAGCATTGCTCTTTGATTAAAAAACTTCTGGGAGGTTCTCTTTAGTGATAGTGTTTGGCATCGTGTGCTATCAGCCAAGTACTTGAAACAGGCCTCTGTGGTATCGTGTCTCAGGAAAAAAAAATTTAGTACTCGTGGAGTATCAGCCATCTGGAGGGGCTTCATACAAACTATTCCATGGATGGGGAGATATTTAGCTTGGAAGGTGGGAAGTGGAAATGATATTTTGGTTGGTATTGATCCTGTGATCGGCTCTTCAAATTCCTTCCTCTTTCCTGATAGGTTGAGATCCTACTTAGAGGATTTGGAAATTAAAACTCTTGCTCATGTCCACAATACTCTTCCAGATGCCTATCAGTATTGGTACACAGCGGAAGAACTTCTTTTGGCTGGGGAATGGAAAGATATATGGAACAGTTTTGTCAGGCACCTGGTTCAAAATGGTATTCGCCTCACAGATGAACCAAACTCTCTTCTTTGGGAATTTAACAAAAAATATGGGAAGCTATCTGCAGCAAAAGCATATGAATGTATTGTGAGATCTCACAATCCATTATTGGGCAGTCGCTTGTACACATCGCTCTAGTCCAAATCCCTTCCGCGCAAGATTGGATGCTTTTCATGGTTGGTTCTGAGGAATAAGGTACTCACATGGGACAATCTTCAGAAAAAGGGTAAAATTGGTCCGGGTATCTGCTCTCTATGTCTCGCATGTGAGGAGATAGTACTACACCTTTTCTCTCGCTGTATGTTTTGGAAAAGCTTGCAGGATCTCTTATGTGATCAGTTTCAGTGTTATATTCCACCTGAGCACGATTCTATCGAGCAGTTTATGGATTATTGGGTCAACATCTTCCCGCCCAGCTCGCCTGTCACGTCCCCATGCCCCGACCGGCATAGAGGACGCAACCCAACTTCACTAGCACCGCGGCTAAGAGCCCATGAACATGTGAAATCATAAAATCTGCTGAAATGCTGAAACATGATGCTGATAACGAAATGTATTGCAGTTAAACATGCACACATGAATGTTTATCATGCATAGAGGCAATTGTTCAACATACACAACTACCATTATGTTTCTTGCACAGCGGAATTAATCAAGCATTCACACAAGCATTCATTCAACATTGTCCATCACATTCAATAACATAAATATAATTGCAGAGGGAAAATAGGCAAGATCACTTATCTTATGAAGAATTCGACCCGCAACCAGCTACATCGCTGCAACATTCCACCCAACCATAGGCCAGCATGCTTCTTAATCTCTCAGCAACGCTGCCACCCCCAAGCTGGACATGATTCTCCAAGGAATAAGGGAACAACACGCTTACATGTAGCCAAGGATACACAAAACCCATAGCCAAGGCAACAGAGTTGGGTTTATCAGGCCACTAAGGAGCTGGGGATGGCAAATTGCTAAGCTGGTGAGCTCATCACAGAGGCAAGAATACCTACACCAGAACTAGCCTGACCTCTAAGACACCCATCCACACCCAACACAAGGAATCAGTCCCTTCTCTGCTACACAGTCCCTCAGGCCTTGCATTCCCTTCCAGTGCTATTCAGGGGTGATGGAGAAGAAGGCCAGCCCTCTAGCTCTGTCTGTGTGGTTTCCAGCCACCAGGTTTATCAAGCAAATCTAAGCCAACATCCTTGCTCCTCTCACAGTCCGAAGACCAAACCTTGCACTTTGGCAATTAATTTAGCTGCCACAGTTTAAACAGGGAAGACAAATTCTGAGTCATTCTTGGCCCTATCGTGGCCAAAATGACTCTTCAAGCGAAATTACAATGGCCCCAAAGATGTAAATAAGACCATGGCAACACAGCCAACAACATGGGAAAAATAACAGTCCCGAAATGTATCAGTGAGCACAGCTCACTGCAAACGTGGGGAATACAGCTCATCCTGGGCAACAGAACCACTGAGAAAACACATAAAGACCACGTAGAGGAAGAGAGAAATACTGACTTTCAATAGCCACAGCATCCGCGATTTCGCGGGGAAAAGAACGACGTGGTAAAACCCAGAAATTCCTGTGCGTGAGAGGAACAATCCGACCCTGTGAGGAATGAACAGACAATGGGGGCCCTGCGTGAGGAAGAATAGCTCTGTTTTTGTCCGTGGATTCCCACAACAACCGGAAGGACGCGAAATTGCACTGCGTTGGGGGTTCAACAAACTCGTGGAGCCAAGGAAAATGTCTGCGTGAGACCAAAACCGCCCAGAGCCTGTGCGTGAGAGGAAAGCAGACAAAATCGTGGTGTGAGTGGAATTGCCTGCGTGAGTGAAGTCAACAGGGGTGGAGTGTGCGTGTGGGTGAGGACTGATAGTCCTGCCACCCCACTCCCACATCAATTAACTGCCTCAACCACCAGCTGCAATTATTTAATGAGAGTGGTTGGAAGAAGACACATGGGTTTTTCTTCTCATTGGCCAAAGTTTAACAATTTCCCCCACCCTTATCCTTGTGAAAATCATGCCCCTTTCGATTTAGTTGCCGCGATCGTAGCTGGTTAGGTTCATTTTTAATTATAGATGCATATTTACATGATGACTGTCATAATATATGCCACATGCCCCGATATACCATCGGTGACAAATTTAAATCTAAACATTAGCATAACCAATCAATGGTGGGGCCTTGGCCTTTAGCTCCACACCATGATCATTTACAATATATACATCTAATGCAATGGGGTCAAAACCGGGACATTACATTACCCTCCCCCTTCAATTAGCACTGTCCTTAGTGCTTTTCAAAATTGAGCAAAATGCTACACTGGCATCGCCTCAGTGTTCCGCAAAATTGAACAAAAATGGATGTGCCAACTGCATGGCATCCTCCAGCTCCCATGTAGCCTCTTCAGGCCCGTAGTGCTCCCATTGCACCTTTACCTGCCCTATGGCTCGGTTCCGAAGCATTGTGACCTTCCTGTCGAGGATGCGCATTGGTTCGATTCGGAACTCTCCCTCGGGTTCCACCTGAATCACATCCCAATTTATCACATGGTTAGGATCATGTACATATCTCTTAAGCAAAGAAACATGAAAAACATTATGAGCTCTAGTGCTAGCAGGCAATGCAAGTCTATATGCAGCTGGCCCTATTCTTTCAAGCACTTCAAACGGCCCACAATATCTTGGTGACAACTTGGCACAACTCCCCAGCTTCAAGGAACTCTTCCTTGCTCTCACTCTGAGGTAAACATGATCCCCAACACTGAACTCCCTGTCCACCCTATGCTTATCTGCATAGCTTTTTTGTCTGTCCTGTGCTGCTTTCAGCTTCTGCCTGATCTTTACGACCTCTTGCTCCATTTCCTTGAGCAATTCCGGTCCAAGCACAATACTGTTCATTGGATTATCCCAAGTCACCGGTGTCCTACACCTTCTTCCATACAAAGCTTCATACAGACTCATCCCCAGGGATGCTTGATGTCCATTGTTGTAAGAAAACTCTACCAAGTGCAAGTAATCTTCCCACTTGGTTGGTTTGTCCATCACATACATGCGAAGCATATCTTCAAGCACCTGATTAACTCTCTCGGTCTGGCCATCCGTATGAGGATGGTATGCAGTGCTGAAGTTTAGCTTTGTACCCAAATCTGCAAACAACCCCTTCCAAAAGTTGGAAGTGAACTTGACATCTCGGTCAGAGACTATTGCCTTAGGCAATCCATGCAATTTGAAAATCTCCTTCATGAAGATCTTTGCAATGTCACCAGCCTCATACGTAGACTTAACTGGTATAAAATGTGCTGCCTTAGTCAACTTGTCTACCACAACCATGATAGAATCATGTTGTCTCCAAGTCATTGGCAATCCTGTAATAAAATCCATGGAAATAACTTCCCATTTCCACTCTGGAACTGGCAAGGGCTGCAACAAACCTGTTGGATGTTGATGCTCAACCTTTACCTGTTGACATTTCATACATCTTGAGATGTACTCAGCCATATCCCTCTTCATACCTGGCCAAAAGCACTGCTTTCTAGCCGTAGCGATTGTCTTCTGATATCCTGGGTGACCAGAATATGGAGCTTGATGGATTTCATCCATAATAATGCTCCTCAAATCTGCTACATCTGGGATGTAAATTCTACCTTTATAAGTGAGAATCCCATCTCCTTCCAATTTGTATCCCTCATACCTCTTCTCAAGACTTTGCTGTTGCAATTTGTCTTTTACCTGCTCATACAATTCATCTCCAGCAACATGATTAACAATCTGCTGCCTCAAATCTGATTGGAAAATACTAAGAGATGCCACATGCCTTTCTTGCATTTTCCTGCTGAGTGCATCAACTACCTTATTTTCCTTTCCTTTTATGTGCTTGATCTCAAAATCAAATTCACATAAAAACTCCAGCCATCTTGCTTGCCTAGCATTCAGAGTAGGCTGATCAAACAAATACTTCAGACCACAGTGGTCTGTTTTGAGCTCAAATCTTCTACCCATCAAGAAATGTCTCCACATCTTGAGAGCATGTACTATGGCTGCAAGCTCTAGATCATGAGTGGCATAGTTCTTCTCATGCTCCTTCAAATTTATTGACTCATAACATATCACATGGTTGTCCTGCATAAGGACTCCTCCAAGCCCTTGTCCACATGCATCGGTACATACCACAAAATATTTCTCTGGATCTGCAACTTTCAATACTGGTGCACTGGTGAGAAGACTCTTCAATCTCTGGAAGCTCTCTTCACACCTCGATGTCCATTCGAACTTTATCCCCTTCTTTTGCAAAGAAGTGATAGCATGTGCAACTTTGGAGAATCCCTCAATGAATCTCTTATAGTATCCTGCAAGTCCCATGAAAGATCTTACATCTGTCAGATTTCTTGGAGTAGGCCAATTCATAATGGATTCAATCTTTTCAGGGTCCACAGATATACCCTCTTCTGAAATAATGTGACCCAAGTACTGAATTCTATATCTATAGAAGTCACACTTGCTCAGTTTTGCATGCAACTGATGCTCCCTGAGCAAACTCAATGTCAGTCTCAAATGCTCTTCATGCTCTTCCTCATTCTTAGAATAAACAAGAATGTCATCAAGGAAAACAAGAACAAACTTGTCCAAATACTTGCTGAAGACACTATTCATAAGGCACATAAACGTAGCTAGTGCATTTGTGAGGCCAAATGGTACCACTACAAACTCATAGTGCCCATACCTTGTCCTGAAGGCTGTCTTATGAATGTCTTCATCCTTGATCCTTACCTGATGGTAACCAGACCTCAAGTCAATCTTGGAAAATATCCTTGCTCCTCTCATTTGATCAAAGAGGTCATCAATCCTAGGCAAAGGGTATTTATTCTTCATTGTAACCTTGTTCAACTGTCTGTAATCAATACATAATCTGAGTGTACCATCTTTCTTCTTTACAAACAGAACTGGTGCTCCTCAAGGAGACACACTCGGTCAGATATACTTCTTTTCCAACAACTCTTGCAGTTGCATCTTCAATTCTAGCATCTCCGGTGTACTCATCCTGTAGGGTGCCTTGGACACTGGTGCTGCTCCCGGCACAAGTTCAATTGTGAAGTCAATGTCCCTCTTTGGAGGAAGCCCTGGAATCTCGTCAGGAAACACATCCCTGAATTCCTGTAACACCCGATAGTCCTCCAACTTGGGAGTTTCATCTCTTGTTTCCTCCAAAATATGAGCTGCATACAACTAGCAACCCTTCCTACAGAACTTCTTTAACTGCATTGCTGAAACCTGCCGTACTGAAATCACCTTTGGAATGCCTTTCACTACTACTAGGTTTCCTTCTTCATTCAGGCATTCGAAAGTCTTATTGTAGCAATCAAGCTTCACCCTGTGAGCTTCTAACCAATCCATTCCAATGAGAACATCATAGGAACCAAGCGGTAGAACATTCATATCTACACAAGTGACCAATCCATTCATGACCAATGGACATTTCTCTACCACTTCACTGACCTTTCTCTTAGTTCCAGTGGCTAGCTGAACTAACCAAGATTTCCTATGCTTTACTTTCTTAAAAGCACAAATCTCCACTACTCTAGGAGTAATGTAACTGTGAGTAGAACCAGGGTCAATTAAAATAGAAACAGATTGCTCAACAATCTTACCTGCTACTTCAACCACAGTTGACTGGTGATCTGCCTGGCGATCCTCTAGTGTTGCATAGATCCTAGGGACTGCCCTTGCTACTTGACCCACTGTTTCTGCTTCTTGAACGTTGTAAGCTGGTCTTGCACTTTCATTCTCGAGTGGACAATTTCTACGCATGTGGGGTCCTCCACATTTCCAACACTGAAGTGGCCCTCTATTCTGTTGTGGATCCTTAGCCTTTTCTCCTATCACTCCAACCGACTTACTCGCAGCTTGGGAGGGCTGCTTCTGTTGATTCTTGAAGCTAGAAGGTTTGAAACCTTTCTTTCTTTGGTCAAACTTCTCGTTCTTCTTGTCCTTCCATGCCTTATGGTAATCCGGCTTACCTTTGCTTTGCCAATAACAATACTTAGCTTTCCTTATTGCTTCTTCAAGAGTTCTAGGTTCATGAAACTCAATTCTATCTTTGTAAGACTGAGGTAATCCACTCAGAAAATGATGGACCTTTACTTTTTCATCTCTGATGTACCGGACATACCTCAATAGCTCCAAAAACTTATTGTCATACTCTTCCATGGTCTGTTGTCCCAATCTCAGCTCATGGAACTCCTTAATCTTGTCATCATAATACCTGTCAGATAGGTATTTTTGCTTGAAATACTTCTTGAACTGTTTCCACTTAAGTCTCCTTTCGCTGATCCTCTTCACTTGCTTGAAGTGTTCCCACCAAATGGATGCTCTTCCATTTAGATTGAATATGGCAACTCTTGCCTTCATGTTTCCTGAATAATTATGCACTTGAAAGTACTTCTTTATCCCAAGAAGCCAAGCTTCAGCCTCTTGTCCAGTCTTTACCTCACCATCAAATGTAGGAGGTTTAGCTTTCTTAAATTCATCACGAGAGCGATCCCTATGGTGTCTCTTTCTTTTTCTTTTATGAGAAGAAGAACTGGAATCCCCGCTGGATTCTTCAGAATCAGATGTTCCACTAGAAGTTCTTCTCCTTCTCCTAGTACTGCTCTTACTGCCTTCTGG
Source organism: Pseudotsuga menziesii (assembly GCA_001517045.1). Classification (NCBI taxonomy): domain Eukaryota; kingdom Viridiplantae; phylum Streptophyta; class Pinopsida; order Pinales; family Pinaceae; genus Pseudotsuga; species Pseudotsuga menziesii. The sequence goes on from LPNX010406801.1 coordinate 15,002, forward strand.
TCTTGTTGTACCTCGCCCATAGTCTATCTTTCTCTGCAAGTCCGTCAAGCTCTGTAACATAGCAGCATTCAACTGATGCTGCTCTTCCTGGGCTTTGATCAAGCTTCTCATAGTAGCTGCAACATCTGATGGTGTCTCTTGGAATCTCCTTCCATTAGACTCAATGTCATCATTTCTATTACGTTCATTTTCTCCCATGGCATCTTCTGCTCGCTCATAGGAATCCCGAGCATCATACCCATCATGGGTTCTCATACTGAACCACAATTTACTTATCCAACTGCACTACCTGGAATACTTTTCTTGAAGGTGACTATAATTCTGCAAATGTGTTAATAACACAATTGTTAGATGCATACATTGATACAAATCAATATTACTTACCTTCTCTTGGAATAACCATAAAATAACAATTTGCCTAGACACACAAAAATTTTCCTTATCCAAGAATTTCTATCTGAGGGGGACGACGAGGGTCAAGGGGGCTTTCCCCACTGCAGGGCGGGTCGAGGGCAGCGCCCTCGTTTTTTTTTTTTTTTTTGTAAAACATTAATTTTCGCGCAATCCAGCGCATAAGATTGTTGCCTTTTTTCTCATTTTCAGCCCTGAAATTTCACTGAGAAACAGTAAAAAATCCCACTGGAAAACAGTTAAAATCTGTTGGAAAAATCTCACGGAAAACTCAAATTTTCCCCTTGCACAAAATCGGATCTCATTCCCCATTTCCTTCTGCTGAATCGGCTCCTCTTTCCATTCTTTCTTCCGTAGAATCGGCTCCTCTTTCCATTCTTTCTTCCGTAGAATCGGCTCCTCTTTCCATTCTTTCTTCCGCAGAATCGGCTCCCGGAATCATTCTTCCTTCCGCAATGGCGGCTCTCGGAACACTTTCTCTTCCGACGTCCGCTCTTACTTGGAGAAATTTCAACTTCGGGCGTCGGCTGACTTCTTACATCGGAAGCCAAATGACTTTGGCTTCCGCAACGACGGCTCACCAAAGTCCAAATCCTTCCGACTTCCGCTCTTACTTGGAGAAATTTCAACTTCGGGCGTTGGCTGACTTCTTACATCAGAAGCCAAATGACTTTGGCTTCCGCAACGGCGTCTCACCAAAGTCTGAATCCTTCCGACATCCGCTCTTACTTGGAGAAATTTCAACTTCGGGCATCGGTGGTCGGATGACTTTCACGTCGGATGCGGAATCGCTTCGCCGTTCGCAACGGCGGATGGGAAAATGTTAAACCTTCCGCTACAGCGGAAGTCAATTCCGCCAATCCTTCCGACTGTTCAAACACTTGGGCGATTTTTGAAACTTGCTGCTGCCCTGCCGAACAAAGAAGGTAATTCTACCTTCTGTCACTGCATCTTCTTGGCCCATAGAGGCCCATTGCTACAACCCAGAGCTCTCATACCATTTTGTCACGTCCCCATGCCCCAACCGGCATAGAGGACATGACCCAACTTCACTAGCACCGCGGCTAAGAGCCCATGAACATGTGAAATCATAAAATCTGCTGAAATGCTGAAACAGGATGCTGATAACGAAATGCATTGCAGTTAAACATGCACACATGAATGTTTATCATGTGCAGAGGCAATTGTTCAACATACACAACTACCATTATGTTTCTTGCACAACGGAATTAATCAAGCATTCACAAAAGCATTCATTCAACATTGTCCATCACATTCAATAACAGAAATATAATTGCAGAGGGAAAATAGTCAAGATCACTTATCTTATGAAGAATTCGACCCGCAACCAGCTACGTCGCTGCAATGTTCCACCCAACCATAGGCCAGCGTGCTTCTTAATCTCTCAGCAACGCTGCCACCCTCGAGCTGGACATGATTCTCCAAGGAATAAGGGAACAACAGGCTTACACGTAGCCAAGGATACACAAAACCCACAGCCAAGCCAACAGAGTTGGGTTTATCAGGCCACTAAGGAGCTAGGGATGGAAAATTGCTAAGCTGGTGAGCTCATTACAGAGCTAAGAATACCTACACCAGAACTAGCTTGACCTCTAAGACACCCATCCACACCCAACACAAGGAATCAGTCCCTTCTCTGCTACACAGTCCCTTAGGCCCTGCATTCCCTTCCAGTGCTATTCAGGGGTGATGGAGAAGAAGGCCAGCCCTCTAGCTCTGTCTGTGTGGTTTCCAACCACCAGGTTTATCAAGCAAATCTAAGCCAACATCCTTGCTCCTCTCACAGTCCGAAGACCAAACCTTGCACTCTGGCAATTAATTTAGCTGCCACAGTTTAAATAGGGAAGACAAATTCTGAGTCATTCTTGGCCCTATCGTGGCCAAAATGACTCTTCAAGCGAAATTACAATGGCCCCAAAGATGTAAGGAAGACCACGGCAACACAACCAACAATGTGGGAAAAATAACAATCCCGAAATGTATCAATGAGCACAGCTCACTGCAAACGTGGGGAATACAGCTCGTCCTGGGCAACATAACCACTGAGAAAACACATAAAGACCACGTAGAGGAAGAGAGAAATACCAACTTTCGATAGCCACAGCATCCGCGATTTCGCGTGGAAAAGAACGACGTGGTAAAACCCAGAAATTCCTGTGCGTGAGAGGAACTATCCGACCCTGTGAGGAATGAACAGACAATGGGGGCCTTGCGTGAGAAAGAACAGCTCCGTTTTTGTCCGTGGATGCCCACAACAACCGGAAGGACGCGAAATTGCACTGCGTGGGGGTTCAGCAAACTCGTGGAGCCAAGGAAAATGTCTGCGTGAGACCAAAACCGCCCAGAGCCTGTGCGTGAGAGGAAAACAGACAAAATCGTGGTGTGAGTGGAATTGACTGGATGAGTGAAGTCAATAGGGGTGGAGTGTGCGTGTGGGTGAGGACTGACAGTCCTGCCACCCCACTCCCACAGCAATTAACTGCCTCAACCACCAGCTGCAATTATTTAATGAGAGTGGTTGGAAGAAGACACATGGGTTTTTCTTCTCATTGGCCAAAGTTTAACAATTTCCCCCACCCTTATCCTTGTGAAAATCATGCCCCTTTCGATTTAGTTGCCGCGATCGTAGCTGGTCGAGTTCATTTTTAATTATAGATGCATATTTACATGATGACCGTCATAATATATGCCGCATGCCCCGATATACGATCGGTGACAAATTTAAATCTAAACATTAGCATAACCAATCAATGGTGGGGCCTTGGCCTTTAGCTCCACACCATGATCATTTACAATATATACATCATCATATACATCTAATGCAACGGGGTCAAAACCGGGACATTACATCGCCTCTCTTCTACCTTCCCCATCATACTATTTGGGCCATATGGAAAGCCCGTAATATGGCCATCTTTGAAGGAAAAAAAATGACTATCTGTGGAGTTTTTCATCAGATATTATATGTTGCACAAATGTCTCTCTCTCGGTCTGTTTTGATGAGCAGAAAATAAAAAACTGTTAGACAGATTGGAACCAAACCCTGTATGATTTTCCCTTGCGGTTTTTTTGATGGAGCCTCTCTTTCATCAGCAGCTGGTATCGGTTATAGTTTGTTTTTCAATGAAAATCATCATCTGGATTGTGCGCTGGGGTTGGATATGGATCCAATACAAAAGCTGAACTTCTGGGTCTTTGGGCCCTTTTGTTCACTTCCCAAATGATGGGTGTCCCTCTGTCCCACATTTATGGTGACTCTCAAGTCATTATTAATTGGGTGAAGGGTCTTTCTGCTCTCACCCCACCAGAACTTCATCACTGGTGCAGGGAAACTCAAAAGCTTATTTCAAGCTTTTCGGGTCTCACTCTCAGTCACATCTATCGTGAACACAACCGGATTGCAGACAGTCTTTCAAAAACAACACTCACACTTGCCCCGGGTATTGGCTGTTTCTCTGAATTTATTGATGACCACTTGGTCACTTGTGACTCTTTTCAACTCTTTTGAGCCATGATTTTAAGGAGTCTCCCCTCCTTTGGATACTTGATAGATGTTATATGAGTGGCTGCTTCTGGATCGCAGCTCTGATCCTCTTGGTTCACGATAGATTGGATTGATCGATAGCGATCCTCTTTATGATGAGACTGATATCTGATGGGAAACGCTTCTATTGCTTGCCATTCCCCTCGGCCGCGACTGGATGTGATCCTATGCTGATTGTTTATTAATGTATTGTAACTCTTTATGGGTGTGTGTTAACACTGCCCTTTGATTCCTAATAAGAATAACAAGGACAGGCTTTTTCTTCTTGAAAAAAAAAATCCATCTTAACGACTTACATTCCCTTTCATCAATGATTTAATTTTTTTTGCACAACTTGATTCTTCGGTGTAAGGGTCTTTTAACATATAACACATATTTGAACTTTATCGAATACTTAAACAACATATATAGTAACTTTTTTGCAAAGTGGTTAGCTTTCTAAGCAATGTAGGCATGATGTATTATTTCTAATTTTAAGATTGTAAGTTATAAAATGTTTATTGGTTCGCTTAATTATTTTTCAAGGTTCTTTAGAGAGACTACAATCCTAAACTTCACACCCATACAAAAGATCAAGAGTGACAAGAGTTTCAAATTGGAATTTATTTTTTATCCCACTTCTCAAGACTTGTTAACTTATAACTATTTTCAAGACAAAAATACCCTCCATTGATCCTTATCTCGATGTTATAGTTCCATATGATCTTTTGATGGATATCAATCCCATGATATTTGTAGGAAGTCACTTCCTCCAAGTTGCTAATATCAAACAAAAGATGAGCGTAAGTGACCTTATTAGATTTTATCAACATAATTTTGCTTTTGTTGATATTGATGGTCATGCCCATACTAGAGAAAAAATCCTTTTCTTATCAAGATTAGAGGGACATCTTGCTAGAAGAACAACATAATCAACATAAAGAAGGAGGATGATGGTAATTCATGTTAACGTCGTGCTAGTGCATCCCGCCTCTATTAAACAATATTCTAACTTATTAATGTATATACCATGAAGGGGAGGGAGAGGGGTAAGCCTTGATTAACTCCTATATTACAATTGATATATTTTTACGAATAGGCTTCAGTGTCCTTAAACTTGGAAATGACATTCTCGTAGAACATTAATGCAGCTACTCTCAAATCAAAAGGAACCTTTAACTCTTATATTTTTTTCAATAAGTCATTTCTAGGCACTATATCAAAAGATTTTCTAATGTCCACAAAGCAACAAAGGGGATTGATCTTATTATTTCGACATTCCTCTATAATGATCATTGGAGTAATGAGGTGGTCTATGATGGAATGATACCTTCTAAAACCAACTTTCCCTTTAGCTCTTTTACCTTGACTTTCTAGACATATGCTAATCTTGTTTTCTAAAATAATACCATATAACTTGGCTAAGAGAGGGCTAATCATAATGGTCCTATAATTAGAGGGGTTATTTTTATTGTTGGTTTTAAAAATGGGTACAATAAGACTCTAAGTTAAAGATTTAGGGAATCCTTGCTTGATTGCTATATTGAAGAGCTTGTGGATGAGGATAAACCTACAAATTTGTAGAATTTTAGCTTGGTGGCCTTCGATGTCATTAGCTTTCCCATTCGTGGGGCGCTTAATCACAAAATCTATATCTTCTAAAGAAAAAACTCCATCTTCCATAAAAAGTGGTTGAATGTTGTCCATGACATCATTTGATTCATGAAGCTTCTTGAGATAGGAATTCAAGTCCTTCAATACAAACATATTATTCTCATTAGTCTTTCCAATTAAAATTTGTCTCTAGAATTTCTTAGGATCCATTTAAAGAGGTGTAAAAGCTTTTCCTACTTATTATTTTTATAAGTCTTTTTTTCTTTTAATGAGGGATTTGTACCTATTTATCTTGTCAATTTTTAGGGACTCTTTAATACCTTCTTTGATTTCTCTTCTTGCTATTTTACACTCTTTGTCATACCAAGGGTTGACCATTATGTTTCTATTTTTATATGACACTTTAATGGAGAACTTGTTAATGAAAAAGGAGAGGGTTGTGGAGAAATTATGATAAAGGTCTTCTATATTTCCCCTACTAGATAGAGGAAACATATTATTATTTAAATCATTTCGAAAAATATCATCATTATTTTTATTGAAGATTAAGTACTTTTTCCTCTCAAAATTTGTTTCTTTAAGACTAATACACATAATAAAATTGAGAATTACAATTAAAAATTTATGATTATAAATGTGTTAAACATAATTAAAAGAATTTATAAAAAATTGTTTCCATAACCAATTTGAAAATTAATATACATAATAAAATTGAAAATTACAATTAAAGATAAAATTGAGAATTACAATTAAAGGTATATTTATGATTATAAATATTTTAAACCGAAGTAAAAACCATTAAAGATGGGTTTATGATTATAAATGTTTTAAGCCTAGTTAAACAATTTACAGCCATAAAATGACAAGTGATTTAAAATATGAAACTGATTTGACATAAATTGACATAAAATCTTGATGCTTCATGTGATAAAATGACACAAATCTTGATGTGTAATGTCAAAAATGATTTAAAATATTAAATTAATAAATCAAATTTTAAATGTGTTAAACATAGTTGAAACATTTCTTGTCATAAATTGGCAGAAATGGCTTAAAATATTGAAGCATTAAATAAAGTTATAAACATGGGAAACAACTATTACCATAAAGTTATAGACTTGATGTAATACATTAAATTAAAGATTCCTTTATAGCCATTTAAAACCATTTATAGCCATAAAACCATTTATAGCCATAAAATGACAAGTCATTTAAAAGATGGAACTGATTTGACATAAATTGACATAAATGAGGCCGACAAGTGATTTAAAACATGGAACTGATTTGACATAAATTGACATAAATGAGGCCGGGTGTAAGTTATATAGATGTATCCTCGCAGGAAGAGGAGGACGACAAAGACGACCGAAATGGAATCAAAATCTGCTGAAACCTCAGAGTTGAATATGAATATTGTGAATGAGGATGAATGGCTTCTGGGCATGGAGCTCGGAAATTTCTCGTGCCTTCCCATGGCTATGAAGGCAGCCATCGAGCTAGATGTCCTCCAAATCATAGGGAACGCCGGCAATGGCGGCCAACTTTCGCCCAGAGAAATCGTTTCCCACATTCCGACGACGAATTCCGATCACGCTGCCATTAGTCTCGACCGGATCCTGAGAGTGCTGGCCAGCCATTCGGTTCTCAGCTGCTCTGTGACCACGGACGCGAGTGGAAAGGCCCAGAGGATATATGGTCTCACTCCTCTCTGCAAATATCTTATAAAAAACCACGACGGAGTCTCTCTGGCGCCGCTGTTGTTGATGTATCAAGATAAGGTGTTTTGGAGAGCTGGCATTACCTCAAGGACGCTGTGCTCGAAGGAACTCAGCCATTCACCAAAGCCCATGGAATGAATGTCTTCGAGTACCTGGCCACGGACCAGAGGTTCAACAGGGTCCTGAACAGAGCTATGTCTGAGCATTCTATGTCGTTGATGAACAAGCTTCTCGATACTTACCAGGGTTTTCAGGAGCTTCACGAATTGGTGGATGTCGGAGGAGGAATTGGGTCGACTCTGAATCTCATATTGTCTAGGTATCCACACATCACTGGAATCAACTTTGACATGCCCCATGTGGTGGCCGAAGCTCCTTACTATCCAGGTAGATCCGAATCCCGAAGTTGGACAATTCAAATTAGTTTGTTATGATCTCTGTGTACTGGTGACCAAATCTGTTGATAATGGATTTCTGCTGTTGGGTAGTTTGATATTTGATACATAGATCTTCTCATTATATCTATCAATTTTTTTTTGCAGTGGATTTTACATGATTGGAGCGATGTTCTTTGCTTAAAGCTTTTGAAGAATTGCCACAAGGCATTGCCAGAGAAAGGGAAGGTGATTGTGGTGGATACCATCCTCCCAGTTGCTGCAGAGACATCTCCCTATGCCCGACAGGCATCTCATTTAGATTTAATGATGTTGGCATACAGTCCAGAGGGCAAGGAGCAGACAGAGCAAGACTTTCAGGAGTTGGGGCATGCAGCAGGATTTGCAGGAGGTGTTAAGCCCATTTGCTGTGTCGATGGAATGTGGGTTCTTGAATTCCACAAGTAACTTGAATCATTTGATTCTCTGTCACTTTATTTATCTTATCTATGGTATATTGTATGGTTCATCTTAAATTTGATTCTGTCTTCCTTGTCGTATACTAGTATGTTATATGGTATGCTTAATTAAATATGATAAATTAAAAAAACTAAAAAATAAAATAATAATTATTAAATATGAGGTAAATGCCCAACACCCAGATTAACATAAATGCCCAGATGCACTATTAAAATAGATGAATGATAGAATCCTCAAACCATTAGTTTGCTGGTTGAAAAATACTGGGCAATTCCGAACTGGGAGCCCTGAGATATTCCAGCTATTGCACGGTGCCTACTTTAGAAACGAGTTGTCTAAAGAGGGGACTTTTTGACCTTTCTTTTTCTTTTCGGTTAGGTTTTACCAGTTTTCTGTAACGGAATTTTTAAAACCTTCAAAAACATTGCTAGATCTTACAGAGAGTAGGTGGTGGGGATTTTCCTATCACCTGATTTCATTTCTGAACTTAAAATAGTTAAAACAAACAACAAAAATTACAGATTTTGTAGATTAAATTCACTGGATTTCAACATAAAATCAGCCTGGAAAATAAAAAAATCCCCTAGTTAGACAGCTCCCTTTAGAAATTCTTTCACTCGAAGGACGGGTGGCAAGAGGCAAGAGTTAACGTTAACGTTCAGATGGTACCGTCATGATAGTCGAAAATGTCCATTAATATCATAAATGTGTATTTTTTTACTATTGTGACTTCAAATTTTCAAGGCAAAGCTGAATTGCTAGAAATTTTCAAGGGAAAGCTAATTGTTATTTCTAACTAAACATTTTAGTACGCATAGCCACTATTCGTTGATATGATGTTTCTGTGATCATTTCCAAGTAGAAAAAACTGCCTTTGAATAAAACAAAACACGGAATAAATCTGATTAGTTTTGAATAAAACAAAACACGGAATATGTTTTAGTTCTTTGGAGGTATAAAGTGGGGTTATTTTTTATTATAAATAAATATTATGTTTATATACTAGTATAGTCATAAGTAAAATAGTAGGTGAATGTAGTTAGGTATAGCTAATCATATAGTTTTGTAAAGATAGTTGGCTGTTAAATAAAGGTTAAAATATATAATTTTATATCCATTATTTAAATCAGATTGTTAAAGTTAATATAAGCACAAAACAAATAATATTTAATAAACTAGCACACCCACATAGTTTGTGGTTGGATCAAGTCTATATGGATCAAATGGTTGAGAGATAGCAATAAAATGGAAGAAGGCTTTAAACTTTTTTTTTGGTTCAACAGTGAGTTATCCATGCCTAGCTACATGTTACATTCTTCATGTTATCCATCTATCAACTATCACATATTTTTTTTATTTTATTTTTATTCTCTCACATTCTTCTAGTTATATGACATGAATTGCCAAAACTTATATAAGAAAACAAAACAAATTGTCACTGGTTTCTTTAACAAAATTGGACGACCATGAAATGAATCTCTAGTGTACACTTGTTAGACTTGGGTTAATCTTGTTGGTCCACTCAAACAAGTCCAAAATCTGAGATAATATCTAAGTGCCTATCAACATAAATATTGGTGCAATTGTCTTTCACAATTGAATATATTACCTAAACCTTTATGTCTATTCTATTTTTTAAAATAAAGAGGAAAATAATATTTATTTGTTTCATGAATATAAATGATGATGATGATGATGATGATGATTAACGTCCACTGAGACCAACTTACTTAGGTCTATGGGACCTTAAGAAGGAAAATACTTGGTTTACTATAAAATGTTGTTCATGTTCTCAAAAAGCTTGCCAAGGAGCTTTCCAAGCTCACTATAGTTTTGGCAAGTTAGGAGGTTATAAAGGTGTGTATTGTAGCAAATACTAAGAAACTCAGATCTAATGTGGGTGTAAGCAAGACACTCTAAAAGAAAGTGATTTCCATCCTCAACGCTTATACACTCAAACAGATGAAAAACCCTTTCTGCCCATGGAGTTCCAAGGAATAGACCATCGCCCTGTTTCTCTATGGAGCTATGGAGTTCATAAGAGTTCGTTCTGATCTTGGCTATATTAATTTTCTTTGGTGAGCTAGTTAATACCGAGAAATACTTTTGATCTTCCAAGTTCAGATTAATGACCTCATTATGGTATCTATATTTTCTTTTAACCGCTAAATATATGAATATTGAATATAATTGAGGTTTATATGTCTTTAAATTAGTATAATTATCTTTTTTGATATATGTTGATTAGTATATTTAATAACATAAAATATTATCTTAGTATTTGAAAATTATTGATATAAAATATTATCTTAATATTCAAATAGTATTGAGACATGAAACAATGATTAAGCAGTGTGTATAGTTATATAGAGGCAATCCACAATGATTACGGAGGGTGTAGAGTTATATAGAGGCAATCCCGCAAGAGGTGAAGGATGAAGAGGATAGAAATGATGAATATGAAGACTAATAATGATGATGAATGGCTTCTTGGCATGGAGCTCAAATTTTTTTGCTACCTTCCAATGGCTATGAAGGAAACAATAGAACTCGATGTTCTTCAAATCATAGAAAATGTCGGCAATGGCGTCTAACTCTAGCCCAGACAAATCATTGCCCACATTCTGACGACGAACCTCGATCAGGCTGCCATTACTCTTGATCGGATCCTGAGAGTGCTGGTGATCCATTCGGTTTTGAGCTCCTCTGTGACCACGGACGAGAGCGGGAAGGCCGAGAGGGTCTATGGCCTCACTCCTCTATGCAAATGTCTTATCAAAAACCACGACGGTGTTTCTCTGGTGCCGTGGTTGTCGATGAATTAAGACAAGGTGTTTATGGAGAGCTGGTATTATCTGAAGGATGTTGTGCTTGAAGGATCTCAACCATTCACTAAATCCCATGGAATGCATGTGTTCCAGTACCTAGAGATAGACCAGAGGTTCAATAGGGTTGTGAACAGAGCTATGTCTGAACATTCTATCCCCATGTGGTGGTCGAAGCTCCTTACTATCCAGGTATATCAGAATCCCAACTTGAATCATTCAAATCAGTTTTTTATGATCTCTGTGTGTAGGTGACCAAATTTGTTGAATGTGTGTTTGTTCAACTGTGAGCCATGTGGTTGGATACATGTTTGATAGCGTACCAACTGACCAAGCTATTTTTATGAAGGTATGCCAATGGATTTTTGTTGTTGGGTAATTTAATATTTCATATATGGTTCACCTCATTTTATCTTTAAAATGTTTTTTTTTCAGTGGATTTTGCATGATTGGAGTGATGATCTTTGCGTAAAGCTTTTGAAGAATTGTCACAAGGCATTGCCAAAGAAAGGGAAGGTGATTGTGGTGGATACCATCCTCTCGGTTGGTGCAAAAACATATATGTATGCTAGACAAGCATTTAATCTTGATTTAATGATGTTGGCATACAGTCCGCGGGGCAAGGAGCGGACAGAGCAAGAATTTTAGGAATTGGATCATGAAGCAGGATATGTAGGTGTTAAGCCCATTTGCTGCATCAATGGAGTGTGGGTTATTGAGTTCCTCAAGTAACTCATTCCATGTCACTTTGTTTATCTTTTCTATGGCATATTGTATGATTTATCTTAAATTTGATTCCTCCCTCCCATATGGAATGGAATTAAATATTTTCAATTAAATTTCCACTAAATAATTTTAATTAAATTTTGGTTGAACTTTTATTTGGAAGAAAAAATAAAATCTTATGACTGAACGTAACACAGTTTGATCGAAACGTTAGAATGCATTTTTTTATCTAATTCAATTCTATTTTTTAATGTTGAGGATGGCATGGATGGCATGTCGGTATGCTTAGTTAGCCACTTAGTTTTATAAAGATTGCTAGCTATTAAACAATAGCTAAATATTAAACTAATTATCAATTAGTTTTCTTTGTAAGTAAGAAAATCATTATATTAACAACAAAGAGAGTTACAAAGCTTCCAAAACATCTTCACTACAAAAGGCCACTGAGTTATAGATCCCAATACATCCCATAGTTCTGCAGAGCTATCTTTGAAACTACCAGAGTTTCTCATTACATAACATAATCTATTACAATCTAACCAATTAACCTTTCCATCCCACTTATCACTATTAGACCCACTAACTCTATTAGACCATTGGACACCAAAAAACATCGAACTTGAACATAACCGGCATCCCAGAGAGGACTAGCCTTAGAACCCATAGTGGCTCGATAGATGGCACAGGTAACCCATATCTGGAACCACCGCGGCTCCGCAAGGCCATCCAACAAGGGGGGGTGGCAACCGAATCTAGAGAGCCTCCAACACTACATCCATCTTCTCATTCATCCTGCTGCTCTCTGCATGGTGCTCCTTCCAGCACTGAACCATGGTATCATCCCCCTCCTCCTTCTGCATGCATTCCCATAAGATGTGGCCCATAAGATTCTTCATCACCCAAAATAGGGCTACAATCCTTTCATAGAGACCAATCCAGGATGCATTGTTTCTAGGGTCCATGATCCACTCCTCTGTCAATTTAGTTTTCGAGCTAAGCGTATCCTCATCTAGATTCTCCCACAAACGTCCTTCAATTCCTTTAATCCGGTCTTGGACCTCCATCAACAAACCTAGCTGAAAATATTTAGCTTCCCATGCAACTTTCTTCTGAGCGTGTGTGATATACCTATGGGAGACTGGGGGAGGGCCATCCCGGTCCCTACGAACTGAATTACCCTTGCTTATCCCAATTGTGGATTTTCCCATCTCCGTTTCCCCACCTTCGTGCAGGAAATTACCTCTTATAATCCACCACCTTTGCACCATGCACAGGGAAAGTTTACAACAATGATGCATGGAGGCAGAGATACAAGTAATATATAGCAACTTCCCAATTTTCCTTATGACTGCGAGCGTACCTCGATAGAGCTCAATCATTCTCCTCTTAGTCCCGGCCATAAAATTCTCTCATAAATGTCGAGATCTGCCACCTTCCAAATTGAAAGCCAACCTTATGAACAAACTTGCTGGAGTGACTCCACACATGAGCATACTCATAAGCTTTAAAGGGAATGGTCGAATCTTGGGTGATTCCCATGAAGGTGGGTAACACTTTTTGGCCAAATTTGGCAATGAAAACCTGATTTTTTACTCATGTGCAAGATAGAATCCCTCGAAATGCATATATTCCATGTGAATTTCGACTTGTAGTAAAAAAACAAATTGTAGAATATTATTTTGGCTTCCCAATGATATTTTTTTTAAATATTCCAATGTCATTTAATGTGTGAAATTTTGCATTTAATGAACTGTGTGACCATAAAAATTTGAAGAAGTTAATAAGTGGCTCGTGTCCCACCCCAATACTTCAATATTACATTAATAATTTTAATATATATATGAGTGTGATCGACAAAAAATGCACTGTGGTATGCATATTTTTTTGTTAATTTATTTCACAATATACAATTATTTATTATTTTTCGAAAGTGACCACATCTGATTTCAACATCATTTTATAGACATGTGTGTTCATCCCAGTCTTTTTTTCACTGTTTTCAAAAATTGAAAACCAAAGATACCCTTTTGAAGAGGACGCGCCGATGTGTGGGATGTGCATTTTAAAGAAAATTTTGGATGTGTATTTTGTACCCTAAATATTTTTCTTTGAGTTGCTTCAAAGTTGATGTCAGGTTTTCTAAGTGTAAGTTTTAGAACGAATTAAAAAAAACATATGAATGCCAAAACCCATGCATGATACCTCAATGTATATTGGATTCAGTGATGAATCTATCGGTACAAACTCCGCTCAGTTATGTGCCATGAATGGCAGGGTTTACACCCCTGGAAGACACAGAGAAACATTGATTTGTCTATAAGAGGGATAATTCTCTATTTTTCAGGCCCTCGATCGAGGTATTCAAATCCCTCGGTAGAGGTTTTAAAAGCAACTCGATCGAGGTTTTATTAAATCCTCGATCAAGGGTCTAATAAACCCTTGATCAAGCTACTGTTAAAACCTCGATCAAGGTAGTTCCGAAACCCTCGATCGAGGTCCTATTTTTGTTAAAATCCTAAACAAAAATGCCAGGGAATGAACTTAGGCATTGATGTGATTAATGTCATTCCAACTACCTTCCCAACCACATTCCCACCCAAATTCCTAAAGGAATTCTATATAAATATAAAACGTAAAACATAAACATGTTACTAATTTTATCCTTCACAATTGACTAACCTATTTGAAAGAATGCTTGTGTTCTAATGCAAATTTAGCATTGTGTATTGTGCTTACATAATGTTGCAAGTATGAATTTGGATTGTTGATCAATCATAATGGGAAGGAAGAAACATCGAAGTAAAATATCTACTCAGAATCAAAGCAACACCGAAGAAATAAGAGAGAAAGATAGAGAAAAAAAGGGAAACAAAGAGTAATCTTGAGAGGAGAAGAAGTTGCAAATCAACCTATGATGGGAGAATCAAATGCCATTGCTAACAATATTGGTATGATTTAAAAGTTATGCAATTTCATATTCATATAGATAATTTCATTTTCATAGTGGTTTAGTTCATATAATTTCATATTCATATATTCATATAATTTCATATTGCATATTCATATATTCAATTTCATAGTTTTCTAGTTCATCATTTTTATATATATACATGTTAAATTGTTTAGAATTTAATTATAATTTTGTAATTGTAATTTTGCAATTAATTCATAAACTTAAATACATTGTATGTGCATGTATTCATATATATGTATAATTGTATGTACATTGTATTATTTCATATTCACATATTCAGATAATTTCATATTGCATATTCATATATTCAATTTCATAGTGTTCTAATTCATAATTCATATATATATATATATATATATATATATATATATGTTAAATTGTTTAGAATTTAATTATAATTTTGTAATTAATTCATAAACTTATATACATTGTATGTGCATGTATATATACAACCTTCTAAAACCACTTATGTACATGTGAAAGAATGACATGTGTTGTGAAAGAATCGAAAAAAATGTTTAACCACTACACTAAATTACATATATACAAAGTAAGTGTAATATAGTATGAGTAATTAGTTGTCCAATGAAATTAGAGAATGGTT
The DNA here is from genome assembly GCA_001517045.1 of Pseudotsuga menziesii. Classification (NCBI taxonomy): domain Eukaryota; kingdom Viridiplantae; phylum Streptophyta; class Pinopsida; order Pinales; family Pinaceae; genus Pseudotsuga; species Pseudotsuga menziesii. Next base: position 30,272 of record LPNX010406801.1, read on the forward strand.
GATGAATATATATAATTATAGTGCATAATATTCTAGCATATTATCTAGTTCTAAATGAATATGCATACATCCATTAGCCTCACATAACCTCACATACAAATGAATTTTATAATTTGATAATATAGCCTCACATGTAAATGGATTATAATTTGGGAAGAAACGGAGGCTACAGGAGCTTTCAACACTACAACTATTGAAAGAGAAGAAAATGAAGCTGTTGCGTTATTGGGATGACAGAATGTAATTGTTAATCCAAGATTGACGACAGAACGTAATCTTTGTGGACGGTGCTGATACGGTGAGATCGACGGTTCTTGTTTAGCTTGAGGACGGAGCTATCAGAATGTACTTGATCTTTGTTTAGGGTTGTCTGTACCAATTTCCTTCCGTGGCAAGTTGATTTTGGATGCAGTGAAGTGGGGAGTTTATTTGTTTTTGATGCATGGCGATTCGATTTATTTTTAGGGTTATCTTGTGATCTACATTGACTTAGTTCTGATCTCACCATTAATTAGGATGTGATGGACTAAACTTTTTGATTGCCAGGTGGATGGGGATTGCTCTATCCTGATTTTAGTCGTAGATCTTTTTTATTGAGTCTTTATTTTGGTTTATTGTGATTAAGTGGTATCTTTGGAATGTCCCTTTGGGAAATAAAGACGTTGGCCTGCACTCCACCAAAAGGATGTCGATTCATTACTCGTTCTCGGGCGGTGGCATAAAAACCAAATGAATTCGACCAGACCTCATTTCTGCCTGTGAGCAATGTTGTGGAAGCTATGGTGTTTTCTCCGGATGTTGTTTTTGTTCCTGTGCTGAATCCCTGTTTGACGAAGATGCGTATGGTGGAGGCTCCATTCATGTGCAACAATATGGGTCTGAAGGGTTCGGATGATGATAGTCTAGGGCAGCTTACTATTTCGTATTGCACTGCAGTCTCGGTTAAGTCACCACGGAAGTTGGCCCGAACTCCATTATTTGGTTGACGGGATTGCAATCGGTCTTAGGTGGAGGAAGTAAATTCTTATGAACAGGGCCGATCCTCATTACAGTTTATGAATGATGCTATGGGAGCTATGGTGTTTTCTCCAGAGGATCGACCTGTTCTTGTGCCGAATCCCTGTTTGACGAAGAAGCAAATAGTTGATATGGTGGATGATTCACTGTGCACTAATTTGGGGCTGAAGGTTTTTGCTAGAGACTATCCAGGGTTGTTTTCTACATAGACAGACGTTGATGTTTCGGTTATGCCTCAGAAGGTATTTAACCCTAATTTTTCCTCTGTTCTTTATGAGTCGGTAGCTCCATTTGTTGGTCGGGAGGGATATGATGAAGAAACACCTATGATTTCTCATTCTGAGATTTCGCATTTGGCATTGGGATGTCCTATGGTTTTGGAGTCGGGCTTAGGGTTTGTTTGTGATACTCCAGATTTGGAGGATTTGGGTCTTGATCTTAGTCTTGAGAAGGGTTTTATGTCTGAGGACCTCAGCAAGGGTTTGAAGTCCATGAAGGGTTTTGATGGGTCCTCCTTTGAGGGTTTTGATGGGGTTCGTAGTGTACCTGCTCATGTGGAAACAGTGGAAAGTCCTTCGGTGGGCCTGGAATCTTTACGCTTATCATCTGTCCATAAGCGTAGCAAAAAACCTATCCGCAAAGTGGAAATCCTGCTCTTGGTGGTTGGAGAGGATATTTCCTTGAACGATATTGTGCCTACTAATGCACTTATGTTTGTAGGAATATTTGGAGGCCGCGGAGTCTCTCCTGATGGGGTAAAGAATTGGGTTCTTGGCACTTGGAAGAATATCACCTGTCCAGACATGTTTGTTCTACCTAGGGGATGGCTGGCTTTCAAATTCAAATTCAAGGCAGATGCTGCTCGTATTCTGGCGGGGGTTTGGAAATGGAACTTTTCTAGTTTGATGCTCAAACGTTGGACTCCACTTTTTGATCCGCGGCATGAGAGGTATGACTCGATGCCTATTTGGGTAAAAATACCTAACTTACCTTTTGAGTTCTGGTCTTTGGAATTTTTCAAACTCATTGGTAATACCCTATGGAATTTCCTGGAAGCTGATCTATCCTTTTTAGATTTAGGGGTTTGTTGTTTGGGGAGGGTTTTGGTTTTATTGAACCTTCGGAATGGACTAGCAACTGATATTGATATAAAGCATGGGGATATTGTTTTTAATCAAACTTTGGATTATGTAGGTATACCTTTCAAATGTAACAAATGTCACAGTTATGGTCATTTGGTTTCTCATTGTCATTTATCCTTGAAAAAGAATTATCGTGATGAGATTAAACCAAAATCTGTGTGGAGAGTTAAAAAACCTGTGGTTTCTGTTGACTTTGATGAGGTGAGGATTGATTCTATGAGACCTAGGGATGAGGGTTTGTATATATATTGTAAGGAGAATGTTTCATCTTGCATTTCGACTCTTAAATCTCTTAGTTTACCCTATCAGGGTGCAAAGGTTACTGTTGGCAATTCTGATGAGGATTTCATATCTATTTCTCCTTTAAGAAATTTGAGTTTCATTTCTCCTTTTAAACAAACTTTCAGTGGAACCGGATATTTTCTTAGATCTTGTACTAAATTTAATGGAAATTATCCTCATTTTGGAGTGGGCAGAGGGGTATCGGGTTTGAGCTATGTTGGTCCACTATTGAAGGAGAGTGAACAATTTAATGTTAACGGGGCACTTAAAGCAGTTTTGACCCCTGCTTTGGTTACTTTATGATCTTGATGAACCTTAATTGTCGTGGTTTGGCTAGCAAACCAAAAAAACTAGTGGTTTGTAGACTTGTTCAAGATCAACATATCGATGTTTTATTTTTGCAAGAATCTATGGGTAATGGGAACCTGTTAGCGGATGAATTGGAATCTATGTTGAGGGGATGGACCTTTCTTTCTTTAGATGCTCGAGGTAAATCTAGAGGTCTTCTGTTAGGTTGGAGATCTAGATTTTTTCACCTACAGAATGCTTGGGGTGTGGGATCGGGACTTTGTGCATCTTTGTTATCTATTGAACTTAATTTGGATGTTTGTCTTTCCAACATCTATGGTCCTTACATTGATAGAGAAGCATTCTGGAATAATCTTTTGGATTTTGATTGTCTTAAATGTGAAAAATTAATCCTAGGAGGGGATTTGAAATTCTCCATGGGATTATCTGAGATCTAGGGTTTTAGAGCTAGATTGGATCCCTTTTCTGATTATTTTACAAAATCTTTGGAGAACTATGGTCTTGTGGACATTGTACCTTCTGTTATGATTCCCACACTGACTAATAGAAGAGTTGGGGCTGAAAATACTAGTAAAAGACTAGATAGGTTTCTTATATCAGCTGATATGCTAGATTTTGATTATTTTTATAGTCAGTGGGTGGGAAGTGGGGGTGACTCTGATCATTAACCTTTTTTTCTTCAGATTTTGAATAGGGGGATACAGTTGAAAATCCAATTCAATTTCAATCCTCATTGGCTTGAAAATGATGATTTGGTTAAATCTTTGATTGAATCTTGGGTGGATTTTTCTGATATTCTACATGATTCCCCTACATCTCACTTTGCCTCCAATCTTAAGAGAATTAAGGATGTTTCAATTGCTTGGTCTGTTAAGAAAAAGGAGATGGAGTTCAAAGAATTAGTGGAAATTGAACTTATGCTTATTGTTTTTTCTCATAAGTTTGGTTTTGGTTTCTCGTCTAATGAGGATAAGGAAGCTTTGATTGAATTGGAATCTCGAAAGAGAAAAGTCCTTTTGGACTGAGAACCTGAAGCAAGACAGAAGAGTAGGGAAATTTGGCTGCTTTGTGGGGATGACAACACACCATTTTTCCATAAATTTGCTAATCAAAGAAAAAATACAAATTCTATATGGAAGATTAAAGATGATGGGGGAAACATGGTGGAAGGTTTTGAAGACATTGCTGGGGCTCTTGTTAGTCATTTTAAGACACTTTTCCAGGCTGATACAAATCTTCACCTTACTGAACTTTTGAAAATATCTGATAATTTTCCATCTTCCATTACAGTTGAGGAGAATTCTGATCTTATGAAGCCTACTACTTTGGAGGAGATAAAAACAATACTTCCTCTAAGCAAAAACGATAAGAGTCTTGGCACAGATGGGATTCCTGTAGAGGTTTATAGGACTATTTTTTATGTGATGGCTCTAGATTTGTTAAGGGTTATTGACAATTCTAGGAAGAGTCACAAAATTCCAGCAGTATTTAACTCAACCTTTATTGTCTTGATACCAAAATTAGATTGTCCTAGTACTTTTGATGGTTACAGGCCTATTTCATTATGTAATTTCAGCTATAATATTATTGGTAAGATTTTATCTACCAGGATTAAGAAGGTATTGGGTAGATATATTTCTTATGAGCAGTTTGGTTTTTTCTTGGAAGGCAAATTCATGATGCAGTGGGTGCCATTCAAGAAGGAATTCACTCTATACATTGTAAAGGTATAAAGTCTATGGTTCTAAAAATTGATTTATCTAATGCAAATGATAGAGTCACCTAGATTTACCTGTGGGTTATTTTAACCAAAATGGGGTTTGGTGTACCATTCATTACTTGGGTTATGATTAACCTCTATTTCTTTATCTGTCCCGATTAATGGAGTGGCTTCTAGTTTCTTTAGGTCTGGACAAGGACTTAGACAGGGGTGTCCTCTTGAACCTTTGCTATTTCTTGTTGTGGCTGAAGGATTGAGTAGCGCTCTTTTATCTGCTAAAAACAATGGTATTTTTAGGGGCATCTCTTTTGGAAATAATATTTCAATGACACATGTACTATTTGTTGATGACATTGTTATGATCACTGATGGATCTGCTCAGTCTTTATCAATTTTGCATGAAATTTTGATGGACTTTACTAAAGCTAGAGGGATGATGATTAATGAGGACAAATAATCTTTCTATTACTCTAGGCTTGATGAAGCAAAGTTGATCTCTTTGCAAACCATTTTCTCATATACTATTCTAAAAATTGACAGTGGTATGAAATACCTTGGCTTTTATTTAAAACCTTGCATATATTTGCTGAAAGACTGGGATTGGCTTATTGCAAAAGCTGAAAAACGCATAAAAAATTGGAGTTATAGATGGTTGTCCAGGGGTGGTAAGCTTGTTTTTATAAAGTCTATTCTTGAAGCTTTGCCTGTTTACTGGATGCATTTTTGGATCCCTGTAGGGAATTATTGAGAAATTCAAAAACTTTGTTTTAAATTTTTATGGTCTGGTAGTGGTGGATCTTCTTCCGAGTTGCCTTGGACTTCTTGGAAGGTTTTGGCAAATCCAAAATCTTTGGGTGGTTGGGGTCTGAAAGTACCTACTCTTTTTGCCAAATAACTTGCTGCTAAAAGTGTTTGGAACATAATTCATGGCTCAGGGCTGTGGGTACAGATTGTCACTCAGAAATATATCAGGCCTCTCACTTTACTGGATTGGATCAGAGAAAATGATAAAAAAGAAATCAGGTATATCCATTTGCTGGAAATCTGTGCTCTGATCTTTTCATCTTATTGGTGATTTTCTGGTTTGAAAGATTGGGAATGAAGCTAACGTTCATATTGGTATGGATCCTTGGGCAGGTTGTAAATGGCACCAGTGCTTACCTTCACACTTGATTGATTTTCTGCATTATGTAGGTTATTTCTTCTTGAAAGATGTTGGGACATTGACTATGTCTTACTTAATGGAACAAGGTTGGTTAAGCTCTGATGATCTAGGCCTAGTCGAGAATCTGGATATAAATGCTTGGAATGGATACTTAACCATTCTAAAATCCAGTCATATCAGACTTAGAAATGAGGATGATGTTCTTGTTTGGAATCAGGCTAATTCTGGTAAGTATTCCCCTAAAGTGGGATACATGTATTTGATTCTAGAACATCATGAAAAGGAAATTGCTTGGTGGTGGAATATGTTCTGGCATTTGAAGTGTCCCCTTAAGTCAAAGATCTTTTGCTGGTTTCTTTTTTCAGGGAAAGCCCTTACTTGGGATATTCTTAATAGCAAGGGTTGGGAAGGACCTGGACGCTGCTACCTTTGTAAAAGTGATGTTGAAACAAATTTACATTTAGGGGTTGATTTCCATTATACAAAATCTATTTGGAAGGAGATTGAAGCTAAGGTTAATATTCAAAATCTTTGGGTTGGGGAAACAATTCTTACCTGTTTGAAGAATTGGGTTTTCAATACTAAGGTAAAAACAATCAGATCTGTGGCCTATCATTGTATCTTGGTTTATATGGAAGTCTAGAAACCATAGCTATTTTGATAACTTTACCACATCTCCTGCATAGGTATCAGCTTTTATTTTGGGTTTTCTTTCATCATATCCTCTGGATACTGCTGTTTTGAATATTAGAATCATTACTGAGGAAGTTATTGACAAAACTAAACCTTGGGGATTTTTTGATGGTTCTGCTTTTGGTAATCCACAAGTGTGTGGTGCTAGGGGTATACTTTTCCTCAAAACTGACCACTATATCACTTTTAAAGCTTGGCTGGGGGCAGGGACAAACAATTTTGCTGAGTTATCTGCTTTGAAATTACTTTTAATCTTGGCTTTGGAAAAGAAGATTTCGAATATCCAGGTATTCGGTGACTCCTTGCTTGTCATAAACTGGATTTCTGGTGAATTCAAAATTCATAATTTGCAACTTGCACAGTTACTGCAAGAGGTCAACAGACTCTCTGACTTTTTTGAGCAGGCTGATTTTAAACATATTTATAGGGAAATAAATACTTTAGCCGATAATTTAGCAAATGATGGTCGAAAAGTTCAGCTTGGGTATTGGTTTATCTTTGAGTATCATGGGTCTGGAAGACATGATACCTTTCAGGTTTTTTAAGTTCAATATGAACTTGGGGACAAGAGGGAATATGCTGGTTGATACTTTTTTTTATCAGTGTTGGTGTCTGAATGGAACTATATGTTTTTATCTTTTGTATATATACAAGGTTGTATGATTTGATGACCTTTGTATGGAATGTTATGATGATTATTTAGGTGGACATGCTGATTACTGTGTGGTTCTAAGCTGGACAATCAGAGGTTATGGCGATATTTTTGGACAATTTCCAGTTTTTATGACTATCTGGGATAGTCTGATGACGATATTTTGGATAGGCTAGTTTGATGGCTGATAGAAGTATTATTATATGGATATGACTTTCTATGAATATTTGGAGACTATTGATTGACATGTTGTTAATATGTTGTTTTTGCAATTAAGACATATTTTTGACTTTGTATATCTTTTTTGAGATGTTTTGAAGAACAAATGGACACTTATCTTTTTTTGATAGTGGCTCATCTGCACAATATAATAAAAATTATGATTTTTTCCTATGGAAAAAAAAATGAATTATAATTTGATAATATAGCCTCACATGTAAATGGATTATAATTTGATAATATAGCCTCACGTATATATAACTTTTATGTTAAAAATTACAAATATTTTTCTCAATGGGAGTTGATTGCACCATCATAAGTTGACTTGCATCTTCTCGTCTTAACAGTGCACTTTTTTTCCTCATCCTTTCTATAGCCTTATCTCTCATTTCATCGATTTTAATATGATTTTAATTTCATATTCATATATTCATTTTCATAGTTTTCAAATTCATAATTTATATATATCCTATCACATACAAATATTTCATGTTTTATGTTACACTTTACATGTTCTATGTTCAACATTACATGATGTATGCACTATGTTGATATTTCATATTGTGCATTGATGAAAATTATTTAAATATTTCAAATTTAATTAAAAAAAACATTGGTTATCACTAATATTAATGAACATACAAAAACATTTCCACAGACCTCCTATAATGATGATAATTAACATTACAAATTGTATTTAATATAGAAACTAATTGTTCATAACAACTCACATAACTTCAATAGTTGTTTGTACAATGATTAACGAAATATAGTATATGTAGAATAAATGGAAAGCCTTTGTAAAATTTGGTTGAAGGCTTTGTACACTCTAAATAAGATCATGAATAATTTATCAAAAATGCTTTTATTGAATAAATTGCATGTTTAAATTTATTGATATTTTTTGTTACAAACTAACTTACAAGTGACGCACTTGATTGAACTTAAGCAATCATCAATAATCATGTACAATTGACTAGGAATCATATGGCTTTAAGCATTGATGACAATGATGATCTCAAAGAAAATCAACAACTATGACCAATTCAAGAATTCATTAGCCTTGAATATAAGATATAAGAGATCATTGTAAAGATATGAAAATCAATACATTTAGAGAATATTCAAGCTTGTATAAGTATTTGCTATTTTTTTAACAACCAATGACAATATGATAAGTAAAATAAAATGATATTCACGCTTGTATTTATTTGTTAATTTGTTAACAAACAATGGAAATATGATAAACTTAAAATAAAATGTTATCCAACCTTGTATAATTTATTTGCTAATTTTTTAACTAACAATGACAATATGATAAGTAAAATAAAAATGTTATTCTTGAGCTTGTATTTATTTGCTAATTTTTTAACAAACAATTGCAATATGATAAGTAAAATAAAATGTGCATCTATGGTTAAAATTGCCATGGAGATATTAAACAATTATCATTATTTCATCAAAATATTATAGTTTATGAAGTTATATTTTTTGCTAGCACGCTTACATGAAGTTATTATTTTTTACGAAAAGAGAATTAATTGCAAGCATACACAAAGATTGTACATTCTATGTTAATGTAACTTGTGGACCAATGGATTTTATATTAAAGTTTGTGCAATGGGTGCCATAGGTTGCATCAAATACAAACTCGCATAAGTGTAAATTATATGCATAAGACACCATGATGATAATCATTTTGATATTCTAAATGGTGCAAAACTATTTGTAATTTATACACCATCTTATCATATTTCCTTAAGGAAGATTTTATTGCAACAACATTTAATTTTGGTGCTTTAAAAACAAATCTTCTTGCATACTACATTTGTTTAAAATTTTCTAATTCACTTATTTTTCATTGAAAGATAATGAAATTGAACAATGTAAAAGTCCCTTATTTGGTCAGAGAACTAAACAATTTCAAAATTCAATTAACTTATGCAGGGATAAATCCCGGCCAAGCCATCATAGGATTGTGCACCCTCTTATTTCTCAAGAGTAATTGGGAGCTTCAATGACGTTGGAATGGATGCAAATTGTTTAAGAGGGTTGGATGATGCCACACAAGAAGAGTTTGGGAACCCGACCCCTGGTTGGACAATCAAAGAGAATGTTAGTAACATAATCAAGTTGTACTTTAAACAACAATCAATGATTACACAAGCTCAAATCCTACATGGATTGATAAAACACAAAAATACAAATGTGCCACAAAGTTTATGGGTTTTAAGGATGTTAAAAATAAAAATGCATGTGAGAATGTAACAACTGCACTATCTTCATTTGGAAAGTCAAGAAAACTGATATCAGAGTTGCTCATAGGGAAATTACAATTGTTATTGTGGCACAGAGCACCTCAAGAAATCGAATGGTCGCAACAATGTCAAAGCTGCTCCACATTTCAAGAAAAACACTACACTAATATACTAAATTCAGGGTAAAGACAGATGAAAATGATGAAGCTACTTGTTGGGCTCTTATTTGTAGAGAAGCATATCAAGATAGGATGGAAGAGGGCATGAGAGGGAAGGTTATAGAGTATTGGGACAACCATTCTTGTGCTATACCATATCGAAAACATGTGCGACAACATTCTGGAAGAGGCATTTATAAGGAGCATTACAAGATGTTATGTAGATGACATGAGTTGCTTTGTTCAAGGAATTCAAACAATCAAATTCCAGTGTCCAGATCTCATTTAGCATGTTCAATAAGTTGAAACTATGGTATATTAGGCCAAATACAATTCAATACACTTATTGTTGTCGATACCACGTTGAATTCCAGTTATACTACGACATATTTGTGGATTTTTGCAAAAAACATTGGGATGGTGAACTAGCTCCTCACACAGTGCGAG
>LPNX010406801.1:42993-86863 GCA_001517045.1 Pseudotsuga menziesii
TAAAATCAGGTTGGTGCAACACTATGTCGATGGAGAGTTCACGTACCAGGTTGGTTACCTAATTGTGATGGGCCACTTTTTTGAAAAAGTGAGAAGACAAGGTGATTATATTATTTACAGAGATTTCATGCCTGGATATATATCTTGTCAGCACATTCATTTGGTGGTGGAAAATCGGATACATCTCATTGAAATCAAGGTGAAGAGGGGTGAACCAAAGAGATGGAAGATGTTAGTAGTTGACCATGATCATATTATAGAGACGTGCATTCCTATAACGCATTGGACAGATGAATGAAAGTTATATGCCACTTTTGATGTTGACATAGTTGACATGCTTTTGAAATGTAGCAAATCAAATTTCTTCTGAAATATATCATGTGTATTTAAATGTAATTTTTGTAAACTTATATATGAGAGTATGTGCATTCACATATACTCTATGTGCATTCACCTATACCTAGGAATACCAACAATGTCCTAAGACCATGTTCTGGAAGCTCAATTTTGTCTATGTAACTTTTTTTGGGTGAATTTGTGCAAATACATGTATATCACACTCTATTTGTGCAAAGTTCTAAATTACATGTTACATTGTAGACAAGTTGTACATTGTAAACTTGTAAATTTTTCCAATGTATTTTACACTAGACTAGACTAGACTAGAGATTCTAGACTAGCTTGCTTCTCCTAACATCATCATTATACGTTGGATATTTTGTTAGTGATATGCAATACAAAGAACAACACATACGTTTATTGCGTCCTAATTAAATCCACCAATTGCAATTGATATTAATTTGTTTTTTTTCTATTTTTATGTCTTTGCCCCTTTTTACTCTTTGTAATATTCATTTGTTGTAAATTGTAAACTTGTAAACTTTAAAATTGTAACTTGTAAACTTTGCAAAATTGTGAATTTTAAACTTGTAAGTTCCTTGTAAATTATTGTAGATGGGTAAATTCTGTAAACTTGTCAATTAAATTAGATTGAACTGTAGATTTTAATTCGTAATTGCAATTGTAATTGAAAATTGCAAAACGTGATTATAGTTTAGTTCGATTGTGATTTTTGTAAACTTGTAAATTCTTTTGCAAATGAAATTAATTTTTATTTTTTCTGTAAATTAAATTTAATTTTGAATTGTAATTGTAATTTGAAATTGAAAATTGTGAGTTTAAATTGCAACCAGTAAATTACACTGTATAGTTGTTAATTTTGTAACATTTTAATTGTAAGTTATGTTAAATTGTAAGTTTCGTTTGATTGACAATTTTTCAAACTCATAATTTTTTTTACAAATGAAATCAAATATAAAATTGTAGTTGTAATTTTTTTTGTAAATGAAATCAAATTTTACATTGTAATTGTAAATTGTAGCTGTAATTTAAAATTGCAAATTGTGATTGTAATTTGCACTTAGTAGATCTTACATTGTAAAGTTGTAAATTTTGTAACATTTTAATTGTAAGTTGCGCTCGATTGAGAATTTTGCAAACATGTAAACTTGTAAACTTGTAATTTATTAAATTTAAAAATTGTACAATTTCGTAAGATTGTAAAACATTAATGATTGTTAAATATGTTAAAATTGTAACTAAAAACAAACTTTAAACCATAACTGCAAATAAGTAAAACATTTAAAAGTCCATCATGCTAAAAAAAAGTCCATATATATATATATATATATCGATAATCATAAATTCCACAAATAACACAGTCTACAAATCACCCCTATGCCATTGATCAAGAGATTGACCATGATGGCCACTACTGCTAGCTGCATTATGCCCTTGGCCTTCCTCATGCACATCACGAAGAAAACAACCCAGGTTAGAGAACTGCAGAAGTTAAAACCGTGAACTCTGCAAGTCAATTACATACCACATATTTAAATTACATGTACAGTGTCACAAAAAATTAAATATATATGAAACACATATCTATGAACTCACCTCACTCGAGTCGAGTGTTAGTTTTGGGAGGCTGTCACCTATCTTCCTAGACGAACCTTCACCAGGACCCGACTGATGAGCACCAACCCACTCATCTGTAAACATCATGGTGGCTTCAACACCCTCATTTGCAGCTGCGTGTGTTTGCGTCTGTTACGATGACATGAAAATAGTTATATTAATGAATTACAATATGAACTTGAGAATTACAATTTGAACGTGTAAATTATAATATAAACATAAATTTGCAAATAATTCGAACATAAAAAACTAGTAACTCGTCGACTGGCGTGTCGTGAGTAGGAATCGAGTAGGGTTGTGTAGAATCGTGTGCAATGCCCTTGCCTCTATCCTATACAAGCTAAACAAGATAAATGACAAAAGTTAGAACAAACCAAAGTATTACGTGTATAACAATTGACTCATTTAGAAATTCAAATTTAGTATGATAGTTAGCACATACCTCATCGACGTGGGAGGACGAAACTACAACGAGGCCTCGAATAGATGCATCACTGCCAAAATGGACCTCCATGAAAGTGGGCTCTTGCATGGAGATATAACATAAAGCAAAGTATTAGTTAAAAAAATGGTTCGTTTAAGGATACATTACAATCAAGACAATCAAATGATGACATATAATTTGATAAAACATTCAAAAGCATACATAATTGTATAAAGATATGCATTTCCCACCGGTCGAGGCCTGCATCTCTCATGAAGTCAATAATATGCATTGCGGGCTATGATAGCATACTGCACCACTGTGTCATGATCAAGAAGGCAGATAATATCATCGTCCACCCACTGTTACTCAGGATTTGTAGGTGCAGTGGGTGCTCTGCTTCTCTCTTCCTACACATCCATCATGGTACCATCCATTGTCATGCATGTTGCCTCTACTAGTGCACTCCACTCCTCAATCACTAGCTGAGATGAATTGACTACATCCTTTGTCCTAAGTAAGGTCCTGTTAGGGCGACCTACCAAAGGCTCTGCCTTCGGCTGAGTTCCAGGGTCTCTTCTAGCCCCAGGACATGCATGAATGCATCCCCCACCAACACCATAGAAGCTCAAGGGTGTGCTGGTGTAATCTAGGTGAATCCCTAGGACAAACTATGCATATATATGTTTTTCAAAGTACAGTGGGACCTGGTCATGGTGGGGAAACATGCCCCACTGTAACATCCCTAAAAATTCACAAAAAATTAAAATTTTTCTATGTGATATTAAATGCTGAATCATAGCTTGAATGATAGTTTAATAACTAACTTTAGTTTAGTTAAGAGATAGTTTACAAGACAGATTGCAACTTCTTCTCCTCTCAATATTGCTCTTTTTTTCCTCTTTCTTTCTCTATCTTTCTCTCTTATTTCTTCGGTGTTTCTTTGATTCCTATAAGATATTTTACTTCGACGCTTTTTGCTTCCCTTTATGATCAATATCAACAATCCAAATTCATACCTGCAACAATATCTAAACACAATACACAATTGTTTCAAATAGGATAATCAATTGTGAAAGATAAAATTAGTAACATGTCTATGTTTTATGTTTTATGTTTATATAGAATTTTGTTTAGGAATTTGGGTGGGAAATGAGGCTAGGAGGGTTGTTGGAATGACATTAATTCCATCAATTCCTAAGTCCATTCCCACACATTTTGTATGATTTTTTTTAAAAATCCGGACCTCGATCGAGGTAAATACCTCGATTGAAGTTTCATCGGAAGCTCGATCGAGGGTTTGATTAAAACCTTGATCGTGCTTTTGATGAAACCTCAATTGAGTTAATACCTTGACCGAGGGCCTGAAAAACAGACATTTATCCCTCTTACAGGAAAATCAATGTTTCTCTGTGTCTTCTAGGGGTGTAAACCCTGCCATTCATGGCACACAACTGAGTAGATTTCATATCGATAGATTCGTCACCGAATCCTCTATCCATTGAGATATCATGCAAGCGTTTTGGCATTCATGTAGTTTTTTTTTTAATTAGTTCTAACACATACATTTAGAAAATTAGACAACAACTTTGAAGCAGCTCAAAGAAAAATCCACAGGGTAAATATACACATCCAAAAAAAATTTAAAAATACACAGCACACACATAGACGTGTCCTCCTCAAAAGGGTATCTTTGGTTTTTCAATTTTTAAAAATAGTGAAAAAAAACTGGGATGGACACACGTGTGTAAAAAAGGATGCTGAAATCAGATGTGGTCACTTTCGAAAAATAATAAATAATTTTATATTGCAAAATAAATTAACAAAAAATATACATACCATAGTGCATTTTGTGTAGATCATGCTCATATATATATATATATTTAATTATTAATGTAAGTTTGAATTATTGGGGTTGGACACGAGCCACTTATTAACTTCTTCAAATTTTTAAGGTCACACAGTTCATTAAATGCAAAATTTCACACATTAAATGACATCGGAACATTTAAAAAAAATATCATTGGGAAGACAACATAATATTCTACAATTTGTTTTTTTATTGCAAGTCGAAATTCACATGGAATATATGCCTTTTGAGGTCTTCTATCTAGAACATGAGTAAAAAATCAAGTTTTCATCGCCAAATTTGGCCAAAATGTGTTACCCACCTTTATGGAATCACCCTTACTGAAGCATAAAAGATCAACATCATTAAAAATGGAAGCTAGAATCTAACTACAAATTCAATGAAACTAACCTAGGCATATAACCAATGCATACCATAATAACTATAACCTGGCTAGAACTTGACAATGCATACAATAACTTGTTTATTATTAACAAAAGTAATGGTGTTGCTTTTACACAAATCGCAGGTTCCAAACTATATCAAGCACAAAAAATATTTCAACAATAGTGTAATCCACGTGGTGGATGCTCACTTGATGAAGGGTTTTGGGTGATAAACCCTATGCAACGACATTCAAAGCTTTACCCTAAAAATTCGCTCGGCTTCATTTGTTGTTTATTTTTGGCAAGGGCGAGTGGGTCGATAGTCCCTCGACCTCCTCGGGTCTCTGCAATGATCGTCACTCTTTGGATTCCCGTGGAGTTAGCAGATCTGAACCCTGGTTCTTTTCCATCTCTGTTTCTTCTAGCTCAACGTTTAAACAATGATAACTCTTGTTGTTGTTGCATTAGCAGGCTTACTGTTTGGGTTCTTTTCCATTATCATGTTCTTCAAGCTCAGCCTTGGTGTTAACAGGCTTAATGCTAAAACTTGTGAGTCATATCGACTCCTCCAAGCATTTTTTTTATTTTACTAATTTATACCAAGCTAAATATTTACAGTTCTAATGTGCTTGTTTTAATGGTAGGTGAAATTACAGTTGAATATTGAAGGCATTTGTTGAAGCTGGAAGGTGTGAGCAAGCAAGGCTGGGTAAGCCTCGGTCCCAACTTGGGTACCCTTCATTGATTGTGTTTTGCGGTGATACCGAAGGTGCTTGTGGATTATTACTGTGGTGTTCAAAATACTTATGGAAAATTTGTTGTTTTGTTTTGGATTAGTGATGGAGGTCGTATGGTCATTCTTGGTTATAACCCTTAGGGTTTTACAAATGAGCTATGGGTCTTGTAATATCGATTTAGGGTAAAAATATTACTATTCCATGGTTTTTGTTATCATTTTGCATACTGTGATTAAGTTATGTGGAAGCTTTCTCGCCCTCTTGCTCATCCATTGTAACTCTTTCGTGGCTTCAAATCTGTTAAGGCATTTTGGTTTTAAGAGTTGAACCATGTGGTGGCTGTAATGGTTAAATTCTTGATAAAATTGAAGACTCTATTTACAATTATTTTGTTTCTAAAAGGTAGAGCTTACAATCCAAAAGTAAATAGCTCTTAGCATTTGTCTTTTTTTTGTAAATTCGGTTGCATAGTGCATTAAGCTTGGTAATTAGTTTTCTGTTATGAAACAAATGGTTGTATTTCTTCTACAACTGCAAACTGGTTTAAGCCATTAGCAAATTAGTTATTACGATTCTATTTGTGCAATCTGTACCGTAAGGGGGTTAACCTAGGGATTGGTTTTAAATGAATAGTTTTGGGAATACAAGTAAGATGGTTATATTCTCATTCAGGAAATGGATATAATGGATTGTATTAATAGAGTAGGGTTTAGAAAAACAATTTACAAATAATAATAATAATAGATTTATACTGAATGTTTACAGTTTGTTTTACTAAGTACTTTATTTATGTACTATAATACCATAGGTGTTATAATTTTAACTATTTTAAGTCTATTGACTATTCATCATGAACTTACAGTGTTAGATGATTTTAAAGAAATCGTTGGAGGTTTAACTATGCATTATTTACTATAATATAACTAGAATACTTGTTTATAATTTAGGTATTAAAATGAATGGTTTTTCTTTACTGAGTGTAAATAAATAGATTGTATTACAGTAATTATTATTATATTATACTAGACACAGTTTAATTACCTTGTGACAAAAACTTACTATAATGAACTCTATGTAATATCCTTAGAGGGTTTGTATAAAATTTTAAGTCCTGGAAATGGAATTATTATGGTAAGATAGTTGGAAAATGACAATAAAAAGCTTCCAAAGTGAAAACAGTTACTCAAATATATTGCTGGTAACTTATTATAAGAAAATATTGTTGATTCATTTTTACATAAACTCTTCAATTTGATAACAATTCAGATCATTTTTTCCATGTATAATCATTCCTATCTACAGCTAAACAATCCTTCTGCACTAGAGTACGTCACCATAAGATGAGTGGAAAAATGCAGAAATGAATTTTACTCATAAATCAATCATTTCTAATTCTAGGTTTATTTTTTAGATAATCATATACTAGTAATATTTCCTACGTAAGTGTAGACTTAAGCATTCTACTAACAGATTCAAAATATCTAAGTACTAATAGAAAAACTAAACATGACTACTTTCATTTTAGTAATTTACTTTTATAGAAATAAATAAGATAACACAATGGAACCTAGTAATTTGTAGAAGAGACAAACATCCCACGAAACCTGTTCCACCCAACCTTTTCCTGAAGATAGCTCAAATGCTTATCTGAGGGACCCTGATCCTATTCAATGATCCACCAGGATGAATGTACTATGTGAAGAAATGAGATTAAATACCCCTGCAACTCAACATTAGTACTTAATAGCAGTACTTCTATCCTCAGCAGTATAGAACTTAGCTATGTGGTTGCACTAGTTCAGAATGCAGTCTTAATCACACAATCCACTTCTAACTTTCCCCTCATTGAATCTCTTGTGTTTCTTTCTCAACTTCAGAAATTTCACAAGGTAAATAATGAACAACCTCCTGCTGAATTCGATGGATAGATATATGCATGCCTAGGTATTTTGGTCAGTTTTTCAATTAATGAGCCACCTTCTCTGTTCCACTTTCTTGGGGAACATGACCACAAAATTAGGGAAGTTGCCCCTTGCAACAGCTAGAAGTGATTAAAGATGCTGCCATGTGTTAGTTTTCTCTCACCCTAGTGTATTCATCCTAGTGGGTCAGTGGACACTCATTCAATATCCTGCTTAGACTATTTGTCTCATATTTTATTTATTAAATAATAAAATATTCAACATAATTAATTACAGTCATCCTTGACCCCACTTGGTTAATAGTCATAAACTTTACAATAAAAGTAAAATATATGTTTTCTTAAACATAAAATGTTATTGAAATTGGGGTACGTGACATCCAAACTCCAATAAACATGTCGTAGACATAAGGCACTACATCCTCTAGCTTAAACTCCCTGAGTCTAAGCGGTTGACCAGTGGGGCAGTCAGGAGGGATATCAAATAATGTTCCCTTCATGTCATGTCTAGTTGTTGTGGCCCTTATTCTCTGGCATGCAGTCCTTATAGATCTTCAATAGTTTATCTACTGCCTCTAACATCATCCTCATCGAATGTGATGCGGGAGAGTGGTCTAAAATGGAGTGGATGTTAGACCATAAACAATCATGCTGACTGGTAATGTCTTGCGGTGTGATGCGTGTGATCTCATCCTCCCATGGTGCTTCCTCGAGAGGGTCAGGGCCCTGTTGTGTAGCCGCGACACCTGAAAATTAGATGAAAACATAAATGTTAGTCAAAATACATACATCAACTGTAGGTGAATTTGAAATCAATATAAATTGAAGTTATTGATAAATGAAAGAAATATATATATGCATTTAATGTACCTATATCATGGGGAACCTCCCCACTGACACCAACAGTATCCTCCTCACCACTAGCATGCATAGAGTGGCTTCCAGAGTGGCTTCCACTCGGCTCCTTACCAAAAGAGAGTGTCGACATAGGATGCCTCGGAGACCCTGTGAAAATAGAGACATGCAAGTTGATGATTAAATATACACATGTGAAACAATTTAATTTTGTTTAACTAACAACAAAGAGTACATCATGCGAAATTGTATACTTATGAGTCCTCTACTGACCTCCAGGGTGAGGAATGGTCGCAGATTTGCCAGTACTCTGCCTTCGATGAATCGAAGAACCCCGCTGTGGAGATGCATCTGCATGAAATAAGGCATAATAAATGTAGCCATCATACAATATAAGATAAATGATAAATATGTCAATAGTAGAAATGTATAAGAGATAGTTATAATTTTATTAGCAAAGAAAAATAACAAAGTATAAATAATTTGATACTATTTGATACTATTTGGGGTTTCCTATTTTTTTCAATAATTTGATACTTAATAGTTTGATACTTCAGACCCTTTAACGTAAATTAATGTTGGTCCCTATTTCACATAAATTCATATGGAAATATTTCTCTATGTATATGCAAAATAATTGTTGGTTTTTTCCAATTTTTTAAACAAATAATGTTTAATAATATTTTTCCAGCTAAATACTTCTTTAACTAATGATGTTCTCATAATACTATGGGAAACCTCTTGAACATAAACCTTTGATAAGTACCATGTATACTTATACCTAAAAACCTAAAAACCTTCAACAAGGAAAATCCACTCAGACCCATAGTTAGCCAACTTGGATCTTGATGCCTTAGTGTGAATTTTAGCTAATAAATTGCAACTTTTTATAGGTCACATAACCTCATTTGTTAAGGATTATTTGGAATTTATTCACAAACTCAATCTTGTTGAGGATGACATCATGGTTAGTTACATCATGGCTTGGAAATTGCGTGAATGAGTAGATAGCCTCGGTTCAAGAATAATATAAGATATGGACAATGCTTAATATCTTAAATATGATTTCACCCTGGATTGACTGCAACAAATTTCATGTGTCTAGGAAGCAACTTCCATAGAAAATGAAAACAAAGAAGTAAAATAAAACACATATACAGTGCTTAAAATTTTATCAACCATAATAAATCACTTAAAATCTTGATTTGATTTGTATGTCTAAATGTATCTATTATAGTTAGAAAAATGTATATTCCTGTAAAAAGGACAGTATTTGTATAAGGGTGTCCAATGCACTTTGCCAAATTGTTGAAAATGTCAACATGGAAGGGAGCAGAAGGCCCTGCGATCACATGACAGTAGATTAAAGCATGAGATATACGTAACTACAGAATTTGAGGCCATTATTACCACTGTTTGTATTGGGTCAGAATTTGAATGGCTTATCGTGTTGCTTGAGTGGGATATCACCCTAGTATCACAGTTGCCTTCCTTTCAATTATATAGTTTAAATGGTCATAACATAAAATTGAAAGAAAATGACCACTTAAAGATGAAGGAAACTGAATGAATGGTACCACCAAATAAAGCTTTTGGCTAAATGGTACCACCCAATAAATCCTTTGGCTAAATCCTTTTAGGGCTGATCTTCATCTATCAACATAACTCCTAAGTATCTTTTTGGAAGGGTGGGTCTTGGATTAACTTGGCCAATAAGGTCCTAATCAACATTTTAAGGTATTGTCTAAATAAAAATTCATTTTAAGCTAAGGTCTAAAAAGGATTTCTTTGGTATAGTGGTGAGCTATGGTCTAAAAGGGTTGTCTTTGGTCCATTGGTGATAATGAAAGGGTTGAGAGTTTGATAAAGAATAATTGATTCATCGAATTTATGAGAGAGATTCATTAAGATTTTTTTTTTAAGCACTCGCTTGTGGATTTGGTTGTTGTCTTTGATATGCATGTTAGTATAAAGGTATTGGTGCCTAATGCACATTACAGTGGCAAATATTTGGCACAAATTAAACTTGGGAAGTAATGTTGTGGTATAAACACACTAGTATTCTTTGTGACACACTTGTGGTTTTGTGACCTAGTTACATAGGCATAAATTTCAATCAATGATATGCATTACACAACATAGTGCACTGCAATGACTCTTATTGTGGACATAACGTAATGATGTAGTTGAGGAGATCAACAATTTGCATGGAAGGCCAATAGTTAAGACAAATCATTTTCTATAATACTTTGAATTTTTTGTGTCCCGATGATAAATGACATATCATGAGATTGTGAATACTTGAATAGTTGGTTACTTAGATATTTTGCTCAACTTCAAGTTGTCCATACCTTGTAACACATTGTCCCAAACTAAATGGGAATTTGGAGTTGCTTAGTTGTCAATATAAACATACTAGTATCTTTTTTATCAGTTCACTAATTAATTTGAACAAGATAGTGAATAATACAAATATTTATTGGTGTATGTCATGATCCCTACTCATTGGTTGGCTCAACAAGAACAAATATTTGTGTCTTAGGAAAGTGTAACATGGAGTTGTATAGGACCTTATTGGCCAAGTTAATCGAAGACCCACCCTTCCAAAAGGATCCTTATGACTTGTGTTGATAGATGAAGGATCAACCCTAGAAAGAGTTATCCAGGGGCTTTATTGGGTGGTACCATAAAATTATATTATCTACACACAAATTTCTCTCATTTTTGCAACATATCAAAGTTCTCTTCGATGTTTCATTTCCCCCGTTGTGGGGGTATGCTACTTAGATGTTGTTTCTAGGTTCACAAAATTAATCATATTAATACATAAATACTAACTAATCATATTAATATAATATAATATAATTTTACAATAATTTTTTAAATATTTAAAAATGTATAAATATATATTTATTTTAATTATAATATATATATATTTTTAAATTTTAATATATATCAAAATATTTAAATTAAAATATATGGGTTGTTTCGATAAATGCCTCTGTGAGTTTAAGGTTCATGATTGTCTTGCGTCTAGGGTTTGGATTTTTCCCAATCCTTCGTGTATTCTCGGAGGATTGAAAAAAATTGGGCAACATTTTTGCTTGCACGACACACATTTCAAAATTAAATCGGAAGCATAAACGCTATCGGTTGATAGAAATATTTATAAAAACTATAAATTTAATGTTTAAAATTAACAAATTTAAATTAAAATTTTATAAAAAAATAATGATTTGTCTCGGGTCTAGGGTTGATTAATTGTCTCTATGGTTCATATAGGTTCTATTTTTCCCCGATAATTTGGATAAATCGTTCGGTAACCTCTATTACAATGATGTTAAGCACTTGAAAGAGTGTTTTTAGATCCTATTTTGTTGTGTGGTTGGGATATTCTCTCAAAAGCACTAAGATAGTGTATATATTGACGCAAAGCTTGATTCATTTATATCTAATAATTTTATTTTTATTTTTAATATATCACTAAGAGAGAATTGGTAGTATGTAGTGTTGGAAATGTTATATTCTTTGCATTAAAATCAACTAGAAAAGTTGATAGTCGACTGGTATAAGTCGATTGGAGTAGGAGGAAACATGCAGTGGATGTTTGGTCGATCGATCGATCGGAATAAGTTGTTTGGTCAAAGGAAAAGGACTAGTCAACGAGAAGTTGATAGAATGCCCAAAGCTCAATGAGTAATCCACCAAATTTGGCCCATTCAAGACGAGTGTAACATAATAAATGAAAGTGGTTAGGAAGTTATGGATTTTAATTAATGAGAAGTTGGTTGCATTGCATATATAAATAAGATGAAATGGCTGTGAAGCATGATCATGGCATGATGTAATGAAGTGTGATATGTGGTCTAGCAAGCCACGGTTCTAAACACTAGTTTTTGAGTGTTTGATTAATATACGAGTGAAAGCAAATTGGCAGTGTTGGTTTTCCTCGAGAGAGGTTTTTTATGTTTAATGCGTTGATGTGTTGTGTGCCATTGTCTTGTGTTTAATGTGTTTAACTATATGGGTAAATTTGCAAACCTATTGTAATCATCATTTTGAACCAACATATAGAAACCATGTCTATTATCACATTTCCCTAGATTTGCAACAAGCAATGAACCTTGAGGTCCACATGTGTCACTTATGGCAGAAATTGTGTAGATTGCAAAAGAATTTTCTAAGATATTTCCATCATTGTGTCCCATAAGGGATAAAAATGAGAGGTAGGCAATGAGCCTAGCATGAATTGTAGCGTTCGTATGTGCAACTTTGTCTACTGGTATCTTTTCCCTAATAGTATATCTTACAAAAAATGAACTTAAGATGGGCGAACTTGTCAATTAATGAGTATTTCAAAACATGGAATCCAATCACATATTGTTCAAAACATTCAATGAATAGCATATGGTGATTGCAAGTTGTTGAATAAATTTTTAAGAAGCAGACTTGTTATTGTTGATGAATGCACTTAGGTTGATTAAAATTTTGTCTCAACAAATTCTATTCTCCAAGAAGAAGACATAGGCTCAATCCCTATGTGAGTCTTACATCTAGCAATAAATATTATTGGATAAGAGACCTGCACCTATATAGTGTGAGATGAATGTAGAAGATGGGGCACAATGAGCCCTAAGGAGCAAACACATACGATGTACTGTATTCATATACGCAAATTAACTAATCATATTAATTAATATAATATAATTTTACAATACATAGATTTCTAAATATTTAAAAATGTATATATATATATATATAATGTTTAAATTTTAATCTATATCAAAATATTTAAATTAAAATATATGGGTTGTTTAGATAAATGCCTCCGTCGGTTTAACATTCATGAATGTCTCTCGTCTAGGGTTTGTATTTTTCCCAATCTTTCGTGTATTCTCGGAGGATTGAAAAAAATTGGGCAGTAGTTCTACTTGCTCGACATACAATTCAAAATTAAACCATCAGCATAAATGTTGTAGGTTGATAGAAATATTTATAAAAACTATAAATTTAATGTTTAAATTTAACAAATTTAAATTAAAATTATATAAAAAATTATTGACTTGTCTCGGGTCTAGGGTTGATTAATTGTCTCTATGGTTCATATAGGTTCTGTTTACTTGGTGTCTTATTCTCGGAGGATTGAAAAAAATTGGGAAGAATTTATCCTTTTTTGGCACACATTTCAAAATTAAACCGGCAACATAAACGCTACCTGTTGACAAAATATATATAAAACAAAAAAAAAAATTAAATAAATAAAAAACTTAAAGTACAATTTTATAAAAATTCAGTAGCATTTTCGCTTGTTGGCACAGATTTCAAACATATTTAACAAAAAAACTAACCTAAAAACATGTATAACAATGATTTTTTTTAATTTTAACCTAAAATTTTTAAACTTTAAAAATAATGTAAAATTCAATTTAAATTTCAAAAAACTAGTTTAGGATGTTACCTCTCTGCTCCGGCTCCATCATGGTGAAAGGTAAGTTGTGGTTGGGTTGTTTATGGCTCCACCTCCGTGGGTTGCGTTGTAGCTCAGTCGAGGTTTGTCTGTGTAGAGAAAATGCAAAAAATAGGCTGTGGGTCCCCACGGCCTTTTTTATAATTTTTTTTGCACAGAGACCTCGATTGAGGTATGTATCTCGATTGAGGTCTTAACACTTCGATTGAGGTTTTCTTAAACCCTCGATCGAGCTTCTTCTAAACCTTCGATCGAGGTGTCAGAACCTCGATCGAGGGTTTAGCAGAAGCTCGATCGAGGGTTTAAAAAAACCTCAATCGAGTGTTTATTAAACCCTCAATCAAGGTGTTAAGACCTCGATCAAGGGTTTAAAAATTGCTCGATTGAGGTATGTTTTTGTGTTTTTTTCGAAAGCGCCATGCCAAAAAGTGTAACCCAGCTCCATGGATGCATCTCGATTCCCATTTTCTTCGTACATCCCTTGCTTATAACACTTAGCCCTCTCTTGGTCCCTCTATGAATTTAATGGATCAACCGAGGCTCTGAACCATAAAATTGAAAAGGAAATGGGACAACGGATCTCCTTGTCTAATTCCTCTTAAGGGCTTGGTGAGACCAATTAGGAACCCATTGATAAGGATTGAAAATAATGTCGTGGATATGATCTTCATTATCTACTGTCTCTAGTCTTCTCGAAACCCAAAGGCCTTAATCACCTCCCTCATATATTGCCAATTCATTTTGTCATAGGATTTTGCGATATCCAACTTGAGCATCATTCCTAGAGTTCTAGCGGTTTTAAGGGAATTAATAACCTCATGAATTAATATGATCACATCCATAATCTGACTCCCTTCCACAAACCATGATTGCTGAGGGGAAATTATGAAAGGAAGAATCATTTTTGGGTAATTAGTGATGACCTTAGTAATTATCTTTTAAATCACATTGCGTAAGGAAATGGGTCTTAACATCCCTGACAACTCAGCTTCCCTAGTCTTAGGAATAAGGGTGAAAAAGGTCACATTGAAGGCTATAAGGATATGTTGAGATTTCTTGGAATCCTCCACAATTTTCCATACTTATTCCTTAACCATATCCCAGAAGTAGTGGAGAAATTCTATAGTGAAACCATCAGGACCAAGGGCCTCACCTGCTACTGTTTGTCCCACCGCTTCTTCAACTTCTATCACATCCCCACCCCTCATCCCAACGATGGAGAGGGTGCGAACAACACTGCTGCTGCTGTCAAATGGGAGATCTATACCCATGAACAAAAACATAAAAACGCATTAGAATAAAAATATATACATATAGATAAGACATGTAAAAACAACAAAAACAAATACATTTTTTTCAACACATTCAAGCATTCATCGTGTTCATAATAATTTATAAAAAAAATACAGTTGTAGAGATTAAATGCACAAGAATAGTTATCTGGAGAAGAATATTTCCTGCAACTAGATACGTCGATGCAACGTTCCACCCAACAATAGGCCAGTGTTCTCATCAATATCTCATCATCGCTACCACCCTCGAGCTTGGCATGATTCCATAAGGCACTAGGGAACAACCAACTTACACACAACAATACCATACATCCACAGTCAAGCCAACACACAGTTGGGTTTCACTGACTATTAAGGAAAAAATCCAATAACATGGAGGTTCCTTGGACTTACTCAACCAAGTAGGATTTACATCAAACACATAGTCAACCAATTAACAGATGGTTCCTTGGACTTACCCAGCCAAGCCAACCTGCTAATAAAACATAGGAATCCATCTAACAGATGGGTTTCCTGGACTTACTACCAACCCATTACAAGGATGCACACAGCCATACAATACACATGTTGGGTATGAAGGAAAACATTTTTCAACCGAAAACGATTTGGTGAATGGGGAAATCAACCCTTGGGTGAGAAACCTGAATCCAGCGACGATTCAATGGATTCACATAGGAAAAAACAACTCTTACCAAACCCCATCTCAATGTTTTCAACTCATAAACATTATGGGCTTCACGTGGCCAAAACGACCCATCCCAAACCCAAAAACGTAGATCCATCTTCTTGGGCACTTAGTAACACCAAAAACAACTTCCCAGTAATAGGGAAAAATGGGAAACCACAGAAAAATATACCAAGACGATCCCATCTTGCTCACAAGGGAAAAAACGACCTCAATAAACACCCAAAAATCATGGGTTTCTTCTACCACTTGTTTTGCAACCAAAAAGGTTTTTTCCCCAGTCGGGTAATGAGGAATCAACAGCACGAACGTCTAGGGAAGAGCCCAGCCACTGAGCATTGCCCAAAATGATCTCCCATACATGAAAAAAATGAAGAAAACTACAAAAACGTGAGGGAGAATGCCCCAGCTATCTCCAGTTGTGTGAGGAAGCAAACACATGGGTGAATAATGGGTTGGGAATTCCATTCCAAGAATTTACTTGCCCAAGAATCCAAAAACACGTTTTCCAAAAATGGGTGACTTCCCAAATTCAAGTTTGACCTCTATGCCTTTCCCATCCCAAGGAAATAACTTTCTTCACCAACTTTAGATGACCAGGCATAAAAGACAAAAATGGGTAGTTGACCACTTTATGGTTTTTCCCTTAGACATTGGCTCAAGGGTTTGAATATTCCCCCCTCCACATTCCTTGTGAAATCATGCCCCCATCTTTTTAATGTTGCAGCGCATAGCTAGTTGTGGTATTTTTATTAATTTTCATTTTACATGATGTCTCAACATATATTGTGATTGGCTAGCACATAAACCATTGGCATCGATTTTAATTGCCGAAACATAAAACACTAAATCCATGGTGGGGCATTTTCCTTTAGCTCCACACCACGATTTAATACAATATTTACATCATATGCAATTTAATACCATGGGGTCAAAACCGAGGTGTTACAACTTCTTTCATGAGAATCAACTTCATTAACATGTCATTTTGTGATTCTGTCACTAGGTTAGGAATGTTCCTAGTAATATGTTCGATTTCCTCCCTTCTATTCGGGTTGGGTTCCTCCAAGATATTATGAAATATTTTGGTGAGTTCCCCTTCAATTTATTCCCTTTCTTCAGCCCACTCGCCATCTTCCTTTTGAATCCTTAGGATACGGTTTTGATACAGATGCTGGGTGGGAATCCGATGGAAATGTTTTGTGTTCCTCCCCCCCTCCTTAGGCCAATTGAACCTCGATTTTTTCTTCCACAGAACCTCCTCCCATATTTTTCTTTCATCTAGTTGAGCTAGGATCCTCCCCTCTTACTCCTCCCCTCTACCTCTTGAAGATAATGGGAGAGGCCCTCTCTCATCCCTTGTTTTTGAAGGCTTACCAATTTTCCTTCTAGGTAGGCTTTGTCTTCGAAGATGTTACCAAAATCTTCTTTGTTCCATTTCTTTATTTGGCCTTTGATGGATTTGAGATTTTCCTTGAAATTATACATACTCTGTCGATCTTCCTCCCCTGCCTCTTCCCACCATTGAGAGACTTTATTTCCAAACTCTAGGTGTCTAAGCCAAAATTGGTCAAACTTGAAATGTTTTTTGAATTGATATCCTAAGCCACTACACCATAGACATACCATCCAATGGTCTGATCCTGCTGATGTGAGCACCAAGGATGATAACTCGCTGCCCAAATCAAGAATAAATTCATAGATTAAAATCCTACCCATGCGGGAAGCGATGTGTCTCTCACCTTCCCTTCTATTTTTATAGATATAGATATCTTCCCTAGAGTTTAAATCCACCATCTTAATCTCTTTGATGGATTCCCTCAAGAGAAATTTTTCCCCATCCATGTTTCTCCTTCCTCCTTCCTTTTCCTCCAAATAAATGATCAAATTAAAATCCCCTCCAAGAATCTAGTGTCTCCCCTCGACCCATTGGTGGGTTTTTCAAAGTGTTTCGATAAATCCCACTTTCTGCGCCATGGCATGAGGGCCATAAAAAATTGTTAAGACACCTCTGATAGACATACCCACTATGTGGAATTATGCAAAAATGGACTGTTGGGAGGAAACAAAACCTGCTAAGGTGATATTGTTAGGGTCCCACAAGATCCCCAAACCCTCCACTGCCCAACCACATCTATCTCCACCCCCTCATAGTTTCTCCAATCCTTTCTTCCTATCTCTAACAGGGAGTTCTCAAAACATTTTGTCTCTTGCACAAACATCACAAGTGGTCTTTATGTTTGAAGCTTCCTACTCAAAATTTTAGTTTTTGGGGGCTTAAGACCTCAAATATTCCAAGTTATAATCTTAATTGGTAACATGTAAGTAAAATAAATTTAGAGCCCTAAGGCCACCCTGATTGTAGGGTACTGACCTGATTCAACTAACCTTAAACCAACTTCTTCTATATGAACTCGGTTTCATTTTCGTCCTGATTTGTTGCTTGTCTCTACTATATTTTCTTTGTATTCCTTAATAGATCCAACCACAATTCCTAGAGGTTTCCGAGGCTTTGTTTTCATTACTGATTTTTGAAGTAAAGAGACTTGTTCTTGTGGGATGTATCCTTTAAATTTCCTGTTGCATAGCTATTCAATTTCATACAGTAATGATTAGGGGGTGTAGAGTTATATAGAGGTAATCTCGCAAGAAGTGAGGGATGCAGAAGATAGAAATCGAATCAACATTTGCTGAAAAATTAGAGATGAATATGAAGATTCATAATGATGATGAATGGATTCTAGGAATGGAGCTAGTAACTTATGTTTCCTTCTCATGGCTATGAAGTTAGCCACCGAACTAGACATTCTCCAAATCATAGAAAATGTTGGCAATGGTGTCCAACTCTCGTCCAAACAAATCGTTTCCCTCATTCAGACAATGAACCCTGATCATGTTGCCATTAGTCTCGATCGGATCCTGATATTGTTGGAGAGCCATTCGGTTTTGAGCTCCTCTATGACCACGGACGAGAGCAGGAAGGCCGAGAGGATCTATGTACTCACTCCTCTATGTGAATGTCTAATAAAAAACCATGACAGTGTCTCTCTAGCGCCGTGGTTGTTGATGAATCAAGACAAGGTGTTTATGGAGAGTTGGAATTGTCTAAAGGATTCTATGCTTAATGGATCTCAGCCATTCCCTAAATCCGATGGAATGCATGTTTTTGAGTACTTGGAGACGAATTGGAGGTTCAATAGGGTTGTGAACAAAGCTATGTTTGAACATTCTATGTCATTGATGAACAAGATTTTGAATATGTACCATGGTTTTAAGCACGTTTTAAGGAGGTTTAAGAGGTGGTGGATGTGGGAGGAAGAATTGGTTTGACTCTGAATCTCATAGTCTCTCGGTTTCCACACATCAAGGGAATCAACTTCAACATGCCCCATGTGGTGACCGAAGCTCCTTACTATATTGTTATACACCTGAATGGCACCTCTCCGTCCGAGTGCCGACATCCCTCATGTTGGCACAGAAAAGGACATCTATGGATAGAGGTTTTCCCAAAACATTATAGATCGGCTTATTGCACAATACAATTTTCCTCCATCCAACTGGTTACTTTGCCATTTTGCTATGTTGAGTTGTATTCGTGACTCTCCTTATATGCAACTTGCAAGTCATTCGTGAGTGTCGGGTGTTACAAGTCGTGAATGGATGTATTCATGGGTTTCCCTTATAGCAAGTCGCGAATCATTCGCAGGTTGTCCTTCTACATACCCGCAAATATGTCCCTGAACATTTAAAAATAAAAACACGTGCTGATCTGAGATTAGTTAAGCATTGTTACCTTAATCACCTTAACTGTCTCAACCTCCTCAACCTTCGAAACTGCCTTATTTCCTCCATATAAATACAGGCCTTGGGGAGGGTGTTAGAGACATACACTTGGAGAGCAAAGTTATGCAGGTGGATTGTATACATAAGTCTTTGGAGCAGTGGAACTCAGAATCCTTTGGTTGCAGAGGAGTCCTTGTCTCAGGCGTTGGGTTGTAATCTGAACTCTTTCCATTTTTTATAATAAAGAGAATCCTTCTTCCATATGTGTTTCATGTATTGTGGATTGATAAATGTTTATGTTTCAGTATTGTATATGATTTATCTAACCTGCATACATATATATGAATCATTTTGTATCTGGAAGATTGTCTCTTGAAAGGTGAAAGAGGAACAACCTTGAAGACTTTGGAAGTGGAGCAGAATGGAAGAGGACTAGCAAGGATCGACCTTCGTTAATCAAGTAAGTCTTTCTCATCCTCCTATTCCTTTACTGCACTTTAGAATTCAATTGTCTGCAAGTTAATTGAGTATGTTGGTAACCCCAGACCTATGGTTATTAGGTGTGTAATCCTGTACAACATATATAGGTATATCTGAATCCTAAATTGAATCATTCAAATCAATATTAGTATGATCTGTGTGTGCATGTGACCAAATCTATTGAATGTGTGTCTGTTCAGCTATGAGGCATGTGGTTAGAGACATGTTTGATAGTGTACCAAATGGCCAAGCTATTTTTATCAAGGTATGGCAATGGATTTCTGATGTTGGGTAGTTAATATTTCCTATATGGATCACCTCATTATATCTTTAAAAAAAAATTCAATGGATTTTGCATGATTGGAGTGATGATCTTTGCC
Source organism: Pseudotsuga menziesii (assembly GCA_001517045.1). Lineage (NCBI taxonomy): Eukaryota > Viridiplantae > Streptophyta > Pinopsida > Pinales > Pinaceae > Pseudotsuga > Pseudotsuga menziesii. The sequence goes on from LPNX010406801.1 coordinate 63,230, forward strand.
TAAAGCTTTTGAAGAATTGTCATAAGGCATTGGTAGAGAAAGGGAAGGTGATTGTGGTGGATACCATTGTTAGAAGAATCTGAGTCAGAAAAAATTAACTTACCTCCCAGCGGGGTATTTTGTAAGGATTATAATAGTATACTTAAGTATAGTATTCTAGGCGATTATTTTGGATTGAAAAAACATATATATAGATAAGTAGGCAAATATTAAATATGAAACATACAATTTAATATTGAAACTTGTAAATTTTGGTGAATATTACGATAAAAAACATATTTTATGTTAAATATAAGTGATATTAGAGCCTAAAAATGATCAAATAGCGATTTTATTTTTTGAAAAAAACCCAAAAATTAGCCAATTGGCGAAATTTTGCCCCTAAAGTTTTCCCTGTCGCCCAGTCACAAACTTTTTCACGTCGAATTCGACTTCTTCATTTTTGGTCGGGTAAAACTTGTCTAACTCCAACTAGACAAGTTTACCAAAATATTTTGACAATATTTTTTAAAGACTAAATTTGGTTGGACTTTTCGACCTGACTCTTTTTACCTCGAAAAGTTCTTACTTGTCGGTTTTACCGACTTACTTGACTTCGACAGGTTTTACTGACTTACTCGACTTCAATAGATTTTACAGATTTTAGAGTGCTTATATCAAAACATATATATGGTCTTGTATTGGTTAAGTACATCATAAAACCAATAATTTGTTTATATAAGGTGGCGTTAGAGTAGTCATAGCCTTGCATTCTATCATTCCAAACCTCTTTAGTATTTCTAATGCATACTTTCCTTGGTTTAGGAAAATATCATCGTGGTAATGTATAATTCAAGACCTAGAAAATAATGCATCATTCCAAGGTATTTCATCTCAAATTCTGCAACAAGCTTATTATTACATTCATTGATGGGCTTATCTTCACTTGTCAAGAATAGATCATCTATATATAGTAGTAATATAAAATGTCTATCGCCCTCAACTTTATAGTAGAGGTTGGAATCTACTTAAATTTTGGTAAAGCCTAAGCTCATTAGTAATCCATCGATTCTTCCATACCATCCTCTAGGTGCCTTCTTTAACCCATCAATGCCTTCTTTAGTTTACATACATGAGTTTCCTGATCATTAGTCTTGAAACCTTGTGGTTGTTCGATATATACTTCTTCTTCTATCAAGCCATTTAGAAAGGTTGTCTTTACATCCATATGATGTAACTTCCACTCCAGATTGGATGTAAGGAAAGGATGGTTCTGATTGAGGTGTACCTAGCTAATGGTGAAAAGGTATCCTCATATTCGATTCCTTCCTTCTGGGAGAATCCGTGAGCTATGAATCTTGTCTTGTACTTCACTATACTACCATCTTCTGATTGCTTAGTTTTAAAGATCCATTTTGAGGATACCACTGACTTGTCTTATGGTCTTGGTACTATTTCCCATACATCATTCTTTATAATGGATTGGTATTCCTTGACCATTGCATCAACCCACTCCTTCTGCTTTGTTTCTTATTCAAAACATGTTGGTTCTTTATCAACGAGATCACAAATCAAATCTACATAACTAGGGTATGGCTTTGGATTCTTTCTTTCTCTGATGGTTCCTTATGGGACACCATGTATTTTTCCTTATTCGATTACTTCATGAGCCCAGGAAGGTTTTCTCTTTCGTGAGATCAATTCGCTAGGAAATTCTTCAGGCCTCTGAGGTTCTATCATATCATGATCCTCATACATATGATCTTCTTCTTCATTCCTAACTGGTTTAGGACCTTCTGTAGCTATGGGGTTTTCATGCTCCTCTTCATCTTCCTTGTCTTTCTTTGATTTTTTGAAGGTTGTATCTTCGTCAAAGGTAACATCTCTACTTAATTCAATTTGACAATATCCTGGGATATATATTCAATAAGCTTCTAGTTGCTCACTATATCTTACAAACAATCCCTTCTTTCCAGAAGGATCTGAATTTGACCTTTTCTCCTTGGGAATGTGTATGTATACCAGACAACCAAATATATTTAGGTACTTACTTCACGATTTTTTCTAGTAAACATCTCTTCTGGAGTCTTATTCCCAAGGGCACTCTAGGAGATTCTACTATGTACATATATTTTTATTATGGTTGCTTCTGCAGATAGTTACATAAGTAGATCTTGATCATGTATTGCAGCTTTCACATATTCCATGATAGATCTATTATTTCTTTCTTCCACACCATTTTGTTGAGGATTATAGGGAATGGTGAGCTCCCTATGAATCCCATATTCTTTGCAGTATTCATTTAATTCACTTAATGTGAACTCTTCTCCATTATCTGACCTTAATATCTTGATCCCCTTTTCAGAGAGGTTTTCTACCAAGGCCTTAAACTCTTTGAACCTTTCAAACACTACATCCTTCTTTTTCAATAAATATATCCAAGTCTTGTGGGAGTAATCATCAATAAAGGAAGCATAGTAAGTATACTTGCTTAATGAAGTAGTTTGCATTGGCCCACATATATCTGAATTGATAATATCTAGTATCCCTTTTTCTTTGTTTTCACTGTTTGGATAAGGGTTATTAGTATTATTTCCTTGTGCTTATCTTTTTCACACTCATGATCTATCTGAATGTCGGGTAAACCAATCACAACCTTGATCACAATTGGAAATGCTTTGTAGTGTATATGAGCAAGCCTTCTATGCCATAGCTCACATGGGATTATGGTACTAGTCATTAATGTTGAATATACATGCCCCTTTAATTTTTAGAGTCCTCCTTGTTCAACTCTGATTACTACTACATCATCTATGGTTTTTCCTTTTTCCCACATGAGAACTTCTCCATCCACAAAAGCAACTCTGAACCCTTTCTTATCTGAGGCTGAGATAGAAAGAAGGTTCTTCTTTAGTCTTGGGACATACATGACATCCTTCTTCTTCATGGACTTTCTAGAGTCCAACTTATAGGAGTCTTCTCGCAATATTGATTTGATGGGATATTGGTAATCATCTCTAAGCATTACTTTGTGTGGGGACTCCTTTTGTACAAGACATGAGAGTAAGTCCTTGTAACCTATTATGTGCTTGGAGGCACCACTATATAATAGCCAGGTGTCATTCCCTAGTGCGACTAAACCTATGAGTGCATAGATCAATACATATTCTTAACATGAGTCTTCATCCTCCTTAACTTTCTCTTCATATTCTTGATCAATGTGTTCAGTAGAATCAGCCTGAAATCTTTTCTTCTTTTTGACTCGTTCTGGTTTGATGGGACAGTTTATAGAAATGTGTCCCATTTTATGACAAGTGAAGAATTCATAATTTTAGAAGTTTTTCTTGGACTTCTTAAACCCTTGAGTCTTTCTAGGAGGATGGTCATAACTCTTTCTCTTGTTCTTTCCTTTGGTATGGACTGCTAAGGCTTGATCCTCATTTTCATTTAGGTTTTCTTCTTTGGTTGCTATTCTTTCTTCTTCTTAAGCACATTCTTCCCATAAATGTTGGAACTAGGTTAGTCTTCTTCTTGAATGGATTACTTGAATAAAGGATTCCCAATCTCTTGGAATACCATTCAAGGTGGCCATTACAAATTCTCCTTCTTCAACCATATCGCCAATAGCTTCCAACTTCTCCTTGATTTGAGCTACTCTTGTAAAATAAGATTGCATGGTTTCTGAATTTTGAGACCTTACACTTTTGAGGTGATTCCTCAAGGTTATATTTCTATTGATGTTTCTTCCTTCAAATAGGATGGATAGAGCATCAAAAATTTATTTTGGTGTCTCCCTTAAGGATACCTGAGGAATGAAGTTGTCTTGGATGGAGCCATCTATGATCCTTTTAGCCTTGATCATATCCTTCTTATATTTGTACTTTGCTTCATCTTCTTCTAGTTATGCAACCTCCTCCTTTATAAATCCTTCTAGATCATTTTCTTCCAGGATGAGCATGATCCAATACTTCCATGCGCTGAATTTTTCATCACCTCCAAGCTTCTCATCTAGCTTGGTATTCTTTTTCATCTTAACAGAATGAGAACTTGAAATGGAATTAGTAGGAGTAGTACTTACTTGATTAATACAATTTTGGCTTATCTTCTTCTGGATGACCTAAGGGTTGATGTAGAAACCCTAATTTTTTAGTTGGGATCACTAGTAGGGATGAGTGATGGTAAATATGAACCTTCCCAGGGCAAGCTATACTGTATATTTCGTTTTCTGAGATTGATGATGGAGTCTCAAGAAAAATGAATCCCTAGTTTTTCCCAAAAGCAGTGTTTGGTCCAAAATTGAAACTTCTTGGAATTCATTTCTGTTTCCATGAAAATATGTTCCCTTTTGGGGCGAGTTGAGTGAGCCCTCATTGTTGGTTGATCTGTCGAGGTATTTTTTCGGAGGAACAAACCCTATTTGTGCAGTGTCTCCTTTAAGGGTGACTCTGATACCATGTTAAGTTTTCTTTTAATTGCTTATATGATATCTTAAAAAAAAAATTCACTAGTTGAATGATTGAAAGATCAACAAGCACAGAAACACAAAGAACACAAATATTTTCCTCGAGGAAACCACAAGGGAGAAAACCCGACAAAACTTCCTCAATATAGAACTCAACCAGAGTAGTGTAAAACCCAAACAACTGATTCTCTCTTCTTTCTAATGCACTTGTTATTCTGTCTCTTGCAAACTTGCTTGAGTGAGTGTGTACAAATGAAGGGGAGCACCTCCCTATTTATATTTGTCACTTGACTTGACTTAGGACCTAACATGGCCGGCTTGTCTAACTGACTGGGCCTACTTTTCTATCAATACATCAAAAATAACATTTATTATAATGACACTTGGGTACTATTGAACCGACTTACATCCTAAGTTTTACATTGATTCTTTCAATGACTCTTACATGACCAAACTCATCTCCTGATGGAGGAATACAAACAATACATCTGGAATATCTTCCGAAGTTACAATACTTTAACAACATCATCAATAAAAGTAACATAGTAATGAGAGACACTAAGAGATTGTACCTGAACCAATCCCCATACATTGGTATGCACAAGCTCTAACCTTTCAATCTTCATTTGTTTCCAAACCCTTAGAAATATAAATCTCTTATGTTTTCCAAAAACGCAGTTCTCGTAGAATTCTGAACTTACCTACTTCAAATATGGAAGCAGTTTCCTTGAGTGAAGAATTTACATCCCCTTATCTCTCATGTGGCCAAGCCCATGATGCCACAATATGGTTCTTGTTTATGTGGAAGCTACAGAGGTATAATAATAATTATTATGAGGAAATAAACACAACGTACCTATCATATCTCCTTTTGTAATTTCTAGAGCTCCTTTAATGATCTTTCACCACGTTTTTCGAAACGTAGACAAACAATCGCTATCTCCCAACTGCCCTGTTGAGATAAAATTTATTTTCATAGCAGGAATATGCCTTAAATCTTTTAGCATCCATTCATTTCCATTATTTAACTTAATATTTACTTTACCCATTCCAACAATTTTACATGGTTAATCGTCCCTAAATAAAACATGTCCAAAATCACTAGGACCATAATCATGAAAAAATTTCCTATGGGTTGTAGCATGACATGAAGCACATGAGTCTACTACCTAGTAATCGCTAGTATTATCTAATGTAAGAATCAAAGCATATTGTAACACATCACCTGCTACATTAGATTCCTGAGTAGTCTCCTACTTCCTGTCTCCTTTCTTTGGATATCTGTAGTTTTTCTTTAGTTCTCCTCTCTTACCATAGTATGGACTTGGATATTCCCTTTCTAGACTTGTTGCAATTACCTATGCTCCTCACTCTCTCCTTGTGCCTTCCCCTTCTCTCCATGGTCAATTCCTTACCTGATATCTCACCTATGCTTTTTCTTTTCATTTCCTCGGTAAGAATAACACCAACAACATCATCAAATTTAAGAGTGTTGAACCAGAGATAGAGTTACTTACATCCATGACCAAGCCATTCCATCCTTCTGGAAATGAGTGCTAGAAAAAAAGGATCATAGAGAAATAACAATAAACAAGATGCAAATAATAAAACATAAACACATTACAATAGAGACACGAATATAACGATGTTCCCCTATTATGGGATATGTCCACATAGAAATTTGTAGTCCTTTATGATTATACCATATAGAAAAAATGAATGGATACAACTTGCAGCACACCTGCTGCACTTCATCTTCACTCTCTCACAGTCTCTCTCACACAATCACATATATTGTCTTACAATGCTACAATACAATACACAGTCATATTATAGTGATTTCCTTTTATAGGGCAATTACCATAGGAAAATACCATGGGTCACCCAATACCATGGGCTCGTAAACTATTGGCCAACAAACATCCCAAAAATTTCTTTTAGGGGCTTTTCCCCTGAACCCCCTTTCTCAATGGTAGGCTGGCCCCTGGGCCCCTGTGGGGGGGTGATGTCTACTAACAAATTTCTGTTGGGATGAGTGTACATTAAAATTGAGGTACAAACAAAGATGACCAATAACATCTCTAAATCAAAAATATTAGGCTCCACGACAAAAAATCTCCCACTTGGAGACTAATCACAACAAATCCACCACTTATGCACTTGTTTTACTATGCTATGAACCTTGTACCTGGAAAATTTCTCATATTCACCTTCATGCTTGAAGGTCAACAAAACATAGCAGGAACTCAATTTCTCTTTGGTTACTACCTTCGTCAACATGTTTGCAAGATTCTTGCTACTATGTATTTTTTCCAACTTTAACAGTTCATCTCATAGAACAAATATTATGAAATGATACTTGAATTGTATATGTTTATCCTTAGAATGGAAGGTTGAGTTATTTGCAAGATAAATCACACATTGGATTTCATTGTACAACCTTCTATTTTTATGCTTCTTACCCAATTCCTCCATTAACCTCTGCAACCAAATAATATCTTTACTAGCCTCTGTAGCCGTAATATACTCTGCTTTCATTGTTGAAAGTGAAACAACCTTTTACAGTTTCAAAATCAAACTTATTGTTGTTCCACCTAAAGTAAAAACATACCATGTGGTTCTCCTCCTGATGTCTTTATCACCTTCCATATCTACATCAACATATTCCTGTAGAACAGTGTCTAAACCTCCAAAATATAATGCATGAGAAGTGGTATTTCTCAAATGCACAAGAATCCATTGTACTTCTCTTAAATACTCTTTACCTGTATTGTTCATATACCTGCTCACAACTCCCACTGCATGTACAATATCTAGTCTTGTGCACACCATGGCATACATCAAGTTGCCAACTACTAATGATAAGGAACCTTCGACATGTATTATATCTCCTCATGTGTCTTGGGACACATCTCCTTACTTGTTTTAAATTACTGGCCAAAGGTGTACCAACTGGTTTTGCATTATGCATTCTAAACCGCTCCAACACCCTTTCTATGTACCCACCCTGAGACAATCTCAATTTATGATTTTTCCTCTCTCTTGTTATTCTCATACCAAGGATTTGCTTTGCAGCACCCAAATCCTTCACCGAAAATGATTTAGCTAGTTTCCTTTTGATCACATTTATATCTTGCATGTTAGACCCTACAGCAAGCATGTCATACAATAACAAGATAATATATCTTCCATTATCTAGCTTCTTGAAATAAACGTAGTGGTTAGAATGACTTCTACTGTAACCCCATTCTGTCATAAACGTATCAAATTTCAAATACCACTATCTTGGAGCTTGTTTTTGGCCATACAAGATCTTCTTCAACCTTCAAACCAAATTCTCCTTCCCTTTGACCTCATACCCCTTTGGCTACTGTATATAAATTTGTTCCTCCAGATACCCATGGAGAAAGGTTGTTTTTACATCTAATTGTTCAAGATGAAATTATTCTACTTCCACTAGAGTTAAAATAGTCCTAATTGAAGTCATTTTAACAACATGAGAAAATATTTCATCGAAGTCTATACCTTTCGTTTGTGCAAACCCCTTTACAACAAGACTATCCTTGTACCACTTCTTGCCTCCTTCTTCTTTCATGAACCTGCAAACCCATTTAATCTACAATGCTCTTTTACCTGCAGGAAACTCAACAAAATCCCTGGTCTGGTTTCTTACCAGTGATTCCATCTCCTCATTCATGCCTTGCTCACACTTCTTTCTAGTTTCCACATGCATTTCTTCTTCATAACATTCTAGTTCACTAGAATCAATCATTAATAAATAATACAATGGAGGACAAAATCATTCATGGGGCATACTTAACCTAGCAGATCTTCTGATACTTGCAACAGTTTGAGGTACTTGCTATTGTTCTTGATTTTCTCGTACCTTTGGAACTTCATTTTCTTTGATTTCATCAAGCACTGTGTACTCTGTGTTTTCCATTTCCTCTTTCTTTCCTTGCAAATGATCTTTGTACATAACATTTTCATTGAATACTACATCTCTACTCCTAATTATTTTGTTATTTTCATAATCCTATAAGCAATAACCAAAATCATCAACCCCATATCCAATAAAGGTGCATTTCTTGGATTTATCCTTGAGATTTGTTCTATTTTCTTTAGATCAATGTGGACAAATGGTTCACAACCAAAAGTTCTCATAAATGAGTGGTTTACATTTTAACCTGTCCATTCCTCCTCTATAATACCACCATCCAAAGCTCTTGAAGGTGCTCTGTTTATTAAATAAACAATAGTATCTACAACATCAACCCAAAAATGTAAGGGAAACCCTTCATGCAATCTCATACACATTGCACACTCCATGATCATCCTATTCATTCTTTCTAAGACACCAGTTTCTTGTGGTGTTCATGGGACTGTCTTCTCTCTATGAATACCATGGTATGAACAATAAATATAAAACTTCTTGCTACAGTATTCACCTCCATTATCATATCTGATACATTTCAATATTTTACCTATCTCATTCTCAACCAAATATTTCCACTTCTTAAAAGTAGCAAACACATCAGATTTTGGTCTGATGCAATAAACCCAAGTTTTTCTAGTTGCATCATATAGAAGTAACATAATAACAAGAGACACCAAGAGATTGTGCCTAAGTTAGTCTCCGTACAGTTGTATGCACAAGCTCTAACTTTTCACTCTTCTTATATCTCCCAACCCTGAGAAATATAACTCTCTTATGTTTTTTCTAAACATGGTTCTCATAGAATTCCAAATTTACATGCTTCAAATTTGGAAGCAATTTCCTTGAGTGAAGAATCTATGTCCCCTTCTCACTCATGTGGCCAACCCTATGATACCAAAATGCTGCACATGTTTCTATGGAAGCTACAGAGATAGAATAATCAGTATTATGAGGACATAAATAAAACATACCTATCATATCTCCTTTTTCTATTACCAGTGCTCCCTTAGTGATCTTCCACCACATTTTTTCAAATGTAGAAAAACAACCTCTATTTCCCAACTACCCTGTTGAGATCATATTTCTTTTCATATCAAGATATGCCTTACATATTTTAGGATCCATTCATTTCCATTATTTAACTTAATCTGTACCTTACCCATTCCAACAATTTAACAAGATTCGTCATCCCCCAATAAAACATGTCCAAAATCACCTGAAACGTAATCATGAAAGAATTTTATATGGGGTGTAGCATGACATGAATACTTTGAATCTACTACATAGTAATCACTAGTATTATCTAATGCAAGAATAGAAGCATCTTGTAACACATCACTTTCTACATTAGCTTCTTGAGTAGTCTCTTGCTACTCATCTCCTTTCTTCTTTGGAGCTCCATAGTATTTCTTCAAATGTCCTCTCTTACCATAGTTCCAACACTCTATCTTTCCCAATCTTGACTAGGATCTGGCCTTTGTAGACTTGTTGTGATTACCTAGGCTCCTTCCTCTCTTCCTTTGTCTTCCCTTACTCTCCATGGTCAACGCATTACCTGATGTGCCACATGTTCTTTTTCTTAACATTTCCTCACTAAGAATATCACCAACAACATCATCAAATTTAAGAGTGTTTGAACCAGAGACAGAGTTACTTACATCCATGACAATCCATTTCAGCTTTCTGGAAATGAGCACATTATTAGAAGATCCCTAACCTCATCCCCAAATTTCACTCCTACAAAACTTAGATGATTAGTAACCGTAATAAATTCATCTAAATGGTTAGTAATAGATCCACCTTTTGACATATTCATATTAAATAAATAGTTCATTAGAAATACCTTGTTGGAAGGAGAGGGTTTTTCATAGAGCTTATCCAATGCTCTCATCACACCCTCCATTGTATTTTATTTTGAAATATTGAAAGCCATCGACAAAGCCAAGAACAACCATATTGTTTCGAGTGTGTTTTTGTAAAGAAAGTCCCATTCTTCATTCTTCACAGTCATCATGTATTTTGTTTTTCTACCCAATGGAAGGTATATATTGTTCTGGTTTAGATAGTCCTCCATTTGTATCTTCCATAAGTGGTAGTTTTGGTCGTTAAATTTCTCGACCCTAAACTTTCCTTCTTCTTCCCTTGCTCCCAGTCGAACAAGGAACCCTTCTTTCCTGTGAGTTTACCAGCCAAATAGACCTTTGTCTCTGATACCAATTGTTAGACAAATAGGATCACTAAGCAATAACAATAAATAAGATGCAAATATTAAAACATAAACATATTACAAGAGAGACACCAATATAACATGGATCACCCAAGTTGGGCTACATCCACACACAAATTTCAAGTCCTTTATTATTATACCGTCCAACAAAAATGAAGGGATACATTGTTGTCATGGGTTTTGGTAAGTGAGTTGTGTGGCATCGCGATAGCTGTGCAAGGTCACATGGTACCATGCAAGGCCAGTTCAGTGCGATGGGCAGAAGAATAACCGCTTTGAATATTTTATATATTATTTGACCAAGTTTTGTCGCAAGAGGTCATTAGTGGTTATAAGTTAGTTAGAAGTGGACCCTCAATCTAAAGGCGCAAGCCTATTTATAGGTCTAGTTTTGCAATTAAAGAGAGCATCTTAGGAGAATCACATCAGAGGATAATTATCGCATGAGGTCTAATGCGATCTAGTTTTTGAAGAATTTCCTCTTGTATCTGCTATCTATCTAGGATTTTGCTGATGTATTTAGCTTCTTGTTGGGAAGAAGAATTGTGTGTTTTGGATCCTTTGCGTAAGATTAATATGATATGACAGTTGTTGCACAAGTATTATCTATTATTACCACTGCAATCTAATTTGTTATGATGTTGTGACCTATTTGTTATGATGTTGTTGTGATCTATTCCCTTTGTGCTATATTGATGCGATCTGTTTTAAATTTTGTTACATTTTGTTGCACTATGAGTTGATATGTTTTATGAACAATGTTGTGGCATTAGTGATATTGTGACAAATGTATGAAGCTATGGAAATGAATCAATAATGACGGCATAGTTTTGGATGCACTCTGCAAGTTGTGGAAATGACTTAATGTTGTGTGCATAGCTCTGAATCCAATAATTATGGTGTCTCCTCGTTGGATCCCCATATCCTCTGTCCCCACTGCCGGAAACACGGTTCCGACAGCTCTCCCTTGAACATCTCGGGTGAGACTTCATCCGCTCCACAGATGTTGCAGGGCAGGGTAAAACCTGTCTGGGTTGGTGCTCAGGGAGATCGTGCTGATTGGTCATCGACAGAGTGAGAACCCCTGTCGATGAGGCTTTTCTGGTGGGTTTCACCAACAAATGGTTTTGTTTCCGGGACCAAGTTGCGATTAAGAGGAGGATATGTTTTGGCATCTGAATCGACCAAAGATCAAAGAATGGTTTGATCTAAAGTTGTGGGAGTCTGCTAAAGCTGAAAATCAGAATCCAAAGATGTCGATAGGCCACTGGTTGGATAGGTATATCCATGACGATCCTCACGAATGGTTCTTTTGTGAATTTATTGTCCTCTGCTGATTGGGCATCGACAGAGTGAGAACCCCTGTCGATGAGGCTTTTCTGGTGGGTTTCACCAACAACTGGTTTTGTTTCCGGGACCAAGTTGCGATTAAGAGGAGGATATGTTTTGGCATCCGACTCAACCAGAGATCAAAGAATGGTTTGATCTAAAGTTGTGGGAGTCTGCTAAAGCTGAAAATCAGAATCCAAAGTTGTCGATAGGCCACTGGTTGGATAGGTATATCCATGACGGTCCTCATGAATGGTTCTTTTGTGAATTTATTGTCCTCTTGCATGAATGGCTGGAAAAGTTCACTTCTAAGAAAACAAACTTCCAAGGAGGAGAGCCGACATCTTGGACCCCGGAGCTGATCCAGTAGTTACAAGAAACCAAAAATAAGGCATCGTGGGTAGTTGAAGTGTGTTTGGATATTATCTTATAAGGATACATCACCAAGTTTGCAGTCGACACCAATAAGTCCTTTAGTGAAGCAGAAAGGGAGTTCTTTAGTGGACCACGAGCAAGATTCTTGTTGTCGCTGCAGCTGTCAATTAAGCAACTGGTCTGTGAAAAAGGTATTATAAAGATGGACCAAGAGTAGTGGAACTTTGGTTTGCGGAGGATGTAGGCACCGCGACGAAAGGGGGGACATGCATGAAAAGGTAAGGGGTAGATGGGCATGAGTTCTGGTGAGAATGTGAAGGTCACCAAGGAAACAAGTGGTTGTTTGAGGGGAGGAGAAAGGTTTCGAGAGAAGAGGCAGAGGATGGCAGAAGGTCTTGCTGTGATCAAAGTGCGATGACATGAAGAACAGCCACACAGGACGAAGTGACCTTTCTGTGATGACAAGGACAACCAGGCCTAGGCTACGCCTGAAAGGACGACATAATCAAACCCCAACAGTAATGTGTCCACACCTCCACACACTACTCCACCACAAGGAAGAAATGCACATTCTATGTCGACTTGCCCGATGTGTCAGCAACAATATAGTAACAGAGAACCAATAGGAGGAATAAGGCCCAGAATGGCGGCGATGAAATGAAGTTACTGATATTCCATGGAAATGGCATTGATGATCCAGAGCAGTACTGGTTCTTGTGTGAGGCGATCTGGACCACCTGACAAACTGTTGATGATGATGTCAAGAAAAGTCAGCTGGCCACTACTCTTAGGGGTCGTGCACTGGAATGGTTCATGAGATTCACGTGGGTTCCTCAGGGAGGTACCGGGAAAACATTGGATGAGATCCGAATGGGGCTATTCGAAGAATTCAAGAAGCCAAAGTATGAGGCTCAGTATATTACTAAATTGAAAGAGATCAAACAGTTCCCCAATGAGACGATTTGGGACTTTGATCAGTGGTTTAAGACATTGATGGCTCGGGTCAGTTTCTAGATGAGCAATGTTTAGCATAAGGAATGGTTCAACGTTGTGGTTGTCCTGCATATCCAACAACCACTAATGCAGCAAAATAGTGTGACACAGAGTGAGGATCTGGAGACCGCGATGAAATTGGAGGCATCACCAGTAGGAGAAAGCACAGTCGAAATGAACCAGATTCAAGCACAGTTGGCCAATTTGATTCTCCAACTGCAAGATATCAAAAAGGATAAGGAAGATCGTGATGATCTGTGGTGCCCTGTTTCCATGCAAATGGACATACCAAGGACACATGTCCGACGTTTAGGAATTATTTGTTGTTGGGAGCCCCAAACCCAATGAGCTGTGCTGGCATACCATGGTGTTGCATCTGTTAGGTATATGGGTGTTGGCATGAGAACTATGATTACATGCAAATGATGGTTACTAAGGAAAAAAATTTGTACTGTACATTCTGTTGGTCAGTAGGACATGATGACAAAAAATGTCGAGCTTACGATTTGCTCCAGGAGAGTACATATGATTCATATTTTATGAAAGGTGAGGACCCCCGGGAAATGCAAGTGAAACCACAAGTGGTACAACCAGCAGCGTAGGTGCAGTATACACCGTCACCCCCAATGTAGTTTATCCCCATGCAACCACAACAATAGTTTACAGCGCAGCCGCAGTTTGCATCTCCACCACAAATTGTAGCACAACTGCAGTATGTGCCGCGACTGTAGTATAATCAGGTACCACTCATTTAGTCTCAGCCACAATACATTCAAGCTGTGCACTATGTCCAGTAGCATCCAAACCCACCGCAGCAGTAGATGGCTCAACCTTAGTTTTAGCAAGGGCGAGTCCAAGGAGGATTCCATGGAGGATTCAGAGGCCGAGGAGGAGGCTTCGGTCGAGGAGGAGGATGAGGTCACGAATCAATCCAATGTTATACATGTGGAGTATTCAGGCACTATAAAAGGGAGTTCACTCATGCGTAGTGTACATCCTATGTAGCTGGTGATCATAATGTTGAAAAATTCCCTCAGTTGATTGCAAAATTCCAGGCTAGAAACATTCCTCAGTTGTAGAATATACAGAATCAGAATCATCCCACGTTCCAAGTATAGAACCAACCGATAATGCAGAACCAGGTCCCATCGTAGACTCAGACTAACAACCCGCCTCAGAATCAGAACCAACCGATGAATCAGCCATTAAATCAGAACCCGCGATTGAACTTGAATCAAGGACCGATAGTTGCAATAATTCAGGCCGAGTCGCGAATGAAGGATGTCAATGTTGGGATCATCACTCGCGCTGGTGCGACAACTGGAGAAGATGTAACGTGGCAGCAAGTTCGGCTCGATGGAAAGAAAAAGGTGGCATTTGATATTGCGACAGAGAAAGATACCTTATTTGGGGCAAAGAATGCAATCATGATAAATACGGGTAAGTTACCAATTATTGATATGCCATTTGCTTTTGATCCATCTGTAGAGGCAGGACCATCATGATAGCACGGTACCTTGCGGCAGCTCTTTGAGAGTTGTCTATCGCTGTAAAGGGACACTGATGCCCTTGTTGAGCTTGATAAATTATTGCACCACCCAGATAAGGTAGTGAAGGATTCTGCAGTGAATTCTTTTCAAAAGAGGAAGACAAGCAAGGAAATGAGGATGAATATCTAGATCAAAGATTATGAGGTTGACTGGGTCATTCTAGATATTGGATCAAATGTAAACATTCTGACTAAGCAAACCTGGAAATTGATGGGAAATCCAACCTTGGGATGGTCACTAGTACAATTGCGACTCGCAAATCAGGTGAAGGTTCAACCCATTGGTCGAGTTTCAAACTTGATTGTTGACATTGAAGGTATGAAAATGCATATTGACTTCAATGTGATAGGAGTAGTGGAAGATGGTGGTTCCTATCCCGCGTTGCTAGGGATCGGATGGGATAATGATAGCATGGCAGTTATCAACTTCAAAAAATGAGTTATGAAATTTGAAAACTAGGATGTTAGGGTCATTTCTCCTATGGACACTTAGGAGGGACGACGATATATTGAACCTATAAAGGATGAATTTGGTAGAAGTTGGGATCACGATTATAACATCCCTGAAGACTATAACCATCCTACCGTTGATGATGATGCATCCTCATCCTCTGGCTCTGATGATGCTCTGGAAAACTGGCAGAATAGGTTGCATGAAGTATCATTCAGAAAATGCGAGTTGATTACACAGTCTCTTCGACGTGTTGCAACTAAGACTATCAAGTTTCCCATTTATGAAGGACTCTTGGGACTATTAGAGTTCTTTCAGGAATTTGAAGAGAAATTTTTTGAACTGCAAATAATACTGGCTCTCGATGTAGCACTAAAAGCTACTCCAGCTTGATGGTGGGAGACACACAGATAGAAGATCTTTGACTGGGAACAGTGCCACAGATTGATGACGGTGCACTTCAACAAGTTAGAGGTCTATGATGTTGGGAGATACGACAGATGGAATGATCCCACTAGTCATTTGATCGAGTGTCAGACTTTATGGGATTCACGACCTAGGGATGAATGGGTCCACTCTTTTGTTAACACTCTAGAAGAAATGCTGAGATCCTGGTATGTGGCGGAAAAGTTGCGCAAAACTATCACTACTTGGGAGGAGTTGTATGTTTGCTTTGTGCAGAGGTTTAGTTTTCAGGACGTCAACCCAAAGGTATGTAATGCTTTACACATCATATGCGATGTGGTACTGAAATTCATCCCTGTCACATATAGAGTTGATCCACATGTGCACTGCTCCATCCAATCCATGATGACATGCTAAAACTTGTTCGGGGAACTTGAATATGACGATGAGTTGTGAAATGCTAATATTCTAGATTCAGAAGGAAGTCGCAATGTCATAGCCCCAGAAATACCGACAGACTTGATGAGTCAACCATTGAGGATCCAAAAAGTCAACATTGGGTCAACAGAGAACCCAAAATTTGCCAATGTCGGAGACTACTGAGACGAGGAGACCATGGCCAAGATCACGGACCTGCTACGTGAATTCCAGGACCTTTTTCCAACATAGTTTTCAGAGATGAAGGGGATTTTAGGAGACCTAGGGGAGATGAAAATCATGTTGAAACCAAATGCCAAATCGGTGCGACAGAGGACATATAAACTGAATCCACAATACAAGGACCGTGTGAAGGCTGAGATTGACCAGATGCTTGATGCTAGGATCATTGAGCCTATAGAAGAATACAAGTGGATAAGTCCTATGGTGGTCTAGGATAAAAAGAAAGGAGAAATATGCATTTGTGTCAACCTAAGGAAGTTGAATGATGCATGCATGCATGATCCATTCCCGACCCCTTTTACAGATGAAGTTCTTGAAGGAGTAGGCATCCAGGAGATGTATTCTTTCACAGACATATTTTCGGGATACCACCAGATCCGGATTGCAAAGGAGGATCGCCATAAGACTACATTTGTCACTGAATGGGGTTGTTTCCAATATATAGTCATGCCTTTTGGGCTGAAAAATGCATCGGTCGTCTTTTCTTGGGTAGTTGTCGCTATATTTAAAGACTTTATTCAAAAGTTTCTACAGGTGTATATGGATGGTTGGACTGTCTACATACTAATTAGGGACCATCTCGACAACTTGCGACTGATGCTAGAGAGGTGTCGACATCATGAGATTGCATTAAACTCTAAGAAGCGTATTTTCTGTGTGCCATTAGGAATACTGCTTGAGCACATAGTGTGCAAGGAAGGTATGTTGGTTAATTCAATGAATATCGTGCTAATCCTCAGTTTACCACTACTGACAAATGTGAATATGCTTCAGGAAATGTTGGGGCATACAGGGTATTATCGCAAGTTTATCAAAGGATACGATGCGATTACTGCCCCCATGGAGAAACTACTAAAAAAGGATGCAGCATATGAGTGGACTCAGGAATGTCAAGGAAGTTTTAACACTTTGAAGGCCAAAATGGCCTCTACAGCCATATTGGTTTTCCCTGATTGGAATAAGGAGTTCCATGTGCATGTTGATGCATCTTCCATTGCACTGGGGGTTGTTCTTGTGCAACCGGGTGAGGGTGACCTGGATCACCCAATCACATATGCTAGTAGAAAGTTGTCATTTGCTGAACGAAATTATACAACGACGGAAAGGGAAGGCTTGGTGATGGTTTATGCCTTGCAAAATTTCTGGCACTACTTATTGGGAGGACATTTAAGGATGTTCACTAATCATTCTGCTTTGCAATACCTGGTCAATAAGCCTGTGTTGGGGGGGAAGATCTATCGATGGCTGTTACTCTTCTAGGAGTTTGATTTTGAAATAGTTGTGAATCCTAGGTGATTGAACGCTGCTTCGGATCATCTTTCTCACGTCGATAATGGTGAAGAACCGACCAATATTGATGAGGAATTTCCAGATGTGCAATTGTTCCGTGTTGACATCGCAGATGATCACTATGCACCCATTATTCAGTTTTTGGCCACTGGTGTCGCCCTAGAGGACATGTCGACTAGCCAAAAGAAGCAGTTGATTGTGAAGTCTTCTTATTCTCAACTGATTGCTGGGAATTTATATAAGCTTGGGCCAGATGAAGTCTTGCGACGGTGTATTTTACCACATGAGTAGGGTCCCATTATAGAAGAAGCACATGCAGGAATTGCAGGAGGCCACTATGGAGGAAGGGCTATTGTACGAAAGGTGTTGAGCACTAGAATATGGTGGCTTATGTTGCATAATGATGATGCAAACTATGCGAGGAGTTGTGATGTCTGCCAGCGTGTCGATAAACCATCGCGGTAGGTTGAGATGCTGTTGGTACCATAGATAACTCTGCAACTGTTTGATAAGTGGGTTGTGGATTTTGTGGGTCCTATTAATCCACCAGGGAAGCGGACTAGTGTGTGATATATCATTACGACAACCAACTATCTGACTATGTGGGTGGAAGCTTCACCAGTTGTGGATTGTACCTCTGCGATAGCAGCGAGGTTCATCTTTGAAAACATTATGACACAGTTTGGGTGTCCTAGGATCTTGATGAGTGTTACGGAGAGAAATTCCTATGGCTTGGGGTACCCCAACAGACAGCTAGACTCCAGAAATCAATCTTTCCCAATATGCAATAGAAATAAAAACAGCTAACACTAAAGGATCGAACCTCGTACCTTATTTCGGACGATTGAAGTAGATCCCTGTTGAGCTTTCCAATCTTCAGCTTGAATTGTTATAGCATGTCCTCAACAACAAGTAAACAATACAAGCATACTATATTTCATGGTGTTAGATCTATTCTAGCATATATAATCAATAATGTAAAAGCATTTGACATATTCCAATGGCTACAATATTCATTCAAATACACATTATTGGACAGGAAAAGATATTTCTATTAATATGAATCAGATATTACAAGTGACAACCTCTGACGGCACGTCTGCGAACCGGAGAAACTGAATCCCCCACTTGGGCCTCCACCACCTCAATCCTCCATCACTTTGATAGCAAGCTTACTAGCAAAAGGCAAGCTTGGGAAGAACACAACAGTGCTCCAAGGGACAAATGGATGCAGACTCAAGCATAAGTTCTGGCAACAATGGACTATAGTTTCGATGCTCTCAATTCTCTCTTATGCTTTCAATGTCTCAATGGGTTCCTTATATTTCTTTTCAAATGGATACTGAAAGGTCAAATCCGTGCGATCTCAAGGCATATGGAAGGCCAGGAGTCATATGAGTCGGATCCAAGTCAAGGAACGCTCCAAAGGATTTTGGATTATGCACACATCCCGATGTACGCGACTATAGAGGGAATATCCGCGTATGTACATGGTTATCGGGGAAAAGGCCGCGTATATCATTTTTCTAATGTTTTTAGGGATGGTCAATGATACATCAAAAGAAAAAAAGTGGTCCATAGGGGCTAATGAGTCTGCAGTGAGACAGGGGAAGGCCATACAATGTGTGATTCACCTAGTGTGGTGAAATCCGCTATAACAGATGCCCCCTAATGTATGAGATCAGAGGGGTTATACGATGGCCGAAATACATTATAAGTCCATCCCAGAAGTGAAGTGATGAAGGTACCCAAATGGAAGACCAGCCACCCAATCAGCATAATACCATAATACAACTCTGCATATAACTACAAATACATATAGCAGTCCCGAATACATAAGAGTACAATGGCCATGAATAGGCATGAAACATGATAACACATATGTGGTCATCGTCACGTACACCATACATAGATCAGAATCTCCATGATGAAGATATACAAAGGACCAAGATCTCCACAAAGGCTGAAGATATATAACATATCAAGATCTCCAAAGCGGCTGGAAATTTCTGACATATACTGGAACAAGTCACGAGAGCTGAAATCTCATGAACACTGGCACGATAAAGGAGGTAGCATATAGTGGATGCCACCAATCTGGAAGGTCTTCTACACAAACCTCTATGAGTACATGTCCTACTATACGAATAGAGGTGTTGAGGTCGAACATAGTAGTCCATCGTCTGATTACCGGTCATTGATGTATACCGTTAACAGACGTGAGATCACCCACCAATAATGAAAATGGGAATCAAGGTACTAGAGTGCAAACTAATAAGTGTGAATAAATGTGTTGAGGTCGAACACTTGAGAGAATCCATCGATCAGGGGACATTGATGTATTCCCAAAACTATCGATGGCGAGAGAACCTGCCACTGATGACTGCAAGTCTCAAGGATCTCAAAATGACTCTAGACGCCAATCCCAGAATAAATGATCTGAAGTCGATGGGATGAAATCCGCTGGAAGGAGGGCATTAGGGCATCCGCCATCATCCAACATGAGGTACTCAGCAAGGCTGTATAATATGGAAGAACTCGATCATAAGGTGCACGAAACAGTAACTGTACCGGGAATGGCCGACATGCAAAGTCAAGATAACTGAGGAATGGCCGACTCAGGTTTCAACTTCCTTTGAACAAGAGCATAACGGCGTATGGTGACTGAATGAAGGCAGCATAGACTCGATATACAAACTGGGACATCTCTATGACGCAGGAGGCATCAATAGAGGCTCCATAGGGACTGGAAGCTTAACCAGTCGGTGGAGATAAAACTCAGATAACGAGTACAGCTCCTAAAGTCAAACTATAACCCAACCAATGGATGTGATATACAGTGCTCTGTTCGAAGGCGACATGACTCGACAGCTGCCAAAGATAATATCTTTTCTTGTCCGGCTTTTTGGTTTTTTGATTTTTTTTGGTCTTTTTCAGTTATTTGAAAATCTTGAAAAAAGAATAAACTAGCTTTATAGTTACAAACTAGGAGGAGACGAGCGTCATTTAGGGCAAACAAACTAGTTCCAAGTAGTGGAACATACCTATGCTCAATGCAAGGGTACATGTGTAGGATATCGACACTCGGGGGAAAATCCCCTCCTGGTAAAAAGGGAATCAAGATGCGAAGGATATAAATAAAGGCTCTGCATGGCTAGACATGAGACAAGCTCGGGCTATATGGCTGAAACGCAATGTCAGGGGAGCCGGCATAAAGCTCAATAAGACAGGCAAAGCTCATGGTAATGGATCCACAACTTGATACAAGGGAGTCCGGGGGGTCATGGCCAGCATAAGATCAAGAGGAGTATGAGGATCTTGCTAAATGTCATGGCAATACTATACAATGGAATCCCACACCCTAAAGGGGGAAACATCGGCATGGGAACCAAATGCAAACAAGACGCTAAGTAGGGTACCCATGTAAGGTGAGGCTCTACCACTCATATCATGCCACTTCTATAGCAGCAAGAAGGTTCCATGACATAATAGAGTGGGTTCGTACCTAAGGATATAGTGACATGGTCATAAGGTCATGCAAAATGCAAACGGTGGTGAACCTAACCTATATGCCAGTGTAGACATAATACCTGTGATAGGAACGAATGGGTCGAAACCTCGGAGAGAGTGTACAAAAATTGGATCCTACATGACAACCATATTAGTCCAAAACATCCCAAAATAGTCAATATAGAATCCAAACTATAGGATATAGGGAGGAATGATCATGACAATAGCACCCAAAGGAAACAATGCAGTGAACGATGGGACATAAAAAGGAAAGTAAGGTGTAGACCCAACATTCACGCATCCAATACCACTCCCCATGAGGGTGACCACTGGTGTAAAGACCAAGCGAAGGGAATAAAAGGCCTCCACAACTGAAGTAGAGGACGAAATATGGCCATTCCCAAATCAACGAGCATGGTAAGGGGTTGTGATGCCCCCAAGTCTAACACCAGTGTCCGCACTAGGACCAAGTACGAGTGATAGGATACCAGGCATGCCAAAAATAAAAGGACCCAAACTCAAGAGAGTATAAATATACTCAAGTAACCACGATCCCAAAGGACAACTAGCGCACAAAGAGCACACTCCTAAGAAAATCTACAGCCAAAATACAAGCAAACCAAGGGGAGGATATGTGAGCTCCCGAATGCAGCAGGTATGTCTCGCCTGGGAGGGGCTCGAAACTCCCATACACTACAAGCGGAGGTACATAACCAATTATAGTGTCCCTCAGCTTCAACGCATATAGCGACTGTGCTGTCCGACCTCTACCTGGCCGGGACACATGCAGAATAACCTCTACAAGTACCCCCTCGATATCCTAGGTAAGGTCACTAAGGTCACCTCAATATAATCAAAGCTCAGGCAGACAGTCGCAGGCGGGATTGACCGTATGGGCAGGGTAGCAAAGCCCGAAACTCTCGAAAGAGCCCCCAGATACGAATACAATCCTGGCAATATCGCCGGTGCTACTCAGTTATGACTAGGGGTCATCCCAATCAATAACCGCTCACACTGCCTCGTGCTTAACTCCCTTTTGAGAGGAGGATCCTGAGAACGATGGTTATACCAAGGATTTCACACACTCCTTGGACAGACACCTAGTTGTTGTTGTTTAGTGATCTTGGAGAATTGACTTACAATGAACTATTCCAAGATCCTAAAACCTAAGCTTGTTGGTGCACTCTAGAAAAGAAAAGAGTGTAATTCATTTTAATTTAGCATTGATTTTAATTGGCTATAATTACTCAAATGGAAATGGCCATGCAACTAATGACATTATGACTCAGCAGTGAAATAAATATGCACACCATAACAACAATGCTAAGTGCAATCTTTGTCAAATGAAAAATAGGGTATGCCTCTACATGAGATGCATAAATATATATTTCTTTCTGAATGCCAATGCAATCCTTCCTATATGAAAGCCTAAACACAACTCTCATCCAAGCAATCCAATGCAAGTACCTCCACAAATCCATATCTAAGATGCAACTAAGAGTGCAAATACTTTGTATTTTTCCATATAAAAGAATGAAAAATGCAATAAAAGTCATCTAAAACTCTTAGTCTCTGCAGCAAGTATAAAAGACAAGCCCAGCAAGACACCAAGACAAAAAGAGTAATGCACTAATGGAAAAACAAAAAGGAAGAATGACTAAAACTACTTTCAAAGAAAAATCAATGAAAAATCGGTCTCTGGTCACAAAAGAAACATCCAACAAACAACATCAGACCCAAGGAAGACCCAACCACACTCACAACCCACCTAGCAACTTCCCCCAACATCAAACTCACCAAAAGGGAGGATGTACGCGACTGTATAAAGAACAGCCGCGTATGTACGCGACTTTAGGCCCAAAACCCACATGGGAAGGCACATGTACGCGACTTTTGGCCAAAAAACCGCATGGGAAGGCCCATATACGCGACTTTTGGCTAAAAACCTGTGTGGAAAAAAGGATTTTAGTGTAAAATCTACGTGTATACGTGACTTTTGGCCAAAAATCCGCGTATGTACGCGACTTTTGGCCAAAAACCTGTGTATACAGAGAAGGCAATGGTAAAAAGTAGGCCAAGGATCAAACCAATAAAGGGGAGTGTCAATGGATGAACATGCTATAAAATGCAACCCATAAACAAAGAGAAATAGAGAGCAAGTCAATAAGATCAAGCCCATTGTTTCCCCCAAAGGACAACTACTAGGAACTCCCCAGCGGAGTCGCCAATTCTGTTACGGAGAGAAATTCCTATGGCTTGGGGTACCACAACAGACATCTAGACTCCAGAAATCAATCTTTCCCAATGTGCAATAGAAATAAAAACATCTAACACTAAAGTATCGAACCTCGTACCTTATTCCGAACAATTGAAGTAGATCCCCGTTGAGCTTTCCAATCTTCAGCTTGAATTGTTATAGCACGTCCTCAACAACAAGTAAACAATACAAGCATACTATATTTCATGG
>LPNX010406801.1:87149-106121 GCA_001517045.1 Pseudotsuga menziesii
ATTTCAATGTCTCAATGGGTTCCTTATATGGCTTTTCAAATGGATCCTGAAAGGTCGAATCCGTGCGATCTCAAGGCATATGGAAGGCCAGGAGTCATATGAGTCGGATCCAAGTCAAGGAATGCTCCAAAGGATTTTGGATTATGCACACATCCTGATGTACGCGACTATAGAGGGAATATCCGTGTATGTATGCGGTTATCGGGGAAAAGGCCACATATATCATTTTTCTAATGTTTTTAGGGATGGTCAATGATACATCAAAAGACAAAAAGTGGTCCATAGGGGCTAATGATTCTGCAGCGGGACAGGGGAAGGCCATACAATGTGTGATTAACCTAGTGTGGTGAAATCCGCTATAACAATGAGTGACCAGGGTATTCACTTCATCAACTGGACTGTGAAAGTGCTAACTAAGGAGTTACAGGAGAAACATAAGAGGAGTGCACCATACCATCCATAGGAGAATGAGATCATCGAAGCATTTAACAAAATTTTGGAAACAACATTGACTAACGTATGTAATGCTAACCATAATGACTGGGACCTAAAAATTCCAGCAGTGTTATGGCCTTATCACACTACTTGTAAACGAATAACTGAGCAAG
The DNA here is from genome assembly GCA_001517045.1 of Pseudotsuga menziesii. Taxonomy (NCBI): domain Eukaryota; kingdom Viridiplantae; phylum Streptophyta; class Pinopsida; order Pinales; family Pinaceae; genus Pseudotsuga; species Pseudotsuga menziesii. The sequence continues at coordinate 87,758 of LPNX010406801.1, forward strand.
AACCATTTAATATGGTCTATGGGAAAGAGGTAGTCATGCCCATGGAGTACATTATTCCTATTTTGTGCATTGTCACGGCGACAGGAATGGATGACGCAAAAGCATTAGAAGAGTGCATTGCATAGTTCCTCCAGCTTGAAGAAGATCACTTTGTTCCTGGCTTCCAACAGTAGGTTACGAAGGATCGACAGAAGGCGTGGTATGATCACCACATTAAGAAAAACAAGTTTGTAGAGGGTGATCTGGTGTTGTTATATGACAGTAAGTTCATCAAGCATCCTGGTAAATTACAAATGAACCGGTTAGGTCTGTTATCTTGTTCATTCCATTACTTCTGGCGGTGCAGTTCAGCTATAGCAATTAGATGGCGCAGTATTACCAACGCTTGTCAATGGGAGTCGCTTGAATCCCTATAGGTCAGGGCTAGTGATGCACACTGCTTGAGGCACTGTGAAAAAAATAAAAATAAAAAAATAAAAAAAATGATGAAGATTTTGTTTCAAAGCAGCAAGGCGAGCCCAGGGGGAGAGGTTCAACAAGGTTAGAGTTCGTAGCGATGAACACTCGACCACTTGCGTCAGTTGCAGGGTTGTGGGTCGGTCAAATCACATAATAAATGCAGGTAGTTAAAACAGTTGGTTGGTGGTGCTTGTTGAAGCGACCCGCATTAATGGTTGATCCTACCGTTACTTCCAGATTTAGTCATAATGGTGATCGTAGATTTGGCAGTGATGAGTTTGAGTTGGAGGTGGCTATAAAAAGCGCACGGGATGCGGGAGGATGGAATTTTTAGTCGAGCAAGCAACATGTTAAAGAAGAGGGTGAATTGTGCAGTAGGTTGTGAGTTGTTGAGTGAGTTGCAGCGTTGAAGGTTAGCGTCGTCGAGTGCACTTTTAGGTTGAGGGCGTAAGGCATGCTGAGCGACCTCAACGCCATGGACATTTCAAGTGATTTCAAGTCCCCTATTCGGCCCACGGTTGTTGAAAAAGAAGCTATGAGCATGCCATTTGGCTCATCGTCCATTCCCAAGTGGAAGCAGCAGGCTCAAAATCCTAGTTCCACGCTGCCGCAGAAAAGGAAAACTCACACGTCGGTGAGAGTGCAAGGAGAATGAAGTGCACAGACCGGGCCGTTGAGCTCGGTAGTTGTTCAGTACACAGTGCCTCAAGGTGTATATGTTCATGAAATTTTGGGATATGTCTCTCCTATGTGTCTAAGAGCAAAGCTGAGGCAGCCATCGAAAAGTCAGAAGTATCTACTGAAATTGCCGCCGCTGCCAAAAGGAATGACGTGCTCGGTTGACATCATCCCTGTATTGATCTGGTTGAAATTCAAAGACCATGACTTGCTGCTACTCAAAGATGTCAGGGATGAGCCCTATGAGTCAGTCCCAATGGTGCCTGGTGCCCCCATTCAGTGAATTTCTAAACCTTGGGCAAGTGGGTTAGACCAATCTGGATTGTTTGGGCTCATCAATATACCTCATTTTGGGAGATTGAATGAATCCCATACGTGTGTAAAACAAATGTTGGCTTGTTTTCAAGGGGGGACTCTTTGGTTGAATACACCCATCCCTGTTACTATAGATTTAATCACGAGAATTACAGGTTTGCCGAAGGCCAGGGAAGATCTGGCACAGTATATCCGCGGGAGGGATACTGACAAAAAGCTTGCCAAGATGCTGAAGGAGCGCTTGGGTTTATAGCGCGATGGCTGTTCTTATCGCATCAATAGCATTAACTCACAATCGGAGCACATCGGCGCAAGGATTCTAGTGGGAAAGGTTGTTCGAGGAAATCGACCAATCTAGTGCAATTCGGGTGTTGTCTCCTGTGCCTAGAAGTGTGCTGAGGGAGTGCAGATGAATTGGTCTTCTTTTTTGCTAAACCAATTGTTAGAAGATGCTATTGCTGCTTAGATTGGGCATCCATTTTCATATAGTTGGTTGTTGATTCTTATTGCCCTCATTGCCTAGATGGAACCTGAATACTACCAACCAATGGCGATTGATACGACGAAGGTGCCGAGGTGCACGGTATCAGAACTTATCGTGGATTGAAGAGGCCAGTCGACAAGCGGACTGTGCCATTCATTTTTGGGTTTATTGGGAAGCATTGCAAGACACAACCATCGTTTTTCCCTGGGTCTCTCCTTATGTCAAGGCCAAGTATCAGTGGATAATTCGGTTTACCATCGGGCCCCATTCTATCTACATGCAAGTGCGGCGGGACCCCGACCGACAGTGGCTACCTTTGGCTTATAAAGTCACGAAAGAAGAATTGGATGCCATTTTCCAAGAGTGGTCATAGGAATGGTGAAACCTAGTGATTCAGGAGGAATTTTCTAAGGAGTCACCATCGGATTCCCCAAAATAACTTTCCCAAAATGAGCTGAGTACTCATGACTCTGACAATGAGTCGAGGACGGTCCCGGAGGATGCAGCACAACACATGTGAGAGGAGACTCGCACCAAATGGCACCAAGAATATGAGGTGGGTAGTGGTACAAGGTTGAGGATGGAGGACCAACTGCAACAGCTTATCAAAGCGGTCACAGACTCCTTCGAGGATGTGACAAAGGTAACTTGAGAGTCGAACCATGAAGAATTTGGCATGGTAAGAGATCGATTAGATTCCATTTTGGTATTGTTTCCAGGAAGACATCTGCAAGACCTATGATCCAGGATATCTCGTTGATCAGCACTGAGCCTCAAGCTAGGAACGTGCAAGTTCCCCTGCCTATGATCGACGTGGTAAATGAGCAAGTTCACCAGTTGCTTTGACCAATTCGAAGTGTGGATTTGGATCTGAACAAGTTGTCCCCTATAGCATTAGTGGAGTTACAGCATGTTTCCACCCTGGAATTTGAGGAATGATGGAAAGATCTGACTGATGACTATGTCTAGTGACAAACCGTAGTAGAGAAGCTGCAGAAAGAGGCAGATGAGTTGCATCAAGTCTGAGTGTAGATGGTAGAAGAAAAAGTGTGAGAGATCGATGCCTTGAAGGTGACACAGGCTAAGATATAGCTCAAGGCAGCTAAAGAGATTAATGAATTGAAATGGGTGCAAGACCGCCTAATCGTTGAATAAGCGCAGATGTGTGCCAGGTGCGGCAAAGTCGAGCACGCTGTTTCTGAATCCTTCCAACACATTTTTGAGAACATGGCCAAGCTCACCCCAGTCAAAATCCAAAAATTGGGGAAAACTATTGTTCAACTTCAGAATACCAACCTAATGCTCAATGCCCTGGAACAACCTATGACACTACCGGAGCAGGTTGTGGAAAGGAAGGCCTCCATTAAAAAAATTGCAACTCAATTCAAAAGCATGGAGCAAGAAGCCAAGACCATTATGGAGGTGACAACGGAGTTTTGGAAGAGCGTTGTCCAGGACAAGTAGTTTGATAAGATGGTTACGCAAGTGCAAGAAGATGAACGTCAATTGACAACCTTGAATACATCACTGAGGACAATGCCACTGATGGTACAGATCACACGGGCCGAGGAGCTGAAGGAACTACAACGTAGAGCTGCCCGTGCACAAGAATTCCAACAAAAGCGTCGGGCTCAGCTTGATGAATTTCAAGAAATCGGTGGACAGTTGGTTGTTAAAGTAGTCACCACACTACAGGAAGTACAAGAGAATCAGCAGATGGTCGAAAATAAGGCCAGAAAAGAGCACCCAGTGTAGCAGGCTTTGACTAATTTTCAGAGTACTGTCGACAAAGTCTAGCTTCGGGTTTGTGAGATCGCGCAGCAATTCAAAGATTTCAAGGCGCAGATGTCGTCACATAACCTGTCAACTTGATGTGGCTCGGGGATGAGCCACAAGACTATGTTGGGGGTCTATTGGCAGGGATTTTGGGAAGTGAGTTGCGTAGCATCATGACAGCTGCACAAGCTCATGCGGTACCGTGCAAGGCTAGATCAACACAATGGGCGAAAGAATAACCGCTTTGAATATTTTATATATTATTTGACCAAGTTTTGTCACAAGAGGTCATTAGCGGTTATAAGTTAGTTAGAAGTGGACCCTCAATGTGAAGGCTCAATCCTATTTATAGATCTAGTTTTGCAATTAAAGAGAGCATCATAGGAGAATCACATCAGAGCATAATTATCACATGAGGTCTAATGCGATCTGGTTTTTGAATAATTTCCTGTTGTATCTATGATCTATATGGGTTTTTCCTGATGTATTCATCCTCCTTTTGGGGAGAAGAATTGTTTTTTTTTTTATCCTTTTCGTCAGATTAATATGATATGACAGTTGTTGCACAAATCTTATCTGTTATTATTGTTGTGATCTAATCTGTTATGATGTTGTGACCTGGTTTGTTATGATGTTGCTATTATCTATTCCCTTTGTGCTATATTGATGCGATCTGTTTTAAAGTCTGTTACATTCTGTTGCACTATGAGTTGATATGTTTTATGAACAATGGTGCGGCATTAGAGATATTGTGACAAATGTATGATGCTGTGGAAATGAATCAATAATGACTGCATAGTTTTGGATGCACTCTGTAAGTTGTAGAAATGACTTAATGTTGACTGCATAGCTCTGAATCCAATAGTTATGGTGTCTCCCCGTTGGATCCCCATATCCTCCCTCCCTACTTCTGGAAACTCAGTTCTGATAGCTCTCCCTTGAACATCTCAGGTGAGATGTCGTTCGCTCCACGGATGTTGCTAGGTAGGGTAAAACCTGTTTGGGACGATGCTCAAGGAGATCTCGCTGGTTGGGCATCGACAGAGTGAGAACCGCTGTCGATGAGGCTTTTTTAGTGGGTTTCACCAACATACATCCTACAACACATCCCTTGTGCTTCATCTTCAATCTCTCCCAATCTCTCTCACACAAGCACATATATTGTTTTACAATGCTACAATACAATACACAACCGTATTACAGTGCTTTTCTTTTATAGGGGAATTACCACGGGTCACCCAATACGATGGGCCTGTAAACTGTTGGCCATAAACATCCAAAAAAATTCTTTCAGGGGCCCGCTGGATTGGACCTCCCAGCTAGGGGAGATGGTCCCCCCGAAACCCCCATGAGGGAATGATGTCCCCCCCGTACCCTCTTGTTTGGACGAGTGTACAGTAAATTAGGGTACAAGCACGGCTGGAAAATAACATATATGAATCTGGAAGATCAAAATCCATAACCAACATTGAGCACAAGATTAGAAGAGCCCTAACCTTATCATCAAAGTTCACTCCTAAAGGACTTAGCTGATCAGTAACCATATTAAATTCATTTAAATGGTGAGAAATAGAGCTACCTTCTAACATATTCATTTTAAAGCTTAGCTAATGTGCTCATCACACCCCATGTTGTCTGAGTCTTTTCAAATATTGAAATCCACTGACGAATCCATGCATAGTCGTATTTTTCTTGGTTCCTTTCTATCAAGAACCTCTCATTCTTCATCCTTTATAATCGTCGATTGTTTTGTTTTTCCACCTAATGGTAGGAATATATCCTTATGCTACAAAGAGTCCTCCATTTTCATCTTCCATAACTAGTAGTTTTGTATGTTATATTTCTCAACCCTAAACTTTCCTTCTTCTGTCATTTCTCCCACTCAAATAAGTAACCCTTATTTCCTGCGAGTTTAACCGGCAAATAGACTTTGGATTTGATACCGATTGTTAGAAAAATATGATTGAAGAGCAATAACAATAAACACGATGCAAATATAAAACACATTAACATATTACAAGAGAGACACCAATATAATGTGGTTCACCCAATATGGGCTACATCCACACAGAAATTGCTAGTCCTTTATTATTATACCATCCAACAAAATGAAGGGATACAACCCACAACAAACCCATTGCACTTCCTCTTCATTCTCTTACAGTCTCTCTCACACAATCTTAGAGATTGTTTTACAATGCTAGAATACTATAAACATGTGTATTACAATGTTTTCCTTTTATACAGAATTACCATGGGAAAATACCACGGGTCACTCAATACCATGGGCCTGTAAACTGTTGGCCAACAAACATCCCAAAAAAATATTTTGGGGGGCTTCACCCTCAGACCCCTGTGGGAGTAAATATTTCCCTCTATGCCTCCTACTAGGACGAGGATACATTAAAACTGGGGTACAAACACGAATGAACAATAACATCTCTGAATCAATAAGATCATTCTCCACAACCAACACCAAGAGAACCACTTCAATGTTGGGGATGTGGAGGGGACCATTTTCTTTGAAACTATCCACATCAGAATCAGAGTGAAAAACAAGTTCACAGCATACAATATGACAAAACTGTGGGTCAATTTGCAAGGACAATCCCTAGGATCTATGCTCCACTAGTGGACCACCAATCAGATCATTAATCAATTGTGGTTGGGTTGAAGGTAATATTTCTAAGAAATCTATTTCTATATTAATTGACCCTATATCTATTCACAATTATATTCATCCTAAAGTTGTTGAGAATTGTGTTTTTAAAAAAACCAAGCATAGTAAATCATGGTTGGTCCTATTAGCCATAAGAACCAAGAGAAACGTTAGTGATATAGTTGAGAAATGTCCATTAGAAATGGGTGGGCTATCCAGTTGTGAAAATATGAATATTCTACCACTTGGTTCATATGACATTCTTATTGGAATGGATTGGTTGGAAGCACATATAGTTAAACTTGACCGCTACAACAAAAAAATTAATGCATTGATGATAAAGGAAACCCAAGGATTGTAAGGGGAATTCAAAATAAAAATTTTGTTAGGAATATTTTAGGCATACAACTAAAGAAATTATATAGGAAAGGTTTCCAATTGTATGCAGTCCATGTTTTACACAAATCACAAAATAAAACTCCCAAATTAGAGGACCATAAGGTGTTGCAAGAATTCAAAGATGTGTTGAATATTTGTTTCACCTTGATGGATCCGGAATGGATGAGGACGGTGGACGAGAGCCTTTTTTCCCGCACTAACGAGATTATTGGATCGAGGCTGACTAAGTTTTGATCGCTACAATCGAGGCTGTAGGGTATTGGAGAGGAACTTTGCCCTACGCTCACGCTGGTTTGCTGTGAGGCCTCTGCAACCTGTGGTTCCGACAGGTTTTCATGTAGCTGAGTGAATGTTGATCAAGGTTCCCCAGATCGGTTGAGACTTTACTGGTGGTCCATAGAGATGGTGGCTGAGGTGGGCACAGATTTGCTACCTGATCTATGCTCAGATGCCTTCAACAAGTTAATAGCCTCTCAAAACGAGAGATCTGGTAAAGGAGCCCCACCAAAATTTGTCAAAAGAATTGAAGATGTGCTGGAAGTTTCCCTACCTATAGAAGAAACTATTTAGGTTGCTCTTTCCCTGGCAGACCAAGCTCTGATAGGGAAATTCACTGGGCTTTGTCCCTCACCAAAAACTATTGATAGCTGGGTTCAAAGGAACTAGAGACCCCTAATCTCTAAAAATGTAGCCTCATACTCAGTCGGACGAGGTTACTTTCTGTTTGAATTTGAATCCAAGGAAGACAAATATCTAATTTTCAGGAATGGGCCCTACTTCATGGGGCTGCAAGGTCTCTACTTGAATGGGTGGACTCTGGACTTCTACCCAGAGGCTAACACCCCCAAAGCAGTGCCATTTTGGGTTAGACTCCTTAACCTTCCTATGCACTGCTAGAACCCTAAATCTCTCCATGCTATAGGGAACGTCATGGGGAAATACATTGACATGGCAAGCCCAAAGGACCAATATTCTTGCGCCCGCATCTATGTGGAGGTTGATCTCAAAGCTGGATTACCAGAAGCCATAAAATTAACTGTGGGGAATTGGTTCCATTTCCAAAAACTTGACTATGAACAGATGCACTTCATCCGTAACTGCCCTAGAAATCCCGAGATCCATCAAGACAAGGAGGAAGGATGGCATATGGTGAAAATAACTAAGACTAAAAACAAAGTTGGAGAGGTACAAAAGAAGGGAGAAGGGAATAAAGAACCAAGAGTAATCTCCTTGGAAGGAACTCAAGAAACGCTAAAGTCTAATGAGCCTAATGAGATAAGGGATGAATCCAATGACGCAGAAGAGAAATCCAGCAATGGAGAGAGAAATGATTCAGAAGAAATCCTTTTAGATCAACCCGAGAAAGACCAAGATGTGGGAGCAGTGATGATAAAAGAAGGAGAAAGCATGGGAAAGTCAGAGGAAGATACCGATTCAAAAGAAGAAGAAGAGGAAGAAGGGGAAATTTAACTGACTACCCTAAGAAAGAAAGAAAAACAAAGGAAGGAAATCAAAAAAAGAAGTAAGGGAGAAAGCCACCTATAAGGATAAGTTGCAAGGCTCCCAGTTAACCCTGGAAAAGTTGCTGAAAAGCACAAGAAATACTCGCCAGCATGGGCATGCCCAGAAAGGGATGCCTCCGGCCTACAAAAGTAAGTAATGAAGATCCTCTCCTAGAACTACAGAGGTCTTGGTAGCAAAATCAAGGAAGAAACTATGAAAGATTTAACTTCTTTATATCAGCCAGACATCTTTATGATCCAAGAGACCAAGATGGAGGAAGACGCATTTCTCCAAGTAAGTGTAAAATTTTGGAAAAAAAATGGAAGGGATGCAATCAATTCAAGGGGCGGCTCTGGAGGCATTAGAACACTTTGGGATGATAAGAAATTTGAGGCTGTTTACATCAAGTACATCTCAAGATGGATCCTCACCCTACTAAGGAAAAAAGAAACTAATACCCTGGTAAGAATTTTCAATATTTACGCTCCTAACTCTTATGCTGAAAAAAAAAAATGTTGGAATCTACTTCGTGATGAAAGGAGTAATCTGTAGGGTAATGTCATCCTTGCGGGGAATCTAAACATCACCCTAAGCCAAGGTGAAAAAAGAGGGGGGTCTCTGGTCAGAGATCCCATAAGAGAAATAGTTGATGAGATCATATTGGCCTGGGATCTATCAGATGTTAAACCTTCTAAAGGAAAATACACCTAGAATAACAAGCGGCTCGGCCTCGGGCATATTGCAGCTAGACTTGATCGATTCCTTGTCCATGACACTTTCCTCCTACTGGGCCTGAATTCAACATCTAAAATATTATCATTCGGGGGATCGGACCACAAACCTATTCTCCTTGAGATGTGGAATGATAAGAACCTAGGCCCTATTCCTTTTAGATTTAATCCATTATGGGCCAATTACAATGATTTTTTAAGGATCGTGGCTAATGCATGGTCTTCCTCGGTCACCGACTCTCCCTTATTTGTATGGGAAGAGAAACTTAGACGACTTAAGAAGGATCTTAAGCCCTGGGAAAAGTTGATTCCCACTCCAAATCATAAGAAAACCCAAGTTGCACTAGTGTTGGAGATTCACCAAGCCGATATGGAGAATAAAAATATTGATCATGATGACATTCAAAAATAGGTAAAGCTGCAAATTGACCTCCACAATGCATGCAGGAAAGAAGTCGAATGGTGGAGGCAAAAATATAGGTGCAAATGGCTCAAAAATGGTGACAAGAACACCATTTTCTTCCATAAGAAGGCCGAGGCTAGGAAAAACTTCAATCAAGTGCACGAGATCCATGCTCATGACATGGTAATTAATAATTTTGAAGACATTAAATTTGAATCTTCCAGGAACTTCGGCGATCTGTTCTATGCTCAGCCCATCAACACAGACATCGAGCTCACGGATCTTGTTCCTTGGTCTGTCAAAAATGTTGATAATGCCAGACTGAATTATAAAATATCATTGGAGGAGACTAAAGAGTCTGTTGCTGACATGGAGGACGACAGAGCTCCTGGCCCTGATGGGTATAATGTCAACTTCATCAAATTTTGTTGGGAAATTATAAAAATGACTTATTCAAAATGGTTAGCAAATCACAGAGGTGTGACAAAATTGGAGGCAGCACGAATTCTGCTTTTCTGGTTCTCATCCCCAAAGAGAAGGATGCCAAATCCTTTGACAGGTTCCAGCCTATATCCTTTTGCAACATTGGTTATAAAATTATAACTAAGATTATGGCCAGAAGAATAAAACATATCCTTCCTTATCTTATTCCTGAGAACCAAGGAGGCTTCATTAAAGGCAGGAAAATTTGGGACAATATCATTTTAGTTTAAGAGGAAATCCATTCTATTCTGAAGAACGGTGATAAAGGAATGGTGGTGAAAATTGACTTAAAAATGCTTTCGATAGAGTCATCCATTCCTTTCTCTATCAAGTAATGTTGAGATTTGGTTTTGACCCAACCTTCATCAAATGGGTCAAGGCCTGTATCAACAAGCCATGGATTGCCCCGCTCATCAATGGAAGGGCTGCCCCCTTCTTTCAAGATTCGAGAGGTCTGAGGCAAGGATTCCCACTCTCTCCCCTACTTTATGCAATCCGAGCTTCAGTCCTTAGTCTTCAGCTGGAACAAGCCAGGAAAGACCATGATCTCTCAGGCAATAGGATGGCTAGAGGTACGAAAGATATCAATCATGTGCAGTTTGTTGATGACACTATCTTGCTTGGAGGATCCAGTCAGATTATAGCTTGTAGATTCAATAGCAAAATGGACCATTACTACCATGCCTCAAGAAGCAAAATCAACTTAAGGAAGAGTCATATCTATGGCTAGAATATCAATCCAAGGGGAATGTCAGAAAATTCCCATGTCCTTGAAATTGATGGAGTGATCAGCTGGGACTCCTTTAAATATCTTGGGGTCCCTATTTTCAAGTCCAAGCCCAAGAGCTCAACCTAGAACCCTATTGTGGTTAGATAAAAAATAAAATCCTTGGATGGGGAACAGCCTGGCTAAATATGGTTAGGAAGGTGGTGTTAATAAAAGCTATTTTGAACAGCTATCTTCTTGATCAATGCTCCCTTCTGCTAGCCCCGGCCAAAACTATTGCCATGATCGAAGGCTCGATGCGATCATTCCTCTAGAAAGGAGGGAATAATGTGGGGGGGGGGGGGAGTTTGCATTGATCAGTTGGAAAAAAAATCAAGATGCCAAGGTCGGAGGGTGGACTGCAAATTAGAGACTTAAGAATACAAAATCTGGCAATGGGAGCCAAGTTTCTTTGGAATATGATTGACTCCAATCCATCTTGGTGCAATTAGGTGATAAAGTGCAAATATTTCTCAGGGTTGAGGCTCAGATGCCTTGAAATTGATCAAGAGAACAAGAATACCTCCCCTATCTATGACCTCTACAAAAAAGCGTTGCCTAAGTTCAAGGAAGAGCTACACTGGATCCCGGGAAACGAAAAATTGATAAACATTTAGCAGGACGTAATCTTAGGGAAGCCTCCACCAATTCTTCCAAGACTAAATCATTGGCTGGCTGCGATGGGAACCAATACCATATGGGATATCTCTGAATGGGAAATCGGAACTCCTTATCGATGGGCTAGGTGGGCTATTCCTGAGTGCCCTGAAGAGCTTAGTAATGAAAAAAATATTTTGTTGAACCACTTGTCAGGTCTCGCTCCGATGGCCAAGCATAGAAAGGACCGGCGTGGATGGGGAAGTTGTTTCGGTAGCTATGCAGTGACTGAGGGATATAAGAAATTTGTTGATGTTCCTAATGTGCCAAGTAATCCTGCAATTTGGAATTATTTATGGGATTGTAAAACATTGCCAAAGATAGATATGTTTATCGGGACGTTGCTACATGAGAAAGTGCTCACAGGTGAGAATTTGGAGAAACGTGGGTTCGTTGGTCCCTTCAATTGTCCCCTTTATGCTGAAGCTAGTGAAAATATCAGTCATCTCTTTTTAATATGTCATTATGCCATCTCAGTTTGGAGGGAAGTGCTGAATCGTTGGGAGGATGGGATTCACTTGCTGAACAAAATTCATGTGTTTTTTCAATTGGGATAAATTGTATAATGGTGAGCTGATTCATAAAAAAAGGACTGAGAGCTTGTTGGATGAAACTTCCTAAAAATATATGCTGGTGCATTTGGAATGAAAAAAACCATAGAATCTTTCAGGACAAAGCCCAGCCACCGTGGAAGATTGCGATTAAAGTAAATGCCTTATTGGGTGAGGTAGTAAGAGTTTTAAAGATTCCAAATAACAAAGGTAATTTGACTGATAATGAAAAAAATTGGCTGCAAAGTCTTAATATTTTTGTTGAAAGTAATTTGGCTAAAAAAAATTGGAAAATTGGGAAGTCAGATTGGACAAGTCTCAGTTGGAGAACTTGTTGAAAGGAAGGAAGATTTTTAAATTGTTTTTTAATGGAGCCTCCAAAGGGAATCCTGGAAGAGTGGGAGTTGGTGGGGTTGTTACTGATCTAGATGGGAAAGTTGAGATAGAATACTATGGGAATATAGGGCAAGATCCTAATAATATGGATGAGGCATATGGGCTCTGGCAAGGTCTCAAGCAGCTGAAGAAGAAAGGAGTGGAAGAGGTGATGGTTTTTGGAGATTCCAGGTTAATAATTCATGCATTGAATGGGGGAAGCTAGTGTAAGAATGAGAGATTAGCAAGGTTGATTAATAGAGTCAAGTCCAACGCCAAATTGTTTAGGAGGATAATTTTTTTTCATATTCTTAGGGAGCTAAATTCTATGACGTATCTTGTAGCCAATAAATCTATAGATGTAGGTCAAAATGAACTATTTGTAAATCTGATTGTTAGTATTGATATTCCCCCGTAGATCGATCCTATTATTTGGATAGGTTTATTCGATTAGAGGAAGTAGAATTTGTTATGATTGGTTGTAACCAGATTCATTTTTCAGCGATTTCTATGCTGAGTTCTAATATATAACATAACTGTTTTTGTTATAAAAAAGTAAAAGAAAAAATATTCAAAGATGTGTTCCCTGATGAAGTACCAGGACTTCCTCCCAAGAGGGACATTGATTTCACATTTGATCTTGTGCCACGAGGGGCGCTAGTGTCTAAGACACCTTACAGGATGAGTACACCAGAGTTGTTAGAGTTGAAAATGCAATTACACGAATTATTGTAAAAGAAGTACATAATCCCGAGTGTGTCTCCATGGAGATTGCATGTACTATTTGTGAAAAAGAAAGATGGAACACTTAGTTTATGCATTGATTTCAAGAAGTTGAAAAAAGTAATAGTGAAAAACAAGTACACATTGTCTTGAATTGATGATCTTTTTGAGTAAATGAGAGGAGCAAAGGTATTTTCAAAGATTGACTTGAGGTATGGATACTATCAAGTGAGAATTAAGGGAGATTACAATCACAAGACAACCTTTAGAACAAGATATGGACACTATGAATTTGTAGTGGTTATGTGTGGTCTCACTAATGCACCAGCTACATTCATGTGTCTCATGAATAGTGTTGTCAGAAAGTATTTGGACAAGTTTGTTCTTGTTTTTTGGATGGCATTATCATTTACTCTAAGAATGAAGAGGAGTATGAAGAACATTTGAGAATGGTTTTGAAACGGCTAAGAGAGCATAAGTTGTATGCAAATCTAATCAAATGTGACTTTTACAAAAATAAGATTCATTATTTGGGTCACATCATTTCAACGGAAGGAATATCAATTGATCTGGAAAAGATTGAAGCCATTAAGATTTGGACAACTCCAAAGAATGTAACATATGTGAGATATTTTATGCGTGTTGTTGATTATTATAGGAGATGCATTGAAGGATTCTCTAAGGTTGCACACCAAACTGCTTCTTTTCAAAGGGAATGAATAAATTTTGAATGGATACATAAATGTGAAGAAATCCTCATGTTGTTGGAAAAAAATTCTCACAAGTGCTCCAATTCTGAAAATTGCAGACCAAAAAAGAGACTTTGTGTTTTTTATAGATGTATGTAAATAAGGACTTGGAGGAGTACTTATGCAAATCATGATAAAATCATGTGGTGTGTTATGAGTCTAGGAAATTGAAGGAGCATGAAAAAAATTATGCTACCCATGACTTGTAACTTGCATCCATAGTGCATTCTTTGAAAATGTGGAGTCACTACTGAATGGGCATAAAAGTTGAGCTAAGAATAGACCATTGTAGTCTAAAATATTTATTTGATTAGCCAACATTAAATTCCAAGCTATATAGATGGTTAGAATTTTTATGTGAAAATTATTTTGAAATTAAACACATAAAGAGAAAAGAGAATAAATTGACAGATGCACTCAACAGAAAGGTGCAAGAAATTCATGTGGCAGCCATCGCTACTTTTCAATTAGATTTACGACATCAAATTGTTAATTCTCTTATTGAATATGAATTGTATGTACAAATAAAAGGTAAATTATAGCAAATTTTTTTAGAAAAGAGGTATTAAGGGTATCATGTTGAAGGGGATGGAATTATTACTTATAAAAATAGAATTTATATTCCTAATGGCATGTTTGAGGAGAATTGTTGTGGATGAAATCCATAAAATGTCATATTATGCTCACCCAGGATATCAAAAAACAATTGCTACAACCAGGAAGCAATATTTCTGGAGCTATATATGAAAAGGGACATTGTTGAGTATTTTTATAAGTGCATGAAATGTCAACAAGTAAAATTTGAGCATCAACACCCAACATGTTTGTTGCACCCTTTGCCAATTCTGGAATGGAAATAGGAAAATTTTCCATAAATTTTAATTCATGTTTTCCAATAATTGTGAATCAACATGATTCAATCATGGTTGTGGTGGATAAATTGTCAAAATCAACACACTTTATACTAGCCAAATCTACATACAAAATATATTCCATTGCAAGTACTCTTATTAAGAATATTTTTAGATCACATGAATTGCCAAAGGCAATAATTTCAGATAGAGATACACCATTTACTTCCAATTTTTGGAAAGGTCTTTCTGTAGACTTAGGTAAATAGCTGAATTTTAGCACTTCCTTCCATCCACAAACAGATGGACAAACAAAGAGAGTAAATCAGGTTCTCGAAGACATGCTTCACATGTATGTCATGAACAAACCATCCAAGCAGGAAGATTATTTACGCTAGTGGAATTTGCATATAACAATGGGCAGCAAGCTTCATTAGGCATGATTCCATTGGAGGCTTTGTATGGAAAAAAGTGTTGGACACCATTGACATTGGACTATCCAGTAAATAGAATTGTTCTTGGGACACAATTGCTTAAGGAAATGGAACAAAAGGTTGTAAAGTTATGCAGAATTTAAAGGTATCCCAAGACAGACAGAAAATCTATCCAAATAAAAATATAATGCGTAGAGAATTTAGTGTTGGGTATCATGTTTACCTTAGAGTAAGGCGAAGAAAGAGCTCTTTAAAGCTTGGAAGTTGTGCCAAGATGTCACCAAGATATTGTGGTCCATTTGAAGTGCTTGCAAGAATAGGACCAATTGCATATAGAATTTCATTGCTTGATAATAGTAGAGCTCATAATGTTTTTCATGTTTCTTTGCTAAGGAAATATGTACATGATCATAACCATGTGAATGATTGGGTTTTGATTCAGGTGGAACACAAGGGAGAGTTCCAAAGTAATCCACCATGCATCCTAGACAGTAAGGTAACATTTCTCTAGAACTAAGCCATCATATAGGTGAAGATTAAATGGAAACACTTCAGTCTCGATGAGGCTACATGGGAGTCGGAGGATGCCATGAAAGAGGCATACCCATTATTGTTATGATTTTGAGAAAACACCAAGGATAGTGTTATTCCAAGGGGGAGGGGATTGTAATGCCCCAATTTTGACTTGAAATGTATTTAAAAAAATTATGTAAATGATATAAATATGTTAGTATGGATTCCTAGTGTGGTGCTGAAGTCCAAGGACCGACCAGAGAATGGATAGGTATGCATGATGTATATATTTTTAATTGGACCATATGATTGGCTTATCATGCCAATTCTAAACGTATGTAAAAATTATGTTGAAAATTAATAAAATGGTCCAAGATGGTTTTGTAAAGAGCACTAGAGGGGATATGGTTCCACTAGAGGGGAAGAAGAAAGGGGGCCTATGGGGAAACTAAATCCTATGCTTCCAAGTGTCGACCTTATAAATCATCTAAAATATTCTATGAGCTTTAAATTAGACAATTAAATCATTTTTTACTACTAACCCAATCATTAGATGCATGTTTGAGGTTGGTGGGAAAAGTCACTTCATCTAGTTATTAAAACATGGGGGTGGTGAAAGTTATGTCAATTGTCAGTAGTCCTTTTATTTTATGGTCAGAAGCTATGTCAGTTTCCTTTTCACCATCTTTTCATATCCATTGGATTCAACACCCTTTTGATCATTCTCCCATGCATGTTCCTACACTATATAGATTTTCCTATTATTGTTCATGACCATTACCAGGCTGTGTTGAACCAAAAAAATTGAATTTAGTGACAAAGATTAATTTTGGGAAGAGGAGATTTATGGTTGTAAGTGAGCAGAGAGGTTGGGAAGTATAGGTACCCTTACCCATTGAGTTATGCCGCATGTGAATGCTTAAGAAGTCGTATTTAACACTACAGGAGTTTCTCTAACATCATAAAACTGATTGGGCTCTTACTACAGATATTGGTAAGCACTATAAGGGTTGTATTCACTGAGGTAACTATGGATCAGTGAAGGGTAATTCTTTCCATGTGTTTTTAGGGCAGTTGGAAGGAGTTCCATGGTTGTGATGGCTATGGGAAATCCCTATATGAGTTTTGGATAAGCAGAGTGAGTAGAAGGGGTTGTGGGATGAGAGAGAATCCTATAGGCATTTCCTTTTCCTTGGTGGCCTCATAGCACAACTTGGGGGTGTCCTTTGAGAGAAGAAAGAGTATATGTTGAACATAGTTCCTACGGTTAGGTGGAAAATCACTCTTACATAGCCAATTACTTAGATCTCTTTTGTTAAAGATAAGTGTTCTTTTGTTTATGATGTGTATTGATATTTATTTATATGCATGTAATTATTAAGCTTGAATATGCATGATGATGTGTCTGTAGAGTTATACCAGCGTTGAGTTGATACATTGAGACTGCAATACTGCTTGATATATTGCGTTGAATACCATTACCAGCCTTGTAAAGCTGCGTGGAGAAGAGCCTGCGTGTAGACTGAATATGAAGCTGCCTGGAGAATTGTGAAGCTGACTGAAATTGCTGTCTGCCTGAAAGTTGTGTGCAGTATCTGGTGATATACAAATATCACGCTAACCTGAAAGTTGTGTGCAGTATCTGGTGAGTAGCCCATGCTTCTATGAGGACAGAAATATATGTGGGATGAGCGAGCATTTTATATGCTTCATCCAAAGAGATTGGAGGGTCAATCGTGGAATGGCAGTCTCGTATCAATGCAATGCATTGTAACTGTGTTTTTGGTAAAGATTCCTCCTGGAGACTGCTGCGTTTTGAAGATGGCGCCCGTGACTGATATTTGATGATAATACACTGCATGATTGCATACTGGTGATAATATACTGGTGATTGATATCTAATGAGGCCTGTGATTGATATCTAATGAGGCCTGTATATCTTGCCAGAGGCTGAGCATGGAGATAATATACTGCGTTTTGCATGCTACGTGGAGAACCTGTAGAATGCGACCTGAAGAATGATACCAAACCTGAAGAATGCGACCTGTTACACTATATTGTGACTCATATATTTTTACTATGTTGAGTTTATATCTATGTGACTGATTTGCTTTCACTAATATATGTTGAGCATGGACTGCATCTTGTATTGGAGATGATGTTTTCTTTGGGGAATGCACAAACCCTAAGACTGATTTTTTTTTATGAAGACTGCTCACTATTATATTGGAGATTGCCTATTGATAAATGAGGTAGGATTGGTGTAACTGCGTTGAGCGTGGAGACTGTTTACTGGTGGCTGCGTTGAAGAGAGTCTGGCGACTATTTTGAAGGCTGCATTCTACTTGAAGGCTGCCTTGGAAGAACAATTAAATCTTCTGGTTTTATTCTATTGATTGATATAAAAATTAAAGACAGACTGATATATGCTGACTGATATATGATATTGCTTGGAAAATTTTATATGTTGCTGGTGTTTTGAGCTTTGTAAACCTAGACTGCTGAAAACCTATTGAAGGCCGAGTTGTATACTGCATTGAAGAGCTGCATAATATTTTTATGTATTGACTGTGACTTTTGGAAGTGCACAAAAACCCTAAGTTGTGCCCTAATTCCTCTGGTGATTGGTATCACTGAGTTTTGGAGCTGAGTATATATTGAAAGTTGTTATCCTGTTTGCCGGTTTCACCATTTGCATTGCTGCCTTTTGGAATACCCTGTATTGAATTTCTTCTCCCTGAAATTGCTGTGACTTGAAGCAGCGATACTATTATTGTATCTCTTTAAAACCTGAAGTTGCATTGTACACCTTGGCAGAGACTGTAGACCTGCAAGGTTATTGTTTTTCTCTTTGT
>LPNX010406801.1:109336-127251 GCA_001517045.1 Pseudotsuga menziesii
TTTTATTTGTATTTTGATTTTGCATATGCACACACATTTTTATTGTTATATGGAATTCGTATTTATGGCTATTGGATGAAAATTGGAGAGCTCAAATTAGTTCATTTCTCCTCATATCAGTTGGATTGAGAGATGGGGATGTGACATATATGTGTGTGGGTGTGTGTATGTGTGTGTGTTAACTATAAAATATTTGAATCATGGGGGGTTCACCAAGTGAACTTGTTACTATAGCATGACCATTCGTAGGATATTAAATAATATCCCCAATTTCACTAAATATTGGAAAATGTCTCCTAAAATTGTATTGTTGAACCCCCCCTCCAAATATACCTTTCAAATTAAGAAAACACCTAATTTCACTGGATATTGTAGGTATCCATTTTTATCAACCCATTTTCATTACTTCCTTTATATCATATTATCAACTTGTAACAAATAAGATCCCTAACACTTCTCAGTATGAGAAAACATGATTTTAAATACAATAATAGTATGATGATAATAATGATCCCACCGGGGTGGCAGGAGCAGGGGGGATCCTCCTGGATCCTAGAGGACATGTAGAACAAACCTTCACGTGGGGTCTAGGAACTAGAACAAACAATGAAGCTGAGTGGCTGGCACTTCTTCAGGGTCTACATCTCTTAAACACTAAAAAACTCCAGAAGGTAATGATATTTGGAGACTCCAAACATGTCATCTACAAACTGATCAACAGATACCCCTCTGGAGCAGTCAATTGTCCCCACGTGTTTGACAAATCCAAGCTTCTCATGTCTAAATCCTATGAGACATTCCACATCCTTCGTCACAATAATTCTGCAGTGGACACTCTGGCTAACGTGGGAGCCTCTCTTCCACAAGGCCATTACAATCAGAATGGAAATCCTCCTATCCTCAAATTCATCCCTTAATGTGCTGTCGGAAGCTCCCCCTACGATTTCAAATTATGCGGCTTATCTCATTGATATTTTTATCCTTCCCTCACTTCAAAAGAAGCCCCAAAGGCACCCCTCCTCTATCTCCTTTTCTCTTCTTCCCTCCCCCTTCCTTATCCCCTTTCCCTTATCCCTCCTTCCCCCTCACTCTTAAACCCCTTTTCTTTTCTTTTCCTCTTACCCTTATCCCTCCATACTCCCCCCCACCCATCGCCTTGCGTCACCTCCCAACAGCTGGCCTCCATTCCACGCTGCTTCCTGACGGCTCCACCCATTTACTCCACTATCCTGACTTCCCTCCTCCCTTCGCCGCGTGGTATATCCTCTGCCCTCTCCCTCTCTCGATTTTTGTAGGATTAATGGCTCACAGGTCCTAGGTTAAATGCCTGTCCTCCTCACACGCTCCAAGTCCCTTCGACTATTACGATATGTCTTCTCTCCATAGCAATATGCAAATTCATTCCGCTCCCTCTCTCAGCTCTACTTCTCATGAGGTTGCGCGAGTTCTTCTGAATGTAGTTGCAAGTGTTGGAGAAGGGTGGCTGTAGGATATTCCGTGGGAAGCACTCCCTCTCACCCGTTCCTTCATGAAGGAAAGGCTTGCTCTCGTAGCCTTCTCCACTTGCTCTTGCATCTCCCTCTCCGCATTGTGGTCTTCAAACCTCGGCTCTGGTACAACTCTTATGCATGAAGCACATTCTGGTAATTTGGAGAGAAGCACGGTCTTGGGTTGCCATTGCACAGGGTGGCAGGAAGGTGCTATGGGTACTTTGGTCTGTAAAGAAAGGCACGAAGGTTCCTCATTGCAGTAGGAGCTCATAGTGCTCAGTTTCATTCTCAGTGGTCTCTCAACCGAGAACCAAGCTTGTGTCCTCATTGGCTCTGTTCGTGCCTTGCACAGTAACTTTGCATGTATATATATCTCTATAGGAGTGGGAAGAATGTCTCAGGCTGGTGAAAGTGCAGGAATAATGGATGTAAAAAAGAACCTTAAGCGTCTGTATGAAATGCTAGCAATTGGCATAATGGATAACAAAGAAATAGCGCGGGAGGTTAAGAGCATAGGAGAAACGGTGAGCTACACCTCTCTGCAGATTAGCAATCACGACGCAAGGATTGATGATAATGAGAGAAACCTTAGAGAGATAATGGGCAAAGTTGACAGGATTTAGGAAGATCTCCAACGTCTGATTAGCATGAACCAGGGTAGCACGGTGAATGGAGCCACTACAGCAACTGAGCATCGAATGAAGGAAGAGTCTGTAGTTCAGCCCAAGAATTT
This sequence comes from Pseudotsuga menziesii, assembly GCA_001517045.1. Classification (NCBI taxonomy): domain Eukaryota; kingdom Viridiplantae; phylum Streptophyta; class Pinopsida; order Pinales; family Pinaceae; genus Pseudotsuga; species Pseudotsuga menziesii. Next base: position 111,560 of record LPNX010406801.1, read on the forward strand.
TAGAGGCAATCCTTAATCTGTTTTCCTTTAATTATGGTTAAATGTTCTACTGTATTTTACTATGTAATCAGTTTATAAGGGTACACACTACCCGCGACATTAGCTGTTTTGGAAAAATTCTGTGTGTAGCTTTTTGGAAAACTCCTCGGATAAGCTTTTGTTGCAATAATTTTGATCTGCATGAACACTTTGTTTTGCTACTTCTGTACTGAATGGCTGTGCATAGATTGTTTTATAAAAACCATTTATAGTTTCTGTTAAAAGAAAAATAATGATCCCACCAAGATTACAAGGGAAACTGATCAATCTGTAGTGTTGGATAGTGGAAGTCCCAACGGAATAGTAAGGGGTAAGACAAATGAATAAAAGGTAACCCGGTCAAGAGATCAATGTAACAAAGAAAGTAAAAGACTGATAATCCAATAGTAATTGCAATTCTTAGAAAATATGAGAATTGTAGATGTTTCACACCACATCCTGCCAATCTAACAATTTAATATCATTTAAATACAAGTATAGCCATAGAGAGACCATGTTTTATATAAGCTTAATAAATTAAACTCCATAAAAATGAAAAATTGAAACCCTTTCGTGGGTGGACTTCTCTACCTTCCTATCAAAACAAACACCATTGATGTTTGAACCCAAATGAACATAGAAAATTCCCTCCCACTTTCCAATAACACCATATGATCATGTGCATAGCTTGGATTTGGGTCATTCACAAGATGCAATAATTTTCCTCCATTTCCTCTACATTATTTTCGCAATCAAGGGAACTAACAACATTTAGTTACCTTTTCTTGGGTTATACCTAGTTTTTTTTAATCTTTACAAGAGGCGGAAAAATCTCCATTGTTAAGTTTCAAGGATACAATAGTTATAACGATACACAATTGGTGAAACTTAGATGATACCACTTCATGGTAACAATAACACATAAGGTATGTAAATAAGAATTTATATTTTCATCTATGTTCATGTCAGTTCCAATACAGTATTAAAACAGATGCCTTGCATATAATAATAGAATTTACAATTATGAATGTGCCAAATATAATTCAATCTAACAACTATTCCTAAATGGAAATGTGAGAATAGAAAAGGTTGAAAGAAATAATTAGTCAAGAAAGATTGATCTCATTTTTCTTGGTTCTAGTGAGCCAAGAATATTGATATCACTTTTCTTGGTTGTCAGTGAGCAAGGTTTGATTGAATCTTAATACCCATCCAAAACCCCTACCTAAAAAAATATTCTTAAAAAAAAGGAGTTTATAAGTTCAATGATTTGGAGGTATAAATACCTCCCATGATTTGGAGGTTATTCCTTAGTAGTGATTAGGACTTATATGAATCCATCTTGTGGTTTAGAGGTATGAATCTAGCCCGTGATTTAGAGGTTTTTCCTTAGAAAAAACTAGGACTAATATGAATCCAAACCACGATTTGGAGGTTATTCCTTTGCAATACCTAGGACTAATATGAATACAAACCACGAATTGGAGGTATGAATTGAGCCCATGATTTGGACGTATGAATCCATCCCATAGTTTGGAGGTTATTCCTTAGCCTGCCTAAATAAAATAACCCCGAATATGTATATTACTATGTCAAATTAAAAAAAAAACCTTGATCCCTTAATACAAGGCAATATATTTTTGAGGTTTTTAGGAGTATTCAAACCCCCAATATGAATGGACATGATATGATATTGCCTTGCTAGTGAACCCCCTGTGATTTGAATTCATCTCCTGTGATCATCCTTTTAACATTTTATCTTCCAAAATTCCATATATATATGTGTAATTTAATATAATTTGCGTATTACATAATATATTAAATATATTATATTAAAATAATATATATATATATATATATATATATATATTATATTTAATATATTATATAATAATATTATGCAATATGTGAACTCTAAAATATTCTACTTTCTTTATGTAATCATTCTTTATATCATGTTTTTTTAATATTTAATTATTTTTCAATATCTTAAAATTATGTAAGCTTTTTAAGTACAAGATTATTATCATTGAAAGTATAAACAATTAAAAATAATTTTTCAAATTTATGTAGTACAAAGTTACTTGGATATTTTTCTAAATACATATATTATTTTTTTCCAAAAATTATGGAAGGACAATTATATTATTATATTGATTTTTTTTAAATAAGTACTTTACTTTATGAAGTCAAAAGTACGTATAGAACAGCCATGGTTAGTTATAGGTTCTCATCCACCATTCAAAATGTGACAAATGACATTTTAACTCAAGAAATTCCACCTCAACCATGGGGGATGATGTCATTCTCTAAAATGTGATTGGTTGATTTTTATAGTACAATTTCTTTGTTTTGAGGCTCATTTGTTACCTCAAAATTTATCTAATGGCAGTTGATGAACATCATAATGTGATAGAACCCTTGCAAAACTTTTAAGGAACATTAAAAAGACGAATTTCAGATTGTGGTGTAAATATGGAATAATGTCACAATCCAACTTAAAACTTGATGAGTAAAATGCGATTACAATGAACATGAGAGACAGATGAAGCATTTACAAAATGTCAAAATGCGACAAAAAATTTGTTGGATGTTTTAATGTGAGAAAGGTATTTCTCACATTCTGACGTTCGTGAAGGGTTATGTTAGATTGTGACATAAACTTGGAGAAATTTCATAATCAATTATATAACTTGATGAATGCTGCAATGCGACAAAACCCTAAGCCTTGTTGAACATTATAACATGACAAATTCCTTTCATAACATTGATCCATACTATGGGATCATCTTCGGGAGACATTTAATATTACAATCCAATAAAGCCTTTGATGAACATTGCAAAGATGAATGTCACAATGTGACATAACCATGGAGAAACATCACAATGGAACATAAAACTTAATGAATTTCGCAATGTGACAAATCCCTTGCAAAACTTTCAAGGAGTATGAAAGATGAATTTTAGATCATGGCATAAATATGGAAGAATGTCACAATGGCACATAAAATTTGATGAGTAAATTGTGGTTAAAATGAACATGACTGAAACATAAAACTCCTACAAAATGTCACAATCTGACAAAACATTTGTTGGTTGTTGTAATGTGATCAAGAGATTTGTCACATTATGAGGTTCATGAAGGGTTATGTTGGATTGTGACATAAACTTGGAGGAATTTCATAATCAAACATATAACTTGATGAATGTCGCAATGCGACAAAACCTTGAAAAACATTGCAATTCCATATAACCCTTATTGAACATCATAACATCACAAATTCCCTAACATAACATTGATCCATATTATGGGATCATCTTCAAAAGACATTTAATACTACAATCCAACAAAACCTTCAACGAACATTGAAAGTACTAATGTCACAATGTGGCATAACCATGGTGGAATGTCACAATCAAACATAGCACTTGATGAGCATCGCAATGTGATGAAAATTTTGCAAAAATTTCAAGTATTATTGAAAATATGAATTTCATATTGTAGCATAAATGTAGAAGAATGTTGCAATTCAACATAAAACTTGATGAAAGTCACACTATGACAAAATGTTGCAAAACATTGCAATTACATATAATCCTTGTTGAACATCATAATGTGACAAATTCATTGACTAACTTAGTCAAAATGTTACATAACAATTAATTAATGTAGCAAGCCGACATAAGTAAAATGTGATTAGAATGAACATGATTAAAATAATAATCTAAGACATTATTTAATGGTTATGTAAATTATGACATTCATGAAGGATTATGTGACATTGTGATGTTGAAATCAAAATTATTTTAAATTGAGGATTACTAAATTTAAGTTAAATGATGTAAAGTGTTATTGTGTGAACATGTAAAAGTTTACATGATATGGATTTTAATAATCCACATTTCTAATCTTCATAAGCACTTTAACTTTTAATTGATTGAAACCATCATAAATAATTAAGGCTATGAAAACCAAACAACTTCCACTCACTAAAATATCAAATGTTCAAAACTAAATTTCATTGAAAGATGTTGTTTAATTATTTTACATTTATTAAACATGAATTTCAAATTCAAGCAAGTGAAATTTTAAGGATACATAATTTTCTTAAAGTGTAGAAACCTTAGAAAATCTTACTCATTCTTAAATTTGCAACCATAAAATGTTTGACATTTAAAAAATATATATATATTCAAATTTCTAAGAATTATAGAATATTGACGATTTTTAAAGATAAAAAAATTATCCCATAGAATTGGGTGAATTATCTTTAAAAAAAAAGGCAAATTGATAAATATTTTTTTGGAAAAAAAAAGCCAAAAGATAACTCATAAGCTAAACTTTACCCCTAAAATTTTTGTTGAATTCAAAATAATTAAACACACACGATAATTAATTTAAATATTTAAATAGGATAAAACAATTAAAATTTAACTATTATTTTAATCAAAATAGTTTAAAAAAAAATATTAAGTGACTTAACAACAACCATATAAATGTGATGATGAAGTTATAAATAAAATGAAGCTTGAAATATCATTGAATGTGATGTTTTAGATCCCTTTTTATATTAGTGACTTAAAAAAAGGAATTGTTAAAATTTAAAACACAACCTCAACATTAATTGCTTACTTTCTATTTTTATCGTAACAAATTAATAATTTGCAATAACACTTTGTGGTGATGCCCATTTTGTGTTGATGTCTATAAATAATTCATATTATATTATAAATAATTTGTATTATATCATATTAAATAATTTTAAAATTCTTAATATTATATATTTACATAGATACTAATGTTTTTTATTACATAAAATCTATTGAATTTTAAATTATAATTATAATCTAGATATTAAGTAGACTTATTTAAAAATTATTTTTAATTTATTAATTGTATAATTAAAATATAATAAATAGATATTTTTAATTTATATGATGGTGACAACCAAAGGAAAATTATTGATTTATACCTATATAAAATCTAATTATAAACTTATAATAATTATCATTAAACATTTATACTAATTTAATAAATAAGTGTTATCAATATGTTATTGTATTAAATAACCATTAAGGTTTAGTTATTTGAATAACAATTAGAATTTAGTAGTAATTCACTCCTAAAATCACATCAAAGCCAAGATATATAGTTTACAAAGGTGTAATGGACTTAAACATGTCTATCATATCATAGAATCTTAATATGAGATATGTATTGGACTATTTAAAATATTATTCACTTACGAATTTTACAATATGCTTAGTTACCTAGTCCATTGAAAGAGAGCTTGCTTCAAGAATATAAATTAAATTATTTTATTGCCTTTTCAAGAATATAAATGGTTTTACTACCTCTTCAGGTCACTTGATCCAATAAAATAAAAAGAAACAGCAATGTGGATTATCTAATATGAGGCTAACGTGGATAAAGTGAAGTCTAGTTGAACCATTAAATGGAGGGCTCTTTGAATACAATATCCTTTATTGGCTAATCTTTGAAACGGTCTAAAAATTTAAGAAAAGTGTTGGATTTTAATCAATGTGATCTTTGTGTGAGGAAACTTTTATTATGGATATTTACTTTTTAAGGAAACTGTTGGATTTTAATCAATGTGATCTTGGGTAAGCTTTTGGATTTTAATCAATGTGAATGTGATTTGTGTGAGAAATTTTTTATTATGGATATTTATTTTTAGAGTTGTGAATGTGATTTGTGTGAGAAATTTTTTATTATGGATATTTATTTTTAGAGTTGTAAATATAGTAGTATATTTTGGGTATGAGTATGGATTTGAATATGATTTAATATGAAAAAAATAAGTATATAAAAAATATGGGAATAGGTTGTCTATAGATATAAAAACTTATTTTTTAAATTTTAGAAAATTTAAAATATATATAAACTATTTGATATTTGCATGTAGTATTGGAATTTGACCAGCAAACATCTATATAATCTCCAGGATAGGGAGATTTTTCCACATTACATATAACATTTATTTTTCATTAAAAGCAACATGAAATATAAATCTTAAAACATTTAAATCTAATAATATATTCTAAAAACAATTATAAGTGAACTAAAATCTAATATTATAACTAGTTACTAAACTTTATATTATAAAATAAACCTAATATAAAAACTAATCTAATATTTGATATTTAAAACTAAAATATAAAACAAAATATATATTATAAATTTTAAAATGTAAAACTAACACTAAATGGATTATGAAGTTACATAATGGGGAAAAATAAAAAATAAAACAATAAAATTTAAATAATTCGTATCTGATGTCAAAAATATGTAGGCAAATTTACCTAATATTCGACAACTCCCTCAAAATTTCGGTACAAGAAAGTCCAATACTAAGGAAATATGCTACTATGGTTGTAAATCATTATCTCTTAAAGTGCCTTGCTTACACCTATATTAGATTTTAGTTTATAGTATTTGTTATAATACAAACCTTTATAACTTCTTAACTTGTCAAAACTATAATGAGCTTGGAAAGCTTCTTGGCAAGAATAAACCAAGTATTCTTCTTCTTAAGGTCCCATAGACCAAAATTAATCTAATCAACAAAATTATTCATGCAAAAATTATTCATACAATTAACATCAAACATTGCTTTTACCAACTAGCTGCAATACCATTAATAATTCTATGGAAAACTAAAATACCAAATTGGCTTGTACTTCTCCAAAAGTAATGCTCCACCTTTAATAATAATGACATCTCTTCCAATGATATTGATTTTTTTAACACATCTATAGTCTATTCTATTGTATCTTCTAGAGACAGTTTGTCAACAAAAGCGCTTGGCTTAATGTTACAATATCTTATTGATTTGTTTATCATTCAAACATATTNTATCTAGTCTATTCTATTGTATCTTCTAGAGACAGTTTGTCAACAAAAGCGCTTGGCTTAATGTTACAATATCTTATTGATTTGTTTATCATTCAAACATATTTTAATAAAAAACACAACATATTTGTTATCTTGAAGCAACTTAATGTTAGAATATCTTATTGATTTATTTATCATTCAAACATATTTTAATCAAAGTACAACACATTGGTTATCCAGAAGGTAGTAAACTAAAAGCTAGACCATTTGCACCTAAAATTTGGTCAGTTTTTTGGTCAAAATCTGGCTGAAATTGTTTAAAGGGTAGTTTTCAGTAATTGGAATTGCATAATCTGGATGCCCCAAGGGTAATTGAAAGTCCTGAATCCATTTATGGAATAAAAATTTGCAATTTTAACATTGAAAATCTTATTTTCAACAACAAATCGTGTTGCAGAATTCAGACCAAACTTACCTGAAAAGATACAAATAGTCTAAAGATTAGCAAACTCCATCTAGAAACAATTCAAATCGGAAGATTATGAAGATTAATTTATCATTTACTCTCCAAAATAACTCGTATGGATTCTCCCTAGGGTGGATTATTGTTTTACTGCGGTTTCACGGTGGTGGAATACTGCGGTTTTACATTGAATTCAATCTAGATATCATCACTAACACATCGCACCATTGTTAATGTTCGCCTGTCAGTTCGAACAACCATTTCACCAGGTTGTATATGGCAATTTGTATATTAAACTTCTCGGTGACACCTATCCAAATTGCATGTATGTATTTACAGTTAGATGTGTATATGTAGCAACTCATACGATTAACATTTATCGGCCGATCTCCCTTTGCAATCTGATATATAAGATTATTACTAAAATCATTGCTACTCGTCTGAAGCGGGGGTTGTCTTTGGGTATGTCTGATGAACAGTTTGGTTTCCTTGAAAATCGCCAAATAACTGACGCTATTGCCATTGCACAAGAAACTATTCACAGCATTAAGGTTAAGAATATGAAAGCTCTGGTATTGAAGTTGGACCTCATCAAAGCATATGATCGAGTGGACTGGGGTTTTATTCGACTAGTTCTTCTGCAGATTGGTATACCCTTGCACACTACTGATTGGATTATGGGCTGCGTGGTCTCAGCTAATTATTCTATACTGGTCAATGGAAATCCCACTCCATTTTTCTCGGCATCTAGGGGCTTACGACAGGGGTGCCCGTTGTCGCCTTTATTATTTCTACTTATTGCAGAGGGCTTTAGCAGGCTGATTAAAGCATTAACTGAGCATGGTGATATTATGGGTATTGAGGTGGAAGCTAGTATCTTTATTACTCATATGTTATTTGTGGACGACATATTATTGTTTGGTGGGGGTTCGACCCATCGAGAATGGTTGACCTTTAAATATGCACTTGATGTATTCTGTGATGGTACAGGTATGAGTATTAGTCCGAACAAATCACAGTTTTATCAATCGATGTGGGCACCTGATGAGCTGGAGGTTCTTCACCAACATTTTTCATATGATATTCTTCCAATAGATCATGGATTTAGGTACCTGGGATTTTATTTGAAGCCCAATAACTATCAGATCAGGGATTGGATCTGGTTGCTTTAGCGGATTGAGTCTCGCATTGGATACTAGGGCCACCGTTTTTTATCTATCGGTGGTAGACTCATTTTGGCCAAATCAATACTGGAAGGCATTCCAGTTTATTGGTTCTCCCTATCCTGGATTCCGAGGGCCATTATTAAACAGATACAGAGCAGAGTGACGAGATTCATTTGGTCTGGGTGCCGGGATAGGCCTTCTATATGATTGGCTAGATGGGAATTATTGGCAAAGCCAAAGGTATGTGGGGGTTGGGGCATAAAGGACATTGCTGCATTTGGAAGGGCCCTTAATGCAAAAAACCTGTGGCGGTGTTTATTTGTGCCATTCTTGTGGCATCGGGTGATCTCTGCAAAATACATTCGGGGCTGGCCGATTGCTGAATGGATCAGATTGTTTGATTATGACCAGAGGACAATCTCGAATATATGGAGGGCACTCCTGAAGGAGATTCCTATTCTGAAACAGTGGTTGGCGTGGCGTCCTGGTGATGGGTGGAGCATTAGGGTGGGCAGAGATCCATTTCTGGGTATGGCTGGATCTTTCAGGCTATCGGAACCACTATTGTCACATCTGCTTAATAGAAGAATACATTTCTTGGCTCAGGCAGCCATTAATTATGAAGATGACAGCTTCACGGGGTGGGTGGATGCACTGGCATTAAATCTGACTTGTATTCTTGCTACAGAATGGAATGATTATATATACAAGATCAGGAATACTGGTTTACGTCTGAATCATTGTAAAGATTCCTTATTCTGGAGTAAGAATGGGAATACTGGTACTATTACTGCGGCTCTGGCATATTCTTCTACTGTAGATACCTCTTTCTCGGAATGTATTCCTTTATGGTTTAAGGAGGTCTGGCACTGGAAACTTCCACTTAAGACGGTGATTTTCTCCTGGTTGATGTTGGCTGGACGTATTCTCACATGGAACATACTCCAGCGTCGAGGTATCGAGGGGCCTGGAATCTGCTCGTTATGTCATATTGCTGAGGAAAGTATCACACATTTGATGATAGACTGCCCTTTCACTGTACAGGTTTGGCATCATATTGGGATTATATTTGAAACCAATCTTATTTGGCATGGATTACACACTATAGAGGCCTTCATAAATTGGATATCTAGTGACTGTAAGCTAAGGAATATTCCATTCCATGTGTGTAGATTCATCTGGCTGGCAAGGAACTCCTTCATATTCAGAAATTGTTATACCACTCCACTCCAGATTGTCAATAAGGTACAGAACATATGGTATGAGGGTCCCATACAGAACAGGAAGCATAAGTCACGTATTATTCAGCAACCATCTTTTATACATGACATGGCTGTAGGATACTTTGATGGGGCCTCACAGGATGGAGGAACAAAGTGTGGCGTTGGGGCTATCCTTATATTGCCTCTACTGGGCCGATATAACATAATGTGGAACTGTGGATTTGGTACCAACACGCGGTCTGAGTTACTTGCATTATGGAGTATTCTACACTTTGCTCGTACTTTAGGCATTGATGCTATATAGATTGCTGGTGACTCCAAGGTTATTGTTGAATGGTTCAAGGGTACTATACATTTGGAATCGATACTCCTTACCTATTGGATGGATCGTATTATACAGCTGAAGGGTCAATTCTTGGAGATAAACATCCAGCATGTTTATAGGGATATAAATGTTGATGCAGATTACTTATCTAAGAAGGCATTAGCGGGGCCGGTTGGACATTTTTTGGTGGCCCGTGGGGATGGTCGCGATCCATCTGCTTTTATTTTTTTTGGTTCTTATTAGGTTTTTTGGCATATCTGTATGAATGCATAAGATTGTTATATCTTATGATTCATTATGGGTTAGTATATCTATTGATGTATTATGTAATGGGTATTACATAATCATTCTGGTAGATACCTGGTGGATGAGGACAGAATCTTATGGAAACTGGGAGTAATGGGTAGAAGTTAGAATCTTTGATGATATGTTGATATGAAACTCTGATTTGGACATGTGATGACTAGTATCCATAATGTAATTATCAGGTGATATCTCTTTTATATATATAATATATAAGATCTTTTTTATGAAAAAAAAAACTCATACGATTAATATGCAGCAACTATTCCGTGATAATCCACCATCATCATTATTTTTACTATTATTAGTGGGTATACTTATAACTAAAGTGGTTGTGAAATCACTATTGATTGTTAAACAAAAACTAAAATACAGAATTTTATATTAAAATAATATTAATTTAATTTTGATCTATATTAAAATAATATTAGTTTAATCTTTATTGAGTAAAAATGGAACAAGTACTTTTTAATAAACAAAGAAACAAAAATTCATATGAAAAAAACACAAATTGTTACTTTTTTAACCACGGCTTAAGTGAAGCTTATTTAAATTTTAATCAATATCCATTTAAGCATAACAAGATACGAAGACCATGAAAGGAATCTCGGTTGTACAACTTGTTAGACTCAAGTTGGGGGTGAAAGGAATCTCAGTTGTACACTTGTTACACTCAAGTTGGGGGTTTATATATTATCTGACATTTTGGGCTTCATCGAACGGATTAACAAAATTAACCTAGGTGTAACAAGCGTACAGTCGGGATTCATTTCATGGTCATCTATATTGTTATGCTTATATGCATCTTGATTAATATTTAAATGAGCTTAGTTAAATAGTTAACTAAAACCATTTAAGTAAGCTCATTTAAATGGTTAACTAGAACTACTTAACTAAGCTCATTTAAAGCTTAGTGAAACAGTTAACTAGAACCATTTAATTATAACATTTTTTATTGTTTTATGCTTACATAACTTTTTGTTTTTTCAATTGATGCTTTAAATTTATTTTTATGTCTCGATAGCTTCAAAAATGATCTGTGGCCTGTAGACGTTCACTGACCACAAGTTGAGTGGCTATGATAATATCCAGAAATGCCTATCGGGGTAACAAGAAAGTCCAAAATCTCAGATAATATCTAAATTCCTATCAAGATAATTATAATTTACCAACTAAGAATTTCCTTTTTATCTAAAATATGATGACCATAGAATCGATCTTAACAACACAAGTGTCATCTAGCGCCTTAAATCTACTAAATTCATACTTCGTCTTCCATCTCTAGAAATGTAAACTATCACAACCACAAGTAAAGTGGTCGGTGAACGTCGATAGGCGCACAAGCCACTTAATTTTGTGGAGATGGCTAGTTGTTAAACAAATCCTAAACTATATAATTTTATACTAAAATAATTTTAGTTTTTGAATTGAGTTTATTCTTTAAACTTAAGTCAAAACAAACTATGCCTCAAGTGGTGTTCGTGTAAAGATACCATGGCTTGGTTAAACCAATGGTGCATTACTGACACTACTACATTTCGATCCAAAATCCGACGGAAAAATCCAACGGCGCGTGGATTTTTTTTTTTTAACTTACCAAAAATCAGAAGGATAATTTTTTTTTTTGTAAATGTGGCCATAAGCGTCTCTTAAGCGATGGCTAGTCTCATAAGCGTCGTTTAAGCGACGGCTATCCTCATAAGTGTCGCTTAAGCGACGGCGCTTCAAATTGGTCAATCATTTAAATAAATACACTTAATTGGTCAATTATTTAACATGGAAGAAGAAGGTGATAAGCGTCGCACTGATATATGCTTAAATGGTTGAGTAAACATACAAAGATATGATTAAGTGATTTTTTATTGAATATGGAATTAACCATTTATGAAAATTTATTTTACATGAAATAATAATTATTCAAATGTACTAGTAAACATACATGTAATTCCTATGTTGTAATGCTTCCTTTAATTTAAAGCAAAAGTTAGTAAAAAATATGCAGGTGTGTGAATTATTCTCTTCGTTCAAATCTAAAGTTGAACAAAGGAAATGTTGTCACATTCTTGTTTTTCCAATTGATTAGGAAATGTGTAAGGACTGTGAAGGACGTCTCTACGAAAGGGTAATGGGTGGTACTAACCCTGTAGTGTAATTTAAAATGCAAAATATGAAAAATAAAGAATATGTAGAGGGATTGAGACATAGGGAAATTGTAATAATTGACTATAAACCTTAATGGTATTTCCTTAACTATTTGGGTCTATAGGGATCACACACAAATGGTTTTCTATTAGGGAATTAAATTCCTCTCATGATGGGATGAAGAGATTACTTATAAGTAGTTATAAATCATTAATAGGTTCTATCAAACAAAGTCCTCTCAGAGGGATGGTAATTCATACATGGGTGTCAACATGCATGATAATGGCTTGCAACATTAACAATGGATTACATGAAGGTATAAGGATATATAGGGAGATAAATCAAACTTTTCATGGTGGATACCCCTTGTTGATTTTTAGCATCTTATCAAGATCAACACATCTCATAAAATGTCAAACTTGATGGTTAAATGGTTCTCTGATCCATAAGTACCACTTTGACCCAAGTCGATCCCCCAAGGCTATGAGCATGTTAGGAACCATTTGAAAAAAGTTGGCACAACCTCCTATTGTTTAAGCATGAGGGTATAGTTTTAAATTTCCAAACCCAACATTTTTTTCACAATTGAACACTATCTTTGAAAGAAATTAAATTCTTGGTGTTCATGTAAATCAAGACTCTAATCCTCTTAGTTTATATTATGTTCCTTTATCGTTAAGCGTTGACTACATGGATGATGAGATTCTTACGTATCTAAATAAAAATGTAGGCCCTCAAGGACAATCTACTACATTTGGTTCTTACTATGAGATTCTTTAAATAAAACATCAAGGTTTAACAAACTAATAATAGACTAGTGAGAAGATGCAAAGTTACCCATTATATAAAAACCGCCCAATTCAAAGGGAGGGCCCTTCACTACTTTATCCTTTGTGGAAAAAGGAATACAAAGCCCTTTGATGTGATTCGTGCTATCGTGGTGGCATACATTGGTCGTACTTAATGTCGGATCTTATCATTCAAACCCCTTTTCTCATTTACCATTTTCAAATGTCTATGGGGTCACTCTCACCATTGCCAAGCACCCAAGAAACGGAGGAGGAAGAAGCGGAGGAACAGCAGAAGTCTGAGGCCAAACGTTAAAAGCGGGTAGGAGCTTCAGACCCACAAACCTATTTGTAATTTTATTGAATTTTCAATGCTCTTTGACATCACCATTGATAGCTGGATCCATGTGTCAAGCTTTATCATTTCAGGATTCTTGTATCAGAACTCCCATTTTCAACTCTATGATTAGAATTTATTTTTATAGCAGACCTAGTATGGATTAGAAGAATCAATCTCCAACACAATGAATGTGAACACGAGCTTTAACAGACCTCCATGAAAGACTGCTTTCACAACTAGTAAATCTGAAGGTCATTGGATAGCCTTAACACGTTTTGTACATTTCCCACGCAGCAAGAACCTCCATCAAATGCCGACAAGTCCATGAGCATCCTCAATAAAACGTGTCCAGCTTGTCTGAACTTGATATAATGGGCATTGTTAGTCTCAAATAGGCAGACCTTCAAGGTCTTCAAAGACACACTGTTGTGGATGATCTCCAAATCAAGGTACAGACGTTTCAAGTCCCAATTCATTTGGATTCCTATGAAAAATAAAATTTCTGTTTTGCCCACAATTGCAAATGTATAGCTGTACACAGCAGGCCATCCGTGCATATTTATAATAGCACCCCCAATCCAGATCTGCCGAAGATCTCAACTAGGTTTATATTTCAATGCCTAAAAACGAAAACCCACCAGTGTGTACTGCAGAAACGGCTTGAAGAATTATCTAGCAATGGCTCGCTGTGATGAGACCATTGAACTCGATGCTTTACATCTCCCAAGTTCTTCATTGGAATAAGAATCAGGGATACAAAATAGCATTGGAGATAATGGAACAGAGAGCCATCTTCTATTTTCCAACAGACTCTCTAAGAGCTCAAACATGGAGCAGCGCTTCAACTCTCTGAGTGCATTGGTGATCTTGAGAGAAACCATCAGAATCCTTCGCTTCAATTCCATAGGATTCCTGGTAATTGCAGCGCTATTCATCTGCCCTGTATCTGCAATCCTTCTCTCAAATGCCTTTGTAGAGCAATCAGTGGTTGAAAAACTGTTAGATTGTACAAATAGAGGGAGACAGATAAAACAAGTTCATTTCATCTTTTACTTTTCTAGTTTGCGAGTTGCCACTGTATTCTAAAATGCAAAGTGACCTCAGTGATATTTTCAAAGTATTAATACTGTCTGCGCAAGTTTATGTAGCTCTGTATTTGAATGAATTCATTGTTGGACTCTCTGAATATCCAGGGCATTGAGGTTGAATTGCTACCTGCTTTCATCTCTGAAGAAACTGTGGAAATTTTTTAAAAGTCCTTGAGAAGCTTGGAATGATCTCCTGATTGTCTTTTTGGCTTCTAAAGTTTGTCAAGAAGATTATTCTTTGCTGAAGGGTAAGTGAATTGTTTGAATCAACATAAATGGAACCTACTCTTGAGTACATTGTTAACTTCACACAATCATATATCATGATGTATGATTTCTAAAGGGAAACTCTTTCTTTCTTTCTTTTACATCTAAATCATGTTGTTATCATTAGCCCTACTTTTTGGCCTAGGACAATTACTTGCATCACTTAGCTGATTTTGTCAGTACCAATTAAACAAGCAGATTGGATTATATTTTCTCAAACAATACTCCTTTTCTCTTGTTTGAGTATGTTATTGCACTTTCATTAATCCCATATATCACCAAGAATCAGATTAGTGCAAATAATAAAACAAGAAAAGATTATTGGATGATTTGTTTCCTCTAAATTGTGTATGTAAAGGAAATGGTTACTTTGAAGAAATCCTAAAATAATGTAACTTCTTAGCTCCCTTTGGAAGTTTCACTGCATATATTATATTAGAGGTTGGATGTTGATTTGGTTGGCTCACTACTGCGGTATGGTCTTTTAGCTGAGATATTTCTTATTGATTATGTTGTATACTTTTACTAATCAAGAGTGTGTTGTTATTCCTTGCGAGACAACAGTCAATGACTAAACAAGTAAAAGTTAATCTAGTGACTCTAGGATGGAAAATTAACAAATCTAAACCAGGTACGCATTTGGAAGATGGACCAGAGGCTGCAAGATGTTTACTGGGGGTGTAAACAGATAACCTAATCTAGATCCTACTTTG
>LPNX010406801.1:127885-187913 GCA_001517045.1 Pseudotsuga menziesii
CGAAAGATTATGAAGATTAATTTATCATTTACTCTCCAAAATAACTCGTATGGATTCTCCCTAGGGTGGATTATTGTTTTACTGCGGTTTCACGGTGGTGGAATACTGCGGTTTTACATTGAATTCAATCTAGATATCATCACTAACACATCGCACCATTGTTAATGTTCGCCTGTCAGTTCGAACAACCATTTCACCCGGTTGTATATGGCAAGTTGTATATTAAACTTCTCGGTGACACCTATCCAAATTGCATGTTAGATGTGTATATGTAGCAACTCATACGATTAACATGCAGTAACTATTCCGTGATAATCCACCATCATCATTATTTTTACTATTATTAATGTTATACTTATAACTAAAGTGGTTGTGAAATCACTATTCTGATCGTTAAACAAAAACTAAAATACAGAATTTTATATTAAAATAATATTAATTTAATTCTTATCTATAATAAAATAATATTAATTTAATCTTTATTTAGTAAAATGGAACAAATACTATTTAATAAACAAAGGAACAAAAATTCATATGAAAAAAACACAAATTGTTACTTTTTTAACCACGGCTACTTAAGCCTATTTAAATTTTAATCAATATGCATTTAAGCATAACAAGATACGAAGACCATGAAAGGAATCTCGGTTGTACACTTGTTACACTCAAGTTGGGGGTTTATATATTATCTGACATTTTGGGCTTCATCGAACGGATTAACAAAATTAACCTAGGTGTAACAAGTGTACTGTCGGGATTCATTTCATGGTCATCTATATTGTTATGCTTAAATGCATCTTGATTAATATTTAAATGAGCTTAGTTAAATAGTTCACTGAAACCATTTAAGTAAGCTCATTTAAATGGTTAACTAGAACTACTTAACTAAGCTCATTTAAAGCTTAGTGAAATAGTTAACTAGAACCATTTAATCATAGCATTTTTTATTGTTTTATGCTTACATAACTTTTTGTTTTTTCAATTGATGCTTTAAATTTATTTTTATGTCTGGGTGGCTTCAAAAATGATCCGTGTCCTATAGATGTTCACCAACCACAAGTTGAGTGGCTATGATAATATCTAGAAGCGCCTGTTGAGGTAACAAGAAAGTCCAAAATCTCAGATAATATCTAAATTCCTATCAACATAATTCTAATTTACCAACTAAGAATTGCCTTTTTATCTGAAATATGATGACCATAGAATCGATCCTAACAACACAAGTGTCATCTAGCACCTTAAATCTAGTAAATTCATACTTTGTCTTCCATCTCTAGAAATGTAAACTATCACAACCACAAGTAAAGTGGTCGGTGAACATTGATAGGGGCAGCAAGCCACTTAATTTTGTGGAGATGGCTAGTTGTTAAACAAATGCTAAACTATATAATTTTATACTAAAATAATTTTAGTTTTTGACTTGAGTTTATTCTTTAAACTCAAGTCAAAACAAATTATGCCTCAAGTGGTGTTGGTGTAAAGATACCATGGCTTGGTTAAACCATTGGTGCATTAATGAAAACAACATTTTGCAAAACATTGATAATGTCAAAAATATTATTACTTTTAAGTTTAAAGACAAATTCTGGTGTGAGGAAAATTTAGCGGTTAAGAGAAAATTAAGATACTATAAGGAGGTCATTAATCCTAACTTGGAATATTAGAAGTATCTCTCGATAGTAACTAGCTCATAGAAGAAAATTAATATAGCCAAGATTGGAACGAACTCTCATGAACTCCGTAGCAAAACAGAGCGTTGGTCTATTCCTAACACTCCATGGGCAAAAAAGGTTTTCCATTTGTGTGATTCTATGAGCATTGATGACGAAAATTACTTTCTCTTAGAGTGCCTTACTTACACCCACATTAGGTATGAGTTTCATAGTATTTGCAACAATATAAACCTTTATAACCTCCTAACTTTTCAAAATTATAAGGAGCTTGGAAAGCTTCTTGGCAAGCTTTTTGAGCACAGAAACAAGATTTTAAAGTAAACCAAGTATTACCCTTCTTAAGGTCCCATAAACCAAAGTTGGTCTCAGTTGACGTTAATCATCATCATCATCATCATCATCAATTATCTATTTATGGTATAACATAAACATTAAAGCAATTAATATAAACATAAAACAAATACTATTTAATAAACAATAAAAAGCACTCATGAAAAAACAAAAAACAAATTGTTGCCATTTTCTTTAACCACCACTTAACTAAAGCTTATTTAAATATCAATCAAAATATATTTAAGCATAACAAGATACAACGACCAGAAATAAATCCTAATTGTACACTTGTTACGCTCAGGTTATCTAAACACTTATTGACGTAAATATAAATGTCTATTCACATAACAAATTAAATATTAGTTATATCTATACTAGAACACCCACATAGTTTGTGGACCACATCGATGGGGATCAAAGGGTTGGGAGATAGTTATGGAATGGAAGACAGTTTGGAAATATTTTTTATTCCTCATATTCTTCTAATTAAACGGGTTCAACTGTGAGTTATCCATTCCTAGTTACATGTTATCACCGACATTCTTCTTATTATCCATTTATTAACTATTAGTTATTTCTTATATTTTTTTTCTTTTTATCTCACATTCTTCTAGTTATCTTCCATGAACTATTGGTTATACATTCATCAGCTATGAGTTATTGAACGACTGCCATAAAATCAATCTCGATAGTATACTTGTCTCATCCTCATCCATAAATAAAAAAACATAAGTCGTAATCCACCTTAAATCTCAAATAATTTGTCTATCAACATAATTATGAATACCTATAAAATATATTCTATAACCTTGTATATATTAATTATACAACAATGTAGAGTTTATAACTTTATTCATTTTAGTAAAATTTCCATAATCTATATTATTAAATTGCTTTATTGAGAGGGTACCATATTGAGAATCCTAAAAATATGGTTCTTCATTGTTCTTTTACCTTAAAATAATGTTACTCTTATAGGTTTAAAGGGTGTATTGTGTTTTATGTGGAAACCATGATAAATTAGAATAAAATGTGTAATCTTATTGAATATGGCACGGTTGTATTATTTTTTTTTATATTATTTATATTTTGTTGTGTTTTATAGTTAAAATGCTATTTTTTTAATTTTAATTTTGATGTTTGTTATTACAAAATATCAATATATATAGGATATTTTTTGGTGGTTTGCATTATATACTATGGAATTTATCTATATAGTTAGCACAACAAAGAAAATCTTTCACAAGTTTCATTTTTACAACTTAAATTCAACACCTTTAGCATATCCCTATATTTATACTACTTTTGCACTACTATTTGAAAATAAAGGATTTTCCAAATACTTCACAAATAATGGTGTTAATATGAAGCTAAAAAACCATTTTTCTTGTAATACATGTTTAGATTGCAATTTTGAACTAATGAAATTTTAAATTTGAGATTATTTCAATTTTAATTACCTCGATTCCAACATAATCCTCTTTGGACATGACACTAGAAAATGGGTTGATTTGGACTCCATGGGTTTGGTCCCCATTTGGTTTATTTCACTTTTTTCCAACTAGGGAACATTAGTTTATTCCAATTTTTTTCAACTAGGAAACTTTATGAAGGAGTGTATATGATTGTTAATAAAACAATGGCTTTCGTCAAAGTCTAAGCATCTCAAGTCACCCAACCAACTAACCAAGGTGTAAATGACAATGTACGTAGTTACATATTGGACCAATAGACAAGGATCACCTCACTACACCTGTGACCTATCAATGTTTGTTTGCATTTGATTTTGCGTGATTAAAGTCACAATCGTTGCCTAGAAATCTTTGAAAATTTGTCAATATTGCGGGAAAAAGGGAAGGCATTGCAAGAAAAATGGGAGGGAGATTATGATTGATACTATCCTCTAAGTGGTTACCAATACATATCCCTCTACTCAAGAGGAATATCTTGTATATTTAATGATATTGGCATGATAGAAAATGGTAATTTCTCTTACCATGCAAAGTTAGAGTTTTTGTATTATTATTAAAAGTCTGCTTAGAGTCTAGCATGCACCGGTTAGTTAGTTCAATCTGAGTTTAGAGATTCTAGCTTTTGTATGTGGTATGTGTTTTAATACAAATCTTTAAGTCAATTGTATGTGTCAAGCATGATCATAAAGAGTAACAACAATAGTTTGTTTTGGTATTGAATTTGTTCAATCATTTGTGTGTTTTTGTTACTTAAAATTTATTAGGTGTATGTGTTTTGCCATTGTATTTGTTATACACTTTCAAAAATTGAATGTTTTTGTAAAATGACAAATTATAGTATTTGAAAAGGAGCATTTGAGAAAAAGAAGGAAGATCTCAATTTTTTTGAAAATCTAAAAGTAAGAAATAATAAAGTCATTGATAAAATTAGAAAAAGGTAGATCTTGAAACCTTTGTATGAAAGTGAAGGGCCATAATCCATGAGATATTGCATTAAGGGGTCATAAGAGTGAAGGCCATAATGTTTTTTGAATTTTCTATCTGATAGAGATTATTTAGTTGAGTTTGTTGGTTTATATCATGGAATAACAATGAAGGATGCAAAAGAGAATGACAATCTCTCAAATGAGTTGGAGTACACCAGAATTCATTCCAAAAATCTATAGTGCAGATTGAGCAACTTCACAAGAGGTTGCAAAGGTCTTTTACACCCTCCTACATATCAAACAATCATTCAATGGATGAAAGCATTTATGTTACAAAGGAGGAACCTCATGTAATGGTGGAACATGAGGTACATGTTGATATGTAGGTGCTTGAAGAGGCTACATTCAAACAAGAAGGAAGCCAAGCACTT
This sequence comes from Pseudotsuga menziesii, assembly GCA_001517045.1. Classification (NCBI taxonomy): domain Eukaryota; kingdom Viridiplantae; phylum Streptophyta; class Pinopsida; order Pinales; family Pinaceae; genus Pseudotsuga; species Pseudotsuga menziesii. Next base: position 132,721 of record LPNX010406801.1, read on the forward strand.
GTTCTTGTTCATAGGGATTATGAGTTGCCTCATGGTGAGAGTCGCAGATTCTTGGAGGAGGTACATGATCTCACAACAGTTGGACTAGCCAATGATGGAGAAAATACATTCTAAAGTTTGAGGCGTAAGAGTTGCAAAGAGGTAAGGTTGGTTCACGGTTCTTCACCCCCTACTTCTTTTCAACCACATCAATTAGGGATGAAAACTGGGTGAAAGGTTTTTTTGTTGGTGCCACACGAGGAGCAAGAGGCTCCCACATTTGTTTGTGGTAAATTGATGAAAGCACCAACTCCCTTTCATCAACAACATAGGCATTCACTTGCATGCTTTGATGCCTCGCTCATCCACTTGAACCATTTGAGTGGAACCAATGGTGGATATTTCAGCCATTGGAGTTGTACACTTGGGGAAGCCTCAAGATTTCCTTTTTGACCATTCAGTTGGAGTGTTTGTTCATCATTTTATTGGGTGTGTAGACACATGTTGGAGTTGAGCAACCCCAAGGGTGAAATTCTTGCTTGCATTTGCAAAGACCTCATGAACACACCATTTTTATTTTGTAAGCACTTGCAAGGGAATCCATGGCACTTTGATGATGTCTTCTTATGTCATTTGAGCATGGTGAGTCCTAATGATGTGCACTTTCATACCTTGTTAAAGAGACTCAATTTGATTTGGCCTTACATTCTAAAGTTGCATTCCTTTTGGGAGAGTTGCACAGAAATTTTGTTTTGCAGTGGAAGTCATAAACTTCCACTAGTGTATTTTGACTTTTCTATCCTTAATGATGATGTACTCTTCTTATTGATCATTATGTTTGGAAGGATGAATACAAGGTTTTTGGATCCAAGCATTCTCTTTCCTGGTGGTATGGGTTGGAGAGCACTCCTATTTGTTGGAGTGCAATGCAAGAAATGGGATCTTGGCATTTCTTGGTTTCAGCTCACTTGGAGCAATAGTTCAATTGTTGGTTTGAGAGAGAAAACCAACCTTTAGTTGTTTGAATTCATCTTTGCAGAGCAGTGTCGCAGTTTCCTATGTGAGATACCTTTTGAGATATGGATTCAATTTTCATATGCTTGGTGTTCATGGAATTTCATAGTAGACATTTCACACCATGCACGTATCATGATCATTTGGGGCCTTGGGATAATTTTTGGTCTCATTTGTTTCAATTTTGGGGGAAGCAAGCAGTATGGGGTTGAGTCACCACTTGAGAAGATTATTGTAATCAAAGTAGTGAAGCAACAAGCATGGTGATTCCTCTGTGAAATTTTCTTGGAAATTTAAAAACTCAAAGTTTGGAAACTCAATTGTAACTTCAAAGAATTATACAATGAGAAAAAGGGTTGAAATTTCAGAAGAGGTTTCCAAAATATGAAGGAGGTAAATATTATTTGTGTAAATTTTTATTTGATGGATTTAATTAATCTTTAGTATTTATTGGTGATGTCACAAGAGATATCAATATACAAAATCCACATCTCTTTACTTTTGGAAACACACAATTGCAGTACATGAGTGACACTACTCAAATTGCAGCTAAGGAAAATTTGTTGTTCTTTAAATTCAAACTCTATGTTGCAAGGAAGTGTTCCAAGAAAGTTCAATCATGGATTGATGGAAGGATTTAAGTTGGAAAGATCAGTGCAAGAATGGAATTTCATGTGATTTTTTATCCAATTAGTTTGAAGCAGTATTCTGAAAGGTGCACATGTTCTTCAACATCCATGTTTGGAATTAATTAAGGACAAGAAAACTTGGGTGGGAAGGAATATAATGTCCCCAACAAAATAATTTTATGTTTAATTATTATTTGACCTATCCAGTTTCTAAAGGTCATGTGGGAAAGTTAAAAATTTAATATGAAACACCAAGGCCTATTATTTCACATGTAAATTCGAATTCATATTTATGAAGGTGGAAAATGGGTCGATAAATGATGGAATAAATATTAAATGCTCCAAAATGAAGTGACAATGGGTCCTACTTGGCCATGGGGGCACATAAGTGGATATGTGGGGTCCACATGAGGGAATATTCCTCCTTTACATATGGCATCATCCTCAAATTCGAATTTGGAGGAAGGAGTTACTTCCAAGGTGGGTGGATGAAGAGTCATAGGGATAAATGTATGCAATGCAAAATTGTATGACAACTAAGATAGGCATTATGATAGTTATGGCATATTCCATGACACTATGACAACCCTTATGACAATTATGACAAACTATATGACATATGTGACATCTATGATAATGTAAGAGCTAAAAATAGACCAAGATGGAGTGCATGACGTGAGTTAGGTCCACCAAGTCAACAATAAGATTCCCCAATTCGAATTTCATGGAGGAGGTTAAGGAAAAATGGGCCAAGTGTCACATGAGGTAGTGGAATAGTCATAACTCCCTCTAATTCTAGTTCATGAGCATATTGAGAGGAATTTGAGCTATTTGGAGGGAAAGAGGCACCTATAGTTTATTAAAAGGAAGGAAGGTTGACTGAAAGAAGGTTTTGGTCAATTTTCATTCACATCTTTGCAATTTGGGAGAGCTTTATCTTGTCCTTACAAATTTGGAATTTTGCAGAAAATTACAAATTGGGCAAAATTTGAGCTTAGCTAGTCATGACTCTAGAGGTTTCCAAATTTCACCAAATTTGAAAGGAAATGGTATGGTAAGCCTTAAAACATACCAGGATGGTTTATGGAAACTTTGTATCTGACTTTATACCTGGGGTTGATGACAAAAAGGCCAAAATTACTAGGAAATTGTGATGAAATCCCCCCTATGGTGTAGGCCAACTGGGGTTCCCAACTCATGTATGAACCTCCAAAATTTGTAAGAAGAGTATGGGGACTGATATAAGACATCATGGAATGCAATTACACATGGTTATTAGTTATACAAACTGGTTATATAGTTCCACATTCATTTGATAACTTTCAGTGAAATTGCTTATGGGGAAATTGCATAACTAGCTCGATTTTGACATGTGAAAGGTAGATTTAAAGTCTCAGATCAAGATGTAACATATAGATACCATATACAACATAACAATTTCTTCCCCAGCAGTATTAAACACCAAATAAATCCCCTCATACAAGTATTCTATACAACTCATTCGGTATGGGAGTCAAATACATGAAAACTAGTGAATTAGTAGCATGGAATTGCAAGAGTTTCACATATGTATTTCTTGGATTTAGACCCACAGAGCATAGGGAAATGAGATAAAAGAGTAACACGTCATATATGACTATCACAACATCATCAAAATCATATAACATCCCTCATAAAAATATGATATATGACTACTTCAAGATTGAAGCCAAATCCATGAAAACTAGTTATTCAAGAGCATGGGAATGCAAGACTTTCACACTGGAGTTAATTGAATTTTGAGATACATAGCATATAGTCATGAAATTACAGAGTTATACATCATTTATTTCTTCTCCATAATCATCAAACATATATAAAATCACTCATACAAATATGATATAGAACTCTTTCCAAAATGGAAGCCAAACACATCAAAACTAGTCATTCAAGAGCATGGGAATGCAAGCTTTTCATACATGTATTTTTGATATTTCGACTTACAGAAAAGATTAATATAGGATTATAGAGCCATACATTTCATACCCAAGATTGGGCATCACATATCCTCAGCAAAGTGCAAGCACCACTCCAACAAGTGTGCCATCAACATGAGAGTGTGGGGGAATGGAGAAGAAGGAATGAGAGAATAGGGAGATATATGAGAATTTGATTGTATGGAAATTAAATATGAAAATAAAACTCCTTAATTAGCCTCCAATGAGAGGTCTAAATTTCCTCTCCATCAACCAACTTGGAAAGGAATCCAACTCCCTTGAAATTGGTTCACAAGCAGGGAGAGTGAACACTCACCGTGCAATGGACAAGCAAAATCTCTCCAAAATGTCAAAGGACAATTAACAAATGATCAAAATCTATTCTCATTCCTCATGAAATCATTTTATTAACTTCATGAGGCCTCCTAAGGTTGAGTTTATCTCCATGGGATTCCTCCAATTCATCTTAGTGGTTTAGTAACTCTTATGACACTTGCCTTCCTCTTCATGCTCCAATTCGAATGGTTGCCTCTAACTCCTGAATTCAACCTCTTGATGGATATTTTTATCCCTGTCATGTTAGATTTGTCATATTTCTACAATTAAGTCTGAATTTTTCATACATGTCATAGAATCTTTCATCATTTGTTGTCTTAGAGTGCATGGAATCTCCTTCCAAGTGGCACAACTTATCTTCTAGTCTCTTCCTATTCGAAGGGAGTTTCTCTCCTTTACCTTTTCGAATTCCTTATCTCAATATATGATATTTGACACCACATCACCCTCCAAGAAAGTTACATTATCCATGTGTTCAAATTTGGATGAAGATCATGCCAAGTGTGTGGGGAACAGGGTATTTTTTAAGGATTCTATTATTATACTTAAGTATAATATTCTAGGTGATTGTTTTGGATTGAAAAAAAAACATGTTTATAGATAGGTAGGCGAATATTAAATACGAAACATAAAATTAACACTGAAATGTGTAAATTTTGGCGAATAATACGATAAAAAAACATATTTTATGTAAATGTAGGCGATATTAGACACTAAAAATGACCAAATAATGAATTTGTTTTTTGAAAAAATCCCCAAAAATACCCAATTGGTGAAATTTCGCCCATAAAAATTACCCTGGTGGGGAATCTAGTAATCCAAAGGCTCCACAAGCTTCCAAGTGTCTTCTTGAACCCATGCCACCTTATTTTCTAAGAATTCATCATTTATGTGACCCATTTAAATGTGAATATGGTAAACTAAAGTCTATTTGGGTCACATAGCCCGTTATTAAAAAATTTATGTCTCCATCTCAACCTAGGGAACTAGTAGGTTGGTGGAACATTATTTGCAAGTAGTCTTATTTGGAAATTATTCAATTGGGGACATGACAGGATGTTCATCCTCCCAACCACCGAACTAGTTCCGGAGATGAAAGATTCCCCCAAGATAGTAGTGGGAGAATCCATTCACACTTTTGATTTTATCATCAATGAGAGTGTTTTATGTAAGTCTATGTACATATAAGGTTGAGTTCCAATTCAAGTTCCAAGCCTTTTGATGTGTCTTCACTTATAATTTCATTTAATTGTGTATCTAGAGTAGATGGTGCACTTATTGGTGCTCACTGTATGGAATCCATTATGGCCTCATGGATTAAAAATCTGATGTATGATTCTCCATTCCATTACAGGTTGTGGAGAACCTCCTACAATAAACAATGAGAATGCATGATATAGCAGAAATTATGGATCACATAAGAGATTTTATTAATCGTAGGCCACTTCGAGGGGGAAACCTCCTTTGAGAAATCTCAATACAAAATAACTCTTCGATGATTTCATTGGCCTCAACACTTAGTTATATACTAAGTCTAATCTAAAAAACTATTACTCCCCATGAATGTGGGATAATACAACATACTAACTGGATGACTTAACATCAACTATTAATCCCCATGAATGTGGGATAATACAACATACTAACAGGATGACTTACTAAGCATATGCATCCAATAAACTATACTAACAAAATAAAGAGGAGGGTTGACATGGATTCTTAACATCCCCTCCCTCTTAGGAAATCTTTGTCCTCAAAGATTAATATGTGGAAACTGTTGCCGAATCTGAAGGAGTGGTTCCCATGTAGCATCCTCCAGTTGCATGTTGTGCCACTAAATTGAAGACCTCTACGATGGACCGAGAGAGAAGCTGACAAGTGCGCTTATTGAGGATGGCCTCCGACTCCAAAATGATGGATCCTTCATTATCCCATTCTAGTAAAACAATTTGTGTGTTGATGTTGGTGCCAATCACTTGCTGAATGCGAGAAAGAGGAAGTGCCAATTTATAAGCAACATACCCAATCTTTTGAAGAACTGTATATGGGCCAGAGATATTTGGAGCAAGCATTTGATTCCCTTTGTCTTTCAAGGAGGATTTTTTGTAAGGCTACAGACGAAGAAAAACCATATGACCAACTTGAAAAGTGCACTCAGAACGGTGTTGATCGGCCTGTTGTTTCATGTGGGTTCTTTCCATGTGAATATTTTCCTACCGGAGGTGAAGAATCTGATGTCGGTTTCGAAGAACCATGTCAATTTCCTGAACTGGAAAACTATTGGGGGTGGATGGAAGGAGTATTGGAGGTGCATGACCATAAACTGCATCATATGGAGTCATTTTAGATGCAGTATGGTAGGAATTATTGTACCACCATTCAGCGAGAGGGAGCCACTTTTCCCACTGATGTTGTTCTTCCGAGGTGAAACAACGAAGATAGGTTTCCCAATATTTGTTGACAACTGCAGTCAGACCATCTATTGGTGGGTGATCAACTGAAATCATATGCAGTTTGGTGTCAGTGAGGCAAAAATAACTTGTGAAAGTTGTGTTGTTGTCTAAGACATTGGAAGAAGGGATTCCAAGAAGAAGGAATATCTGGTCCATGAAAATTTGTGTGATTGAAGAGGTGGTATATGGATGGCAGAGAGCACAAAAATGACTATATTTGGAGAGTCGATCCACCACAACCAAGATTACGGGATTCCCGCCATATTTAGGGAGCCCTTGAATGAAATCCATCGAAATATATGTCCAAATACTTGTAGGGGTGGGAAAAGGCTCGAGCAATCCAGAAAGGAGTGTAGTTTCACCCTCGTGATGATGACAAGGAGTACATTCGAAACCCATATGTTTAATTTCTCATTGCATCCCCTTCCAAAAGAAGTTACATCGCGACAGCTCATATGTTTTGATGAACCCAGAGTGCCCTGCCGATGGAGAATCATGGAGTTCATAAAAGACTGCATGTTTAAGTTCTGTGCTATGGGGAAGCAGAAGACGACCCCTGTATCTCAGAGAAAATCCATCCCAAGATGAATACGGTACCACAGAAGGGTTACTAGCCAACTGTTGGATGATTTCAGATAATGAGGAGTCATTGACATAGCCTTACTGAACAGAGTGTAACCAAGTTGGAATAGGCATAGAAATAACTGAAAGAGAAACATGGGCATCAAATGTGTGAAAAAGAGCATCGACCACAAGATTGTCCTTATCCTTCTTGTAAGTGATCTTATAGTCATAATCACTGAGTTTGCTAAGCCATTTCTGTTGTGTTGGGGATGAGACTTGTTTTTCCAGGATATATTTCAAATTCTGGTGACCAATCTTGATGCCTAAAGGATTCTCGAAGAGGGATGGCCACCACTTCTGTACTGTGTGCAAAATAGTCATCATTTCCTTCTCATGTGTAGACGTGGCTAAATTATTTCCATAAAGGGATTTTTTGGTGAATGCAATGGGATATTCATCTTGAAAGAGGACAACCCCAATTCCATTGTCGTAAGCATCACTCTCAACAGTGAATAGTGTGGAAAAATCAGACATCTGAAGGGTGCATCGGAATGAAATATCTAAGGGAGTAGTTGAGACTGCTGAAGGTTTCATATGAATGAAATGGAGCTGAGCGATGACACCATGTGATGGGAAATGATGATGCTGAGATAACCTGATTGTAAGCCATTGAATGTGTGTTTGTTCCCATTGACTAAAACTTGCATCCACAGTTCAACAAAATCCCATAAGATGGGTCCAAGTGTGCATAACCATTGAGTTCCCAAAATCACATCACATCCTCCTAGAGGCATGGAAAATATGTTAGAGGGCAATTTATAATCTCCAATAGAGATACACATATTACGACACTTTCCTTTGCAAGGTAAGGTGCCACCATTGGCAACCATGAATTTAAATATGGAGCAAGGATGGAAAAAACTATGAGCTTGTTTGGAAATCTGAGGGTCAATGAAGTTATGGTTGCTACTAAAATCAATGAGTATTATAAGAGGAATCTTCTTGAAGAAACCCTTGACCTGCATGGTTTGTGGGGCGGTGACTCTGGCTAATGCATGGAGAGCTATCTTTGGTTGTTCGTCATGAGAATGAGGGTCAACAGGAGGCTGCTGAATGTCGACCTGATCGTCTACTGGATCTTGAGCAGTTTCACAAATTTCAAGTGCAGGTGGAGAAACCACATCCAAGAGATAGAACTTTTGTTCAGTACATTGATGTCCCCGGGTGAATTTCCCATCACAACTATAACAAAGTCTTTTTTTCCCGATGTGCCCGCATCTCAGCTTCAAACAAATGCTTGATAGGAGTGGGTCTAGGAGTTGGAGGGATTAGATGTCTTTAGGAAACCATATTTCTAAATGGAAAAAAAGTGGATTTGGGGCATTGCTGAGCCCTGATATTGTCCTCCACCAACTTAGCCAATCCAAGATTTCCATTATTGTGTTGGGGCATAACATGTTAACCTCAGAACAGATTGTATCCTTCAGGCCACTGATAAAACAACTCCTGCAAAATGCATCAAACAATCCTTTTGTGTGATTGACCAATTTCTCAAATTCAGTCTGATATTCTCGAACAGTGACAATCTGGCGAAGGTTGGTGAGTGCTCCTAGGAATTCATCAAAACTACAAGGGCCAAATCAGTGCAAAAGGAGTTGGCACAAATATATCCATTGTGGCACGTCATGATCCCTGATGTACCAACAGAACCATTGAAGGGCTTCATCTTCCAAATGAAAGGATGTGAGTGAGACTTTATTGACATCAAGAGTATTATGTAGACTAAAATATTGCTCAGCCCTATAAATCCATCCATTCGGATCATCACCATTGAGGCGAGGAAAATCAAGCTTCGACCCACGAAAGTTGGTAGAGGAAGAGGACCCAATGCCTACAGCAGACCCAGGCTGTTGTTGGTTGTTCATGGGTGAATTCAGAGGATGGAGGCTAAGAATTTTTTGATGCAAAGCTTCGAGTTTGGTCTTAATGGAAGCAATTTCCTCTTCCATGTGTTTATTTGCACTTTTTTTTCCTGAAGAAATGATCTGTGGCGGTGCTAGAAAGTTGTGCTTTATCAACTTGAAATGGATTAAATGAGCTGTGACAATTCTAGAATTATGCATGTTATCAATTGTAATTAGAGATGGACCCTAGGTATATTCGACTTCCTAATGGTTCAAAGGTAGTCACTCGGCCACCAAGGATGTCTCAGGCTTGAGTATTAGGGCAGTACCCCTCACTTCATGACGCAGGTAAAACTACTAACCGTTTGGCCAAAAATGACAGATCTTTGGTTTTCCTCATGGATGAGAATCTAGTCAATCTGGTGGAGGTCGTTTCCCTTTTCGCTTGGCAGGTCCTCTCAATGGCCAGCTGCTTTAGGGTTCCTATGGTACTCCTCACAATGATTTTTATGGCTATGCCCAAGTACTTCCCATAGTTAAGCGGATAAGGTTTATTCCCTAATCCGAATGAATAATATCACTTCAAGAAGAAGAAAAACTGCAATAATCATAGTGCCAGAAAAAATGTGGCAAAAATGCCACTCAATGCTCAAAAACCCGTAATTAGAGCCAGGGTTTTTAGACGAAAGTTTTAAAATGAGCATAATCCAATATATGTTTCTCAGAATCACTTTTATAGTCTATTTTTGGAACTGGAACAGCCACTCATGTCTACCCATGCAATCGAAAGAGAAATATGGGTAGCCGGTCAAAAGATTTTCGCTCTGCAATTTCCGCAACCATCATCGAAATTCTGAAAAATTGCTGATTTTAATTCCGCGATATCTCCACTTCTGAAACTCCAAACGAGATGATTTGTTTTTTGAAATTGGGTGTTTTTGTGAGAGGAATTTAGATATGCAAATTTTTTCTGCTGATTCTATGCATAAAGTTTCAAAAATTGATCTGAAATTTGTCGTCCAGTTTTGCCCCTTTTTTTTCCAAAAATAAAAATAAAAAAATTCCAACTTGTGCCAAGGAAAGTGCTCTAATACCAAATTTGGAGAATGTCTTGCAATAAAAAAAGAGAATGCATGATATAGCAGAAATTATGGATCATAGAAGAGATTTTATTAATCGCAAGGACACTTCTAGGGGGCAACCTCATTTGAGAAAGCTCAATACAAAATAACTCTTCGATGATTTCATTGGCCTCAACACTTAGTTATATACTAAGTCTAATCTAAACAACTATTACTCCCCATGAATGTGGGAAAATACAACATACTAACTGGACGACTTAACATCAACTACTAATCCCCATGAATGTGGGATAATATAACATACTAACGGGATGACTTACAAAGCATATGCATCCAATAAAATATACTAACAAAATAAAGAGGAGGGTTGACACGGGTTCTTAACATCCCCTCCCTCTTAGAAAAGATTTGTCCTCAAAGCTTAAGATGTGGAAACTATTGCCGAATCTGAAAAAGTGGTTCCCATGTAGCATCCTCTGGTTGTATGTTGTGCCACTGAATTGAATACCTCTGTGATGGACTGAGAGAGAAGCTGACAAGTGCACTTACTGAGGATGGCCTCCAACTCCAAAATGATGGATCCTTCATTATCCCATTCTGGTGAAACAATTTGTGTGTTGATGTTGGTGTCAATCACTTGCTGAATGCGAGAAGGAGGAAGTGCCAATTTATAAGCAACATACTCAATCTTTTGAAGAATTGTATATGGGATAGAGATCTTTGGAGCGAGCGTTTGATTCCCTTTGTCTTTCAAGGAGGATTTCTTGTAAGGCTGCAGATGAAGAAAAACCATATGACCAATTTGAAAAGTGCACTCAGAACGGTGTTGATCGACCTGTTGTTTCATGTGGGTTCTTTCCATGTGAAGATTTTCCTATAGGAGGTGAAGAATATAGTGTCGGTTTTGAAGAACCATGTCAACTTCCTGAACTGGCGAACTGTTGGGGGTGGATGGAAGGAGCACTAGAGGTGCATGACCATAAACTGCTTCATATGGAGTCATTTTAGATGCAGAATGGTAGGAATTATTGTACCACCATTCAGCGAGAGGGAGCGACTTTTCCCACTGATGTTGTTCTTCAGAGGTGAAACAATGAATATAAGTTTCCCAATATTTGTTGACAACTGCAGTCGGACGATCTATTGGTGGGTGATAAACTGAACTCATATGCAGTTTGGTGTCAGTGAGGCGAAAATGACTTGTGAAAGTTGTGTTGCGGTCTGAGACAATGGAAGAAGGGATTCCAAGAAGAAGGAATATTTGGTCCATGCACGGGGTCTTCACTTAATGAAACCATGGGCCCATAGCACGTTCATTCATGGCATATGAAACAATACCCCTATTTTCAAAAAATATTGGAAAATACCTCCCAAAATCATTTTTTTAACCCCCTCCCAATATGCCTTCCGAATTTAAAAAAAACCCTATTTTCACTGCATATTACATGTATCAATTTTTTCATTTACATTTTTTATACCCCTTTAGATTTCTACCTAGTATATTGACATGCTACTTGACATTCATTCTTTTCCCTCACCATGAAAAATAATTATTCATAAGTGTGTAGGGTTCCTTAACAATGAACTAAGGCTACTCCCTCTATGGTCTTTCTCCTCTGTGTTCAATAAAATGAACTTTATGACCCCCCCCACACAAAGATATGCACTCCTCTCCTTGATCTATGGGATATGTGACATTCTCAAGAGACTAGCCACCCCTTGTTGAAATACCTAGCACATGATACTAATGGAAACAAGGAGAACAAGAGAAGAAAATAATAATCCTCCTCATTTATGATGATGCACTTTGAGTGGACATGCATGGACCATGAAGACTATGAGTAAATGACCCATATTTGCCTCTCTGTTTTTGGGTATAATCCACTACGGCCGTTGCCATATGGTGTTCACTATTAGCCTACATGATAGTATGTTCGTAGAAATTTTGAGTTCCTTACTTCTTCTACAAGAAAACCTTAGTATTTAGTATTTTTCTTTGACCATAATATTAATGGATTGCGATCAATCCTCTCTAAGTTGCATTTAGAAAAATCAAACAAGCTTAGACAAGTGTAAGTCTTATATTAGTTGTGTGACCATCCACACGAAATAGTATTACAGTGACATTCTTAAAAAAATGGATTCTCAACAATCCAAGCCTAAACTTTAATTCACTTCTTTATTCAACAGAGTACGGAGATCACATACCTCGGACATTGTGGAACAACCTAAAGAACAACCTACCCTGTCACCTGAAACCTTGCAGTTTTTCTTCCAGTCACCCTAAAGCCTAATGATTACCTAGAAGGCTGATTTCTATCACCCAGTACTACCATGCCTGAGCTCCTTGGTAATCTAGTTTGTGTAACAGATGTCAAACAATGTGTTTAGCTAACAATGCCTAAAATGAAGAACATAACATTTGCAGGACATAAGGACTTTCTTGAAGAACTTAAATAAAGCTTTTAAGAGGACCCCCTGCCACACACACACACACACTGTGAGCCATGCTGTTAATTTGAAAATAAAATTCAACTGAACATATTATTATCTAGACTCACATCATCTTCTTCATCCACTGTCATGTCATGCCCACGCTGTATATAACGATCAAGTAAACTTAACAGTCTTACAATAGTGTCCACTAGGGGAAAATGTAAAGTATTCCTTGAATGTGCAGACGTGATTTCATTTGCAAGAAGTTTTATTTCAGAAAGAGGAAGCCATGCACCCTCCTCTTCACCTTCATCTTCTCCAGGAATTTCTGCTCTCTCAAGATAATCATCCAACATTTCACAGAAGCCTGCAACAGTGCCATCTGCAAGTATAACATTTCAACCCATGATCCAAATGTTAACAAGTTGGTAGTAAAACAAGGAAATTTTAATAAAACCATGTTTCATTATAGCAAACCTTGATGATCGCGAACTTTTGACTTGCCCCTATCTACCACTTCTCTAATTGTGTATTTTCTTATCATTCTGGACTTTCTTGTAGACATGGGTGTTTGCATGTTTTGAAATTCATAATCACTTTCAAATATTTAGAAGCAAAACATCCTACTCACAAAGAACTGTATAGCCAATTACTACAAGAATTATCACCTCCATTCCTTATCACTATATTTCACTATTTCTATTACTTTGTTAATTTAATTATATTTTATGCCATCTTACAAGTATTTGCAGGTGTTCATGTATGCCTCAAACCACCCTCAAACACAAAAATATTTACCTACTATGATAAAGTCTATAATATCCTTGACCTTGGCTAAGACTGATAAGAAAAGAAACATTACGAAAGAAGACTGAAATAATTTCAAAATGAAGCCATTGCAATGCACCATGAAATTTTACCATAGCAAGAAGGGAAGTCAAATGATATCAGAAAATTAATGTTCAAATAACTATCAGAGAACAACAACAAAAAATCAAACCTTTCACTTGAGAGAAATTATCATATCAACTATCATATCTGCATAAGGCCAGTTGCTATGCATTTCAAATGTTTTGAAGGCTCAATTTTGTTTTTCCCATTCAATTCAACAAAATTAAATGGGAAAAATAAAAAAACTCCATATTAGGACAAATATCCCGAGGTTATTTTGTAACATACAATGCAAAGGGTATGAATGTAAAACATAAGGAAATAGAGAGAGGCACCTGCATTGGTAGCCCTCCATCATGTAGTGTGTGTATTTCGGCTTCAACTTCTGATTGGTTAAGCCTTAGTCTATAGCTGCCTAGTCCTCCCTTTACCATTTCAATCTACAAATAAAGATGAAATTCCATATACAAATAGAGCTTATGTTATTCCACTGTGAAATAATATCTATTATTCCACTTTGAAATAATAAACTAATTAGCAAAACAGATAGAACTGACTATCAACTTTTAAAGGAATGCATACCATATTTTTTATCCCTTCAATGTTGAGAGACACTATAGAGTTTACCAAAGAGATATTCTGCATTTCAAAAACATACATTAATACAAATTTAAAATATTAAAAGGGTCACAATGTCACATAAGACACGTCTCTGACAAATTTCCCTCCGTAAAGGTACAAGCTATACTGTAAATGTAGTAATTTCCTTCCATAAAGGTACAAGCTTTATACAGCCTACCTTGGGAGGGATTTTTCCTTTCTCAATATACCCAATATATTCAGAAATGATTGTGGCACTCATCGCTGATGATTTCTGATATTAAATGAGCATGTTAGAGCTCAATATCGGGTAAATGATAAACAAAGGCAATAACAGGACATACTAGTCCCTCAAGGTTTTACAAAACTTGAACTGATTCAAAGGCTTACATAGAGTGCTCCTCCAACCACTGAAAGATACCAAGGTGGCCTCTCTGCTCTAACATGCATTGCAATCTGACTGTCAAGCCAACCTGTATGAATCTTGTTTTCTCTATATTCCACATCCTGTAAAAAATGAACACCCATCTTTCACACAGCTCTATAATAAACAATACTATCATATAACAGTGTAAAAATTTCATGTTGATATCGTCGGATCAATTAAACTATATCATACACGTCAACCTTATAGCATGAATAAACATATCTGAGAGACTTCCACATAATACCTTTTCTAGCATAGGATTCATCCATGGGTGTTTTCCATATGAAGTGCAAGCATAATGAATTACTCCATTATGATCACCATCACATATGTACAAGAGTTGCTTAAAGCTCGATGGTCTTGGTTGAAACCTGATATAATTACTTAGTTGTTCTTGATTATTTATGTCAAATGATTTTGAAAGGTGCCTGTAGCCATATATTTTGAGATTAAGTATTATTAATTAGAAAAATAAAAGGCCAGTAATCCCGAAAAGCAATGACATAAAATAAGAACTGGTCACTTGAGTCTTGTATTGAAATACAGGTTTAGAAAATAACATAAATTTTAATATAATGACTTATGTTCCTTTGTTGCATTGCTTGAATCTGTCCCCAGGTACTGAAGCACCTCCATTATTTTTTTACGTGGAAAACTTCCCATCACTTCTAATTTTCATTTCATGAAGCAAGAATTACATCAAAACGCAAGTTACATCAATAATGTGTTCACACTAACCAGCTCATGAAAGACTGGAATTTGCTTGCTTAGGTTGCTCTGCTCCAGCTGCAGCACAGTTGAAAAGTGTCAAGTGCTAGTGCATGCTAATAGTTCGATAAAATCACAAGTGTCTATATCAGGATTACTAAAGAAAAAACTGTTTGAAATTAATCTTTTATGAACATTGATAGCTTGTATGTTATACCTTTTGAAGTAAATAAAGCGGCATTAGAGGAAAACGAACAAGAGCAAGCAATTCATTCATTGGTTCTAGCCTTTCTGCAAAGAGTGTGTCAGGACTGCATTCCTCTAGCTTCTGATTTGCTCCTTCCCAACCATGAAGGCCATCTCCTTGTGTTCCCCAAGTTAGAATAGCATCCATAACCCTCTCCTTAGAGGTCACTTCCAAATCAGGGTGCTGCAAAATCCATAATAATCACAACTCAAAATGTTTACTACATTTATCCATGTCTCCACATTCCAGACTGTCAAAGGAAGACAAGTCACCTTGCTGTATTCACGGACACCTACTACAAAATCAGAGTGGATATTGAGCATGCAAAGAGGAATTGTCAGAAATACTATCCTGCAATAGGAGAACACTCTAGGGCATTTCCATAAGCTAGAAACAACAACCTACCTTAAGTATTTTCATAAATGAGGCCCTCTCTAACATTTTGAATTCTGCATTGGCAGAAGTATAGTAGTCAAAATGTTTAGAAAACGTTTCTGCGCAGACTTCTTCAAGCGGATTTCATGAAGGCATTGAGGTGACCACCTGCAGGATTGGACATACTAAATCCTGCAAAGCACAAAACTCAAAAGGTCAGCTTCAAATCCAAAATGAAATTGCAACAGCTCATCTGAATGGTTGTCGAATGTGCCCACAATCTCTGATCTCAGTTTTGTATTATGCAAACAATGGCTGATGAAGAAGCTGCTTCCAGTAAGTACCACACCAACCCTGCATATATGTATAGAGAAACTTATGTTAATTACTAAGTCCAAATTGTAACTACCTAAGTAGGAAAACTCTTTTTTTCTTGTTTTTTATGTTCGTGATGCCCAACCACTAGGTAACCCTTGGAAGCTCAAGGTAGGTATGCCTTGTAAAATCCTCATCCTCTGTGGCAAGTTTTGGCTATAGAAGATTTCGTCAATGCTTGCAAGTTGAAACCTTTTCACTACCTCAAAGTCCAAGCGAGAGTTTTTATGATGCAATATTCAAAAGCAACAATCATAGCGCTCCTACTTTTACACAATTAAACTACCCCTCCTATGACATGAAAAATAATTTAGAGGTTGGAAAAGTATAACACCTTTGAGATGCACTCAAATAAGCATTCACAACATTCTTGTTGAAGAAGGTGAATTCCAAACTGATCTGCTAGTAGAATAAGGGAAAGCAACAAGGAACCCAAGTCCTGTCTTTCATCCATATCCAACTTCCCACTGTACATGAAGTGCACCATAGCTAAAAATGCTTCAGGGGAATCATCCCTCAAGCAGACTTCTGAGGCATTGCTTTCACTCATCCCATTTGTAAACATCTTCTAAGTAATACAACTTACTTTCTTAGTCCCATTTAATAATCTCTGAATAAAAGGGAAATTTTAGTCTAACAAGTATCACAGGTACGGTACATGTATACAGTTTAATATCCAAACTGGATATGAAAATAAATTATTTGCAAACATATATATCATTCAAAAACAGTGATAGATTGAAATGCAAACCCATAGGTTCTAGAACTTTGGTACCTCCATAAAGGACTGCAATCGAGCAAATATCATATTTATAATATACTAATGGAAAATGAAAATAGGATCTAAGGAAAGCAAGTTGAGAATATAACCTTGGCAAAAGGAGCACTCCAGACACTCAAAACAAGTTTGTGTGCTTGGACAACCAGACCATGCCCCTCGATGTAAACATCAACATCATTGTATTTGCCAGTTTCAAGCAAAATTTTTCAGCTTTTGCGCATCAATTGGCAAGTTAGATGAGAAAGTTGGGCAGTTCTGCAAAAAGGTTACAGGACTAGAATGGAGTAATTCCAATTTATGATCCTTCCTTAGAGGCGTGTCCTTGAGTGCATCCTTCATCTGCTCACACTGGACCACCAGGGACTCAACACCAAACTCTTCACTAAGTTCACTCAATGCCCCCAGTTGGAATTCTGAAACCTTGAGTAACAAAAACAATATTCCATCACTAAAGACCATACCATAACAGGAAAAAATAATTCTATCACCCATATGCCCACACTAATTTTTATCATTATCACAGGGCTATATCAACATAAAAGAACTAAATGCCAATTTGTATTTGATCTTCTAATCATTTCTTGTAATACAGATAAACATTTAAATAATTAAGTCCACACTCTATGACAAATCCCAATTTACCCTCTATTTTGTGCCTTTAGTGGGATTATTATTTTTGGCAACTACAATGGATCTTCAAGATTTGTATAGCCAAAACAATGAGATTTTACAGATAAGATCTGAGAAATTTAACTGCAGAACAAACAGGAAATTCCTCTTGTTTATGAAGACAAAATCACTAAAATGGAGCTTCCCTGTGCTATTGGGCCTAGATGAGGAAGAAGCCCAATGACGTAAAAAACAAATATCAAAATTATTCCATCACTCAAAGCCCATGGCAAATCTTATCTTCATCATGCTACCATATTAACATAAAAACTAAATGCCAATTTGGGAGATTGTTGTGAATACAGACTACCAAGTTGACACTTCCCCATGATGTTGGGCAGGAAAGGACAGAAAAGTCACAGGAGAATCAAATACATTGGAATTTGGGTCATATAGCTTCAAGTACACACCCAGGACTTGCACTTGCACTCAAAGTCACCCAAGACTTGCACTTGGCCTCATCAGAGCCCACTTGGGGGGCTCTGAACCCAGGTCTCCATGTTAATACAAGCCTGATTACCTTGTTGCTTGCCACTAGACCACACTCCTGTGGGCCCCTTTTTCCAATTACTAAAAAGGTTCATCATTACAAGGATTAGGGATATTTTCATCAAGTGCTAACAGATTGAGGCAAGAACAGAAAAGACACAGGAGATGCATTGGTTGTTTCTGATAAGAAGATCAGAAATAGACTAGTCAGTGGAGACAAGTCAGCTAAGTTTAAAGTTGGTCATGTACAGAAAAATGAGGCAGAGACTACTCAGGATTGGAACCTTACATCAGATGCATACTTCCTTTCTCCAATTGCTAAAAAGGTTTTATCATCAAACAACTTTGAGATTTTTCCTCAAGTGCTAAAAGATTAAGCAAAGAACAGAAAAGTCATAGGAGAATCAAATACATTGGAATTTGAGTCATATAGCTTCAAGTACAAATGCAAAAGGGTTTTAACAGAAACCACCTGTCACCTATAGAATACAAACTTAGCAAGCACCAAGGTTACTGAGAATCTCCTGCTCCATGCTAGGTGTTACCCCCCATTTTGCATGGGTGTCCACACGTGAATTTTTTCACATGCTTCAGCAAGGAGTGACATGTTGATGGAGATTTGGGTGGCTTGTGTTCTTCAATGTTAGATCCTTGCTTCTATGTGATGGTGCCCTAGTGATTGATGATGTTCTAGCATTGATAGATCTTCACACTAGTAGCCATGGAATGTTGTTTTTGCTTGATGCTTCAATATCAATATATTCTCATCTGGATGATTGTCTTGAGGTTATATCTCGATTACTTTCTTCTTGTACATATTTGCTTATGCAACATTGATAGAGTGCCCTATCCTTTTGAGCTGATATGGTATTTTGGATAACATACACTCAAAATTATTGAAAGGCATGGCTGGTTTTCATGGTGTATTAATGTTTGAGGGATGATTTGGATTGCTTATGGTGTATTGGTGTTTGAGGGATGATTTGGAAGGCACCCTTGTCCCTGAGAATTTGGCTAACTTATGTGGATATGATGACATTGCAAGCCTCTTTCTAGAGTTTAGGATGTAATTCAAGTATGTCTGGAACCCTAATTCATCACTCCTACTAGTAGAATAGAGTTGACTTCTGGTTTGAAGATAACAGTCTGGGCAGGAAATACTAAATGTGGCACATTGTAGAGAGGACATTAAGGGCATCAGCTACAAGGATGTTTTTAGGTTTTGCTCCATAAAATTTTGGACAAAATAGTAGTGACAGAGCAGACTGATGATGCCTTTTCAAACATGTCTATAATTGTTCTATTCCTTGGATTTATGGAAGACTCAAAACCTACAAATACCCATCTACAACATGACTTCTTACATTTATGGAGGCCTGTAAACTTGTAGCAGATTGATAGAAAAACAAGGATGTTTTCAGCAGTAAATATGGGCAGGAAGAGCACTAAATCTGACTGCAAACTTGTCCCAGTAGATCTGTTTGGTTTTGAACAGCCCTATTGCTTCTTGCCACATTGAAGAATGCAAGAAACAACATTGAGATGGCTCATGGGACTTGGAGGTCAAACCATTCATACATGGAAAGAAATTAAACAAGATTGTCAAGAAGTAATGATTGTCTAAATAATTTCAACATTAGAATATTGATTCATTACTGGAAGAGAATGAAATGAATATAGGAAACAAGATTTGGTACTACTGAAATCAAAGAGACATAACTACAGAACTCAAAATTTTGCTAATCGCATAGTGTGGACAAGACTCACTCTAACTACCAAAATATGCTACTCAGTGCTGCCTTTGCAATATCTGTCCAACTAACACTAGGATTATAACCAAGGCCTAGACCATGCCAAGAACCAATATAGTTTGTATGTGGACCTGTTAGTTTCAATGTGGGCCAAGATCGCTCAAACACCATTCCTATAATCCATAAACTTAGCACTTTGACCAAAATTTGACTAGAGGCTAGCACTTGAGCGATGAAACTTGGAAATGATCCAATGGATGAGGTCCATGTCGATCCATGGGCACACAAAACCAACATGCCTGATTTCCAACAAGAGGCGCACAACTATGTTAATGTATCGAAACTGAATAGGGGTACCAGAACTGCTCTACTTCAATCTTAAACAGGCACTCCATAACCAAACACCTTTCAAACTGCCACGAGACATCATGAACCTGCCAAACTCTTCACACCAACTATCCAGCTTGATTAACCATCACACCTTGATCATACGATTGTTGTCATACTACACAAACAACTTGTCATCAATGACACTATGTCAAACAATCTTCCGTTACGAGGTTGACATCAATGACACCATAAATTTATCCATGTCCCACAAGTGACCACAAACAGATCAATGGGACTGCTAAGTGTTAATTTTTCTAATACCGTCCACCTAGATAATTATTTCCTAGTGATTTCTTTCAAGAATTAAATCGCAACTAATTAAATAATTTAAACTGACTAGAATTTGTTAACAGATATAAACAACGGAAGCAAAATGGAAAACGGACCTTCTCAATAACACATACAAAAATGTATGCCCTTCAAATCTATTTTTTATTAAAATAATATGCAAGCATGTAAGGGCTCCCTTACTGGGAAAATGGCCCAATGAAGAAAATACAATCTACAACAAATCTAGCAAATTTGTCCCCTTGAGAAAATCTTCTTGCTGCAAATCTGCCCCAAAAAGAACCCCTGCACCTGTTGCTGCCCTATACGGCCTACAAAAAATGGCCTAAGGCTTGTTGTATGACCAGCCCTATACGATTGTCCCTACAAGTCTGAAACCTCCACCAAGTTGGCACAGCCTCCTGTAACTGTTTCCTGGTCATTGTACTCTTCTTCCTGCCAAATCCGGATATTAAAAGTCCTTCTCTACTCTCAGGAATGAATCACTTTTGAGGAACTGTCTAGGGTTGGGGTTGACCATTTCAATGGTCTCTATAAGTAATTCTAAAAGAGAATAAGAAGAATGAATTCAAACAAGACACTAAAAAACCATTACTCAATTGACAAACAGTACCAGGGGTTATAAAACATTAAAATCATATGAATATTTATTTTAGGTTGGGTATTGAATAGTCCTTTTCAATACTCACGCTTGAAGGGAACCAAGGTAGAGGAACATGCTACAAAATAGGGG
This sequence comes from Pseudotsuga menziesii, assembly GCA_001517045.1. Taxonomy (NCBI): domain Eukaryota; kingdom Viridiplantae; phylum Streptophyta; class Pinopsida; order Pinales; family Pinaceae; genus Pseudotsuga; species Pseudotsuga menziesii. The sequence goes on from LPNX010406801.1 coordinate 153,818, forward strand.
ACATTTGTGTGAGATTGATGAAAATCACTTATCAATGACCTATAGGAGCCAAAAGTAATTCCCAACCAACATCTTGTTCTAGGGATGCAAAGGAAGCCTCATAAGATAACAACACAAAAAACTCAAACTTGGGAGCAATCCAAGTTAATATATGTGACTTTAACACATCTCTAAATTACAATCTAAATTTATCATAAACATAACTCTCTTATTGAAAACCATAATGGGAGATTCTAACATGTTCTTTCAGGATACTAGACAATCCATAGATAAGACTTTAGTGTAGAATTTAAATTCAAGACTAGCTTGGAAAAACAACAATGATCCTGCACCAGACATGTGATTTTTCTCCCACTCTAACAAACAACAAACCAAATCCATATAAGGTAACATGATCATCATGTCTAAGGACATAATCCGTAAATTAGTTTTATTCCACTCTCTATCGAAGCTTTGCAAAAGAGTCCAAAGCATTTTAGTGAAAAAAATACTCAATATCAGAACAATTGAAAATATTTATTGTTGTAGACCATGAGTTTCTACATTAAATAGAAACTTAACATTGAAAAACATGGAAACAACACAATACCTTATGGTACCAGGAAAATAGAGGAATAATGCCTACTTCATGAATATTTTTTTGTTTAGTAGCTACTCCAAGGTCACTGCATGCTTACATCAATGGATCCAACTTCTCCACTGAGTCAACTTGAAATGTGAAAAAATATGTTCTTAGGAATATATATTTTCAAATTAACATTAAGAGAAAAAAAAGCAATGGAAAACAATGATGATGCCCCAAATCATTGCAATTTGACTCATTTTCTAAAAATCTATTGTGTGTTGATATTAGAACTTAATAAGTTTCTCACAAGTTTGAGCATAAGAAGAAGCATTTTGAGGTAAATGTAATGTGAATAACAATCAGAAGGACCTGTCCCATAATGTATAAGTTCTAGGCATGACTTATTAGCATTTTGGGCACATTCCAAGTAAATTTGTGCAATCTTAGCAAGTAAACATCCATAAGCCATTATTTGGTTCCTGCATATGGGTAGGATTACCCTCCTCACAATCAATGCGAAGTAGTTCTGGTCATAGTATGAGTAATTATGAGAATGCAATAAGCAATTCTGGGAACTTTTCAATGTTAAAGGAGGACAAAAGAGAATTATGTTCAAAATAACAACCCCAGATCATGAATTCTAGGCACATATTGGAATGCAACAATGGTCCTTTTCAAGTTCTCAAAAAGGGGGGTGATGGATCAGAATCGCAATAGCAATTCATTGTTAAGGAGTTCCAAGACCATAACTCAGTCTTTAAATATATGAAAAACTAAAACTGTTTAGTTTCACTAAGATCGAGTTGAGTAGTTTTAACATATCAATTTGACAGAATTCTATAAGGAGACTTTCTTAGTTTACCTCCCTGTTGTCCTATGGCATTTGCAAGATGTGTGCCTGCATGGTTAAACATTGGATATGCCCTTTGTGTGACTGCATGGTTAAAAGTCGGATGTGCCCATTGTTTCTAAGACTATCAAAACTCCTGATATGCTCATTGTTTCTAAGACTCTCATTCAGGTATGTTCTCTCATATATATATATATATATATATATATATATCAGGCCATCGAATTATAAGTAGTGACCTACATTCTTGTCATGGAGAAGGTTACATGTGGGATTTCAGGACTCAATTTGGCATATAAATAGGTTAAAAAATGTGATGCCCTTGATCCTACATGCATTGTCAAATTCCATTAATGCCAGCCTTCATAAACTTTTGTTTGAAAACTGACCAATTACCATCATTTTACAACACAAATTAAACTCACCATTATCTGAATCAGTTTTCACTTACATTTAACTCTTTAATTGATGCATTAAACACAAATAGAAGATGAATACATAGTTACATAGAATGAAGTGGTGATTCCTGCAGTATAACCCACCTTAGGTTTAAGGTATGCATGCTTCTTTGGACTTTAACCCACTGCCTGCCATCCATAGGCATACCAACATATCACATAGTTTAACATCATAAGAAATAGATATAAAACCTGCATGCTTCATTAGAGAGGGGAAGAGAAGTGTGATGCCAGATGGTCTGTCTAGTATTAGTGTGATTGAGAAAATTCAGAATTAGCTGCTAAGACCACCTTGAGTGCATGGTCTGATTCACCAAAAGGATAAGACCACTTTGAGTGCATGGTCTAATTCGCCAAATGCATAAGAAACAAGAGAATTATACTGAATAAGAGAAAAATACCAGACTAATTGTTGTAAGTAAGAATTGAGTTCAGTTTGAAAGCCATAGCCATAGACATCAGATGGACTAGATCAAGGTTTAGTAATAACAGAATTTGATGCTGAAAATAAGTGAAACAAACATTTCTATGACCAAATACACCAAAGAGCTCCAAAAATTTCATCCCAGATATTTGGCATGATGTTGCCAATCTATATTCTATCTGGCCTGATGTTGCCAATCTATGTTCTGTCTGGCCTGTCTCAGATATGATTACATAAACATACAAAACTTTCATAATACAAACTTAAGAACCAACAACATTCAAACTCATAACCCTGACCAGGCTTGCTGCTTCAAGAATATATAGCTAGCTACTTCACATATATTTCCCAATCAAAAATAAAATTGATACACTACTGAAATCCTGAAATGAAAACTTGCAATCCACCTCTTGATAGGACACGACCACATGGGAGTTGGGATTTTATGGTATTTATAATTCATAATTGTTTGCATCAATGTTCAGAATTGAGCTTATAATTATGACACTCTTGGGACTGGATTTTCCAATAAACTTAAAACCTTTTCGGCCAAGAATGGTCTTCTCTAAATTATAACTTAGAATGATTTCCATTTCTGAAATAATTTTGAATAGATTCTGTACAAGTTTGTGGTTTTGTTCTAGAAAGGTATGCTCATTTTGCAATATCAAATATTTTAAATGTTTCTTTTTGACCAGTTTTTAATGTTTATAATATATATAAATGATAAAACGCAAAAAGTTGCACATTTGTTCCCAGAAAAATGCTCTTGGGAGATTACAAATACCTGTGACTTTTTTGCACAAATTAGGGCAGGTCAGTTGTTGTCCAATTGCAGGAGAATTTTTGTTTGGACTTTTGTTTGCTAGAAATTTGTTACCTAGGAGAGCTGTGAAGGCATTTCCATTTGTTCCAAGAAGTGTAGTACATTCATTTGGATGGAAGTGCTGTTCCTACAATCCTGAACTGGGTAAACAAGTAGTACACCGACTACCTCAAAATATCGTGCTGGAAGCTAATAAGCAACCCAAATAACATATGCGTAAAGCATGGATGCTACCCAACAATAAAAGGCCGTAGAATGTACAAAGCAATCAATCTAGTGGGCAACAAAATATCCATGGGGCTTAGGCAGAAAAAAGCTATCTCGCATGGAAGGGAAAAAAGAAAAAGCAATGGGAAACTGCAGACTTACAAGTCACTTTTTCTAACAAATAAATCAGAAGTATAACCAAGGAAATCCAAAGCTTCTCCTATTCATGCACAGAAAAAATATAATACCAACCACCAGAAAAGCAGATAATTTTCATGCACATAAAAAAGTGACTCTTTACTTGGATCTTCACCAAGTCTTTGCAACAGTAGGGGCATGCTTGAGTAGGGTCAGGCAGAACCGTCGTTGCACCTCATCTTTGGTGGACTGCACCGCCAAGTTTTGAGCTCTCTCAATGCCTAAACTTAGTTCTTTGCTCACTATCTGCTCTTCTACTGTAGGTTCCCTGCCTATAAATCTTCAAAAAAAATTGAACCAACCTTCGAGGTACGGGCATAAGACAAACAGACAGATGGATAGATGGACTATAGTTGTAAAGCCCCGTCCACCTCAGAGTTGAAATTCTAGTTGAAGATTCAAGCGAGATTCAAGTGCTCAGGCCAAAGGCTATTGGATTTCTTAATTTACTCAAGTTTACTAAAGCAAAATGAAGTTCAAGACCTGGATGGATAACTTTTCGTTCAATCGAAGGCATTTTTCATCAAATATTAAACACACTATAGCTTACCTCCAAGAATGCTATGCAATGTCTCTCCAACGTGCCTCCTCCAGCACCAGAGAAGCCCACCACAAACCCACAAACAGAAAAAGGTGAATAAACGCACTCGTTTTCCAAAAAACACTGCTACCACTGCTATGATTTGAAAAAACGCCTTGTTATCCAACCAGAAAACATGACGAAGAAAACGTGGAGAAAACCCAAGGAGAAACACGCCCTTGTTATCTAGAAAACCCAGAAAAATGATGGAGAAAACCCACAGAAAACCCAAGGACCAACACACCCTTGTTATCCAGAAAACCCAGCAAAATGATGGAGAAAACCACTTGAAAAATCTACGCAGCATATGTAGGTGCACTCAGACCACAAGAAAACGCAGCTCGTAGGAACCTCCGAGGCTTGGTGCAGGTGCACTCAGACCACAAGCAGATGCAGCTCGCAGGCACATCACAGGCTTGGAGGACTGGTGAATGGCGCGAGCAAAAATGTTGAATAAAATATACCCCAGCATATTGGATATTTAAATAATAATAAAAAAACCTTTTTACCCCTAATATACCCCCAATATATTGATTTTTAATTTTTTAATTTTAACCCCCCCAATATGAACGGACGTGATATCATATTGGTCCCTAGGTGATGCCCGTGTGGGTCCATGAAAATTTGTGCGATTGAAGAGGTGGTATATGGATGGCTGAGAGCAGAAAAATGACTATATTTGGAGAGTCAATCCAACACAACCAAGATTAAGGGATTTCCACCATATTTAGCGAGCCCTTGAATGAAATCTGGTGAAATATATGTCCAAATCCTTGTAGGGGTGGGAAAAGGTTTGAGCAATCCAGAAAGGAGTCTAGTTTTACCCTCGTGGTGATGACAAGGAGCACATTCGGAATCCATATGTTTAATTTCTCATTGCATATTCTTCCAAAATAATTTACATCACTCCAGCTCATATGTTTTGATGAACCCAGAGTGCCCTGTCGATGGAGAAGAATGGAGTTCATAAAAGACAGCATGTTTAAGGTCTGTGCTCTAGGGAAGCACAAGACGACCCCTATATCTCAGAGAAAATACATCCCAATATGAATACGGTACCACAGAAGGGTTATTGGCCAACTGTTGGATGATTTCAGATAATGAGGAGTCATTGACATATCCTTGCTGAACAGAGTGTAACCAAGTTTGAATAGGCATAGAATTAAATAAAAGAGAAACATGGGCATCAAATATGCAGAAAAGAGCATCCACCACAAGATTGTCCTTAGCCTTCTTGTAAGTAATCTCATATTCATAATCACGAAGTTTGTTAACCCATTTCTGTTGTGTTGGGGATGATACCCATTGTTCCAGGAAATATTTCAAACTCTGGTGATCAGTATTGATGCCGAAAGGATTCTCAAAGAGGGATGGCCACCACTTCTGTACAGTGTGTAAAATAGTCATCATTTCCTTCTCATATGTAGAGGTGGCTAAATTCTTTCCAGAAAGGGATTTGTTGATGAATGCAATGGGATGTTCATCTTGAAAAAGGACAACCCCAAGTCCATTGTCTTAAGCATCACTCTCAAGAGTGAAGAGCTTGGAAAAATTAGGCATCTGAAGGGTGCATCAGAATGAAATATCTAAGGGAGTAGTTGAGACTGCCGAAGGTTGCATCTGAATGAAATGGAGCTGAGCGATGGGAAATGATGATGCTGAGATAACCTAGTTGTAAGCCATTGAATGTGTGTTTGTTCCCATTGACTAAAAATTGCATCCACAGTTCAGCAAAATCCCATAAGATGGGTCCAAGTGTGCGTAACCATTGAGTTCCCAAAATCACATCACATCCTCCTAGAGGCATGGAAAACATGTTAGAGCGCAAGTTATAATCTCTAATAGAGATACACAAATTACGACACTTTCCTTTGCAAGGTAAGGTGCTCCCATTGGCAACCATGACTTTAAAGATGAAGCAAGGATGGAAAAAACTATCAGCTTGGTTGGCAATTTGAGGGTTAATGAAGTTATGGGTGCTACCAAAATCAATGAGTATTGTAAGAGGAATCTTCTTGAAGAAACCCTTGACCTGCATCGTTTGTGGGGCAATGACTCTGGCTAATTCATGGAGAGATATCTCTAGGTGTTCGTCATGAGAATGAGGGTCAATAGGAGGCTGCTGAATCTCGATCTGATCGTCTACTGGATCCTGAGCAGCTTCACAATTTTCAAGTGCAGGCGAAGAAACCACATCCAAGAGATAGAGATTTTGTTCACTACATTGATGTCCCTGGGTGAATTTCCTATCACAATTAGAACAGAGTCCTTTTTCCCTATGTTCCCACATCGGGGCTTCAGACAAATGCTTGATAGGAGTGGGTCTAGGAGTTGGAGGGATTGGATGTCTTTGGGAAACCATATTTCTGAATGGAACAAAAGTGGATTTGGGTCGTTGCTGAGCCCTGATTTTGTCCTACATCAACTTAGCTAACCCTAGGATTTCCATCATTGTGTTGGGGCATAACACGTTAACCTCAAATCAGATTGTATCCTTCAGGCCACTGATAAAACAAATCCTATAGAATGCATCAAACAATACTTTTGTGTGATTGACCAATTTCTCAAATTCGGTCTGATACTCTCGAATAGTGCCAGTCTAGCAAAGGTTGGTGAGTGCTCCTAGGAATTCATCAAAACTACAAGAGCCAAATAAGTGCAAAAGGAGTTAGCAGAAATCTATCCATTGTGGCGTGTCATGAGCCTTGATGTACCAATGGAACCATTGAAGGGATTCATGTTCCAAATGAAAGGATGCGAGTGAGACTTTATTGACATCAAGAGTGTTATGCAGAATGAAATATTACCCAGCCCTGTAAATCCATCCAGCCGGATCATTGCCATTGAAGCAAGGAAAATCAAGCTTCGACCCATGAAAGTTACTAGAGGAAGAGGACCCAATGCCTGCAGCAGACCCAGGCTATTGTTGGTTGTTCATGGGTGAATTCAGAGGATGGAGGCTAAGAATTTTTTGATCCAAAGCTTCGAGTTTGGTCTTGATAGCAGCAAGTTCCTCTTCCATGTGTTTATTTGCGCCCTTTTTTTCTTGAAGAAATGATCTGTGGCAGTGCTAGAAAGTTGTGCTTTATCAACTTGAAATGGATTAAATGAGTTGTGACAATTCTGGAATTCTACACATTATCAACTGTAATTAGAGATGGACCTAGGTATATTCAACTTCCTAATGGTTCAAAGGTAGTCACTCGCCCACCAAGGATGACTCAGGCTTGAGTATTAGGGCAGTACCCCTCACTTCACGGTGCAGGTAAAACTACTAACCACTTGGCCAAAAATGACAGCTCTTTGGTTTTCCTCACAGATGGGAATCTAGTCAATCTAGTGGGGGTCATTGCCCTTTTCGCTTGTCAGGTCCTCTCAATGGCCAGCTACTTCGGGGTTCCTGTGGTACTCCTCACAATGAGTTTTAGGGCTATGCCCAAGTAGTTCCCACAGTTAAGAGGATAGGGTTTATTCCCTAATTCGAATGAATAATACCACTGCAAGAAGAAGAACTACTGCAATAATCACATTGCCAGAGAAAATGTGGCAAAAATGCCACCCAATGCTCAAAAACCCGTAATTAGAGCCAGGGTTTTGAGATGAAAGTTTTAAAATGAACACAATCCAATATATATTGCTCAGAATCGCTATTATAGCCTGTTTCTGGAACTGGAACAACCACTCTATGTCTACCCACACAATCAAAATAGAAATATCGGCAGCCGGTCAAAAGATTTTCACTCTGCAATTTTCGTGGCCATCACCGAAATTCTGGAAAATTGGTGATTTTAATTCCGCGATATCTCCACTTCTGAAATTCCAAACGAGATGATTTGTTTTTTGAAATTGGGTGTTTTTGTAAGAGGAATTCAGATATGCAACTTGTTTATGTTGATTCTATGTAGAAAGTTTCAGAAATTGATCTGAAATTCTTTGCCCCTTTTTTTTCCAAAAATAAAAATAAAAAATTCCCACTTGTGCCAAGGAAAGTGCTATGATACCAGATGTGGAGAACCTCCTGCAATAAACAATGAGAATGCACGATATAGCAGAAATTATGGATCACAGAAGAGAATTTATTAATCGTAGGACACTTCGAGGGGGAAACCTCCTTTGAGCAAGCTCAATACAAAATAAATCTTCGATGATTTCACTAGCCTCAACACTTAGTTATATACTAATTCTAATCTAAAAAACTATTACTCCCCATGAATGTGGGATAATACAACATACTAACTGGACGACTTAACATCAACTATTAATCCCCATGAATGTGGGATAATACAACATACTAACGGGACGACTTACAAAGCATATGTGTCCAATAAAATATACTAACAAAATAAAGAGGAGGGTTGACACAGGTCCTTAACACAGTTCAGATACTTGGTTCGAGTTACCTTGTAAACCCCAAGAAGAATTCTAAGCAAGTGCTAGTTTTGAGCCATTTTCCCTCCATTATTTATTGTAATCTTTTAGCATATTGATATTAGTTTTGCAACAAAATTTCTCAACATTTTTGCAGCTACTTGAGCATCCTTTTATGTATGTTACTATTTCATATGGAATATACAGGTCCCCTTGCTCTTTTCTAAGAGTTTCATGTGTCTTTCTCTCATGTATTGTTCATTAATCCCTACCACAATATAATGTAGTTTGATGGTTGTTTTAATGGTTCATTGAAACACATCCTATCTAAACCAATGCTACATTGAGATTGTATTTTGTGTCCTAAAACCAATACCAATCTATTTCTATAAATTCGTGAGGTTTGTACAGCATTTAGGAGGCCCACCAATACCCAGTAGCTCAAGGTCCCAAGATCGAAACTAGGTGAACTTTCTCATTTTTTGTTCTAATTGAAACGCAAAACAAAGAGTGTCTAATAAGGGATTTAAAGAGTCAAGTAGGCGTGTTATTGTTTTTTGTATACCTCTTGCAACCATATAAATAAAAGTAGAAATAAATTGGTGGCCTTTGGAGCAAGTAGGAAACCCCCTCACCCAAGGTTCAGAATGGAAATATTTTCTCTGTTTTAGGAAAGACTGAAAAACATGTCAAAAAGAGTTTTCTGATTCGGCCATTGATTGTATTAGTTATGTTAGGATGAGTCAAATCCCATAGGGTCCTTCCAGAATAGATTTGAAAAAGGGGCTGTGGTGTTTGGGACAAGATAAAACAAGACTAGTTTCCTAGTTTTCTTAATTTTAAAACTAGACAAAGTACTGAAGGAGGATGTATGTGAAGTGTTTGTAAAAATTAATCAGCCACACAATATTAACGAGACACATATATCATCTTTTCAAGTAAATCGGAAGCTCCATATCACTTTCCTAGAGCTTCCTCATTTGTTTCATAACCAAGCAATATACCAACAAATCACTCTTCAAGAGGGTTTTCAAAAACATCACTTCTACTCCCTAAAATTTTAATCCATATGGAATCATTTTTAGTTTTTGGTCCTAATTTTCGAAAAAGGGACATTACAAGGAGAGGAAAGAACAACAAATTTCAAGAGTTATTTCATGCAACACGATTTGCAAGAGGTGTTAAGGCCATTTGCTATGTCAATGGAGTGTGGGTTATTGAGTTCTCCAAGTAGCTTATAATTCCATGTCACTTTGTTTATCTTTTGTATAGCATAATGTATGGTTCATATTAAATTTGTTTCCTCCCTCCCTTATCTAATGGAATTAAATAATTTCAATCAAATTTGGTTGAACTTTTATTTTGAAGAAAAAATTAGATCATATGGCTTGTTGTAACACAACTTGAAATGGGCAAATGCAATTTTTATGTATTCCAATTCTACTTTTAAATTATTATTAATAATGATGGTATGGATAAAAGTGATGATATGAATTTTGGTTTTTATATTCCATTTTATCTTTAGAGTCGATATATATTAAAAAGTGTAAAAAAAAACAAAAAAAATTCTTTCAATTGTATATAGCATTAATTAAATTCTATTAATTTATATTATGCATAACACTAATGAGTGGTTTGTAGGTATTAATTGTGATATTAGTGGTAAGTAAGTGTGAATTTTCCCTATTTTTTGCCATTTATATAAACAAAATGAAGCATGGATTAAAAAAAAATCTTTTTATTTTATTTTATATTATTCTCTTTGCAAAAACTATTAAAAATATTTTCAATTATGTGAAAGTTAATCTCCATTAATTTATCGTTAATATTGATAAACACATATTATGATAATTAAATTTAAAAAAAAAACTCATTCCCCAATTTTGTATGGTGATAATGTCTTTGTAGAAGTTCAATCTACACATATATTATATCATTTTGAATTACCATTTGAACTATAACTATAGTATCTATAAGAGAACCAATGATGGTTAAAAAGTATATTACATTAATTTTTTTTTCATATTTTTTTCATAAATGTGGAGCTTCATGATGGGAGATTAAGGATTACACACTAACTATTTGAAGTTTGAACTTGCAACAACTTTGGTGAGGCTTATATTGAAATTGAGCAAATATTATAAAGAAGTTTATAAACTATAATACTTATATTGTAAACACAAATGGCTCAATATGATCAACCATAAACTCTCTTTCTTAGGCGTTAAAAAAAGTTGGGTTTGAGATTTTGACACTTGGATAGGAAAATCAAGTAATCTCAACATTATTAAATTTTGCATATCAAACATAAAAGATAAAACATGGAATAACAATGAAATCATTAATTAAAAGGAATTAGCTAATAAGTAAAAAAAATATAATTTTTTTAATAAGTCTTTTTTACTAGGAAAAATTCCTTTTCATTTTACTTATTTTTTCAAAAACAACATTTTTAAAATCATCTTAAAATAAACCAAAACCAAAAATATAAAAATTATTGTGTTTATGCAATTATTAACTAAAAAAAGATAACAATTATTACTAAGGGAATATTTAGTATAAACCCTACATTGAGTTGAATATTTACGTTTGTCCAAAATTTACATGGGATAAAATATAATTATTATGATTTATAAAATGAATTTATGATTTTTATTTTAGTTTTGTGTGTGAGACATGTTAGAGTTTGTTTCTTCTTATTAATTTCCATCTTTTTATTTACAAACCCTTTTTTATTTTAGCTTATTGGCATATAAAAATATATTAATTATTTTGGTTATATAAAAATATATTAATTACTTTGGTTTATTACGTTTTTTCTAGGATTGAATATTTTGGAGTTGATATTTCAGAGTTTTAATTTATTTTTAATGCATTAATAAGTTACGAGGTTTTATTTTATTATAAATGTTTTGAAAGTTAAATTTAATGTTTTCTACGATAGATATTGGAATAAAAATAGTCTCTTATTTTTTAGATTATTTATCTCATGCATTTTAGATAAAATTTGATGTCCAAATAATTTAGGTATTGTCCTATGTTATTTTTAGTTATAAATGTTATGATAAATTTTTATGATTTTTGTAATACTTATTTTCTTTTCTAAGATTAGCAATAGTGAAGGAAGAATTTTGATCTTCTAATTTTAGGTTAGAAATTTATTTATAACTAGCATAGATTCATTCCTTGAGGTACAAAATTTTTCTAGAGTCTTAAACTTGAGGGAAGGTTTTCACTTTTTCTTTTAAAGTCCTAAACTTGGGGAAATGTTTTCACTTTAAGGATTTCATCCCTCTCTTAACTTGATTTACAATTATTACAAAACTAATATCTAACTCATTTTTTAGTTATTAACTTAACAATACATAATCCAATATATATTCCATTATAATCGTGGAGGCACCAACTATTCCAATTTGGAAAAGTGTTGTAGGCAAATGTTGCAATTATTAATTAATTATGAAATAAAATAGTTATTTACCAAAAACTAATTTCTAACTCATTGTTAAATTATTAACTTAAGAATACACAATCCAATATATTTTCCAATATAATCATCCATGTACCAAGTATTCTAATTTTGAATCATGTTGCAAATAACAACACAAATCCTACAAATAGGCAAAAGTTGCAACCATTAATTAATTATGAAGTAAAATAGTTATTTACCAAAATATGATATCTATCTCATTGTTCTATTATTAACTTAGCAAGACATAATCCAATATATTTTCCATTATAATTGTCAAAGTATCAACTATTCTAATTTTGAATTGTGTTGTAAATCATAACACATAAATCCTTCAAATAGGCAAAACATGCATTCATTCATTAATTATGAAGTAAAATAGCTACAATTTACTAAATCATTGATTAGTTTTTAACTATTACAAAACTGATATCTAACTCATTGTTGTGTTATTAATTTAACAATACATCATCTAGTATATTTTCCATTGTAAGTATCCAGGTACCAACTATTCTAATTTTGAATCATGTTGTAAATTATAACACATAAATTCTACAAATAAACAAAAGTTTAATTAATTAATTAATCATAAATTAAAATATTTACAATTTACCCAATTATACAGATCTACCACATCACTGAGATGTAACACACATCTCACTCATTTGAGTTGCATAAAATACCTAAGTTACATAAAGCACATATCAATAAAATAATTCAAGTTTTCCATTTCCTCAGTATTTATATTGCACTCTACATTATAAAATTAGTTATTATAGTTTTTTAAACAATATTATACATATCACAAACCTCATCAAAGATAAGAGAATACACTCCATCTATCTCCATGTATTTACAATATGATTTCATCTCATCTTTTGCACACAAGCTATGAAGGAATCCAATTATCAAATTTGATAAAAGAAATTCAATTCACTCCATACAATGAAAATTACAATGAATAATATAAAAAATTGAGGTGATTGCCCAAACAACTTAAAAATTACCATTGCAATTTGGATGTGGATATTTTAAACGATATCAATGAGTTTTGCCTTCCTCTAAATTCTAATAATAGTACGGCAAGGATTAGGATATAGGCAATAACTGAAGGGTTGACTTTCCATAAAAGAATTTCCATTCTTATAAATATGGAATGCTTTAATTCCCTTTCCTGTGAAGTTTTTGGCCTCTACTCTCTTAGCGTTTTTTTTTCCTAACAACAAATACCTTTAAGCTCAAAATTTAAGTATTCTCAAGCATGGCAATGGTAATAGTAATGGAAGGAGGGCAAGGTCATCGATAGTGGTGGCGTATATTGGATTATCTAAGAAATACAAACATGATTTTTTACTCAATTAATTACTAGAAAAAATAATTTGTCCATGAAGTTAAGATTGACATATGATGCTTCTGCATTTTCAATCATGTTTCATTATGTTCCATTTAGTAGTAGTCTAAACATGCTATGATTTGAATTCTTTTGGGTCATTATTTTTTCGATTATTTATTCTGACAATTTTATTTCCTAGTGCTCGATGTTATCATTGTACCAAAGAAAGTTCGTTTTAGTTAACAAGTTATGTTTTATTCATATTTGATGATCTGGTGTTGTGTATAAATGAGTATTTTGATTTGTAGTTCCATATAATTATCTCTTATTAAGTATAATTGATTAGTTGATTCAACTTTTTTAAGTTAAAAGCTAGAGATATATATTATTTCATTAAAAAAAAAGGAATTGTACGGAGTATGAGTTGCTTTATCCACAATAGGTAAGCAATATCAAGTTATAAGAGGATAAATATTGTCATTGATAAACAAGTTTCTCTCGTGTGATCTACAAGAAACATGACGTTAAATAATCTGCCATCGCAACCCATAGTTAGAAGTTATTTAGAGTCTTCTTGTGTGATAAAAATATATTACATTTTTCTTCATTGATTGAATTAGCATTTTATGCTACTAGACACCTTTCATTCCTTTTTGTAGTGACATAACTTTGTAGAACCCTCATAAGTTTATATGGATCTCTTGGTTAACAATTGAAGGTTAACCAGGGGTGGCAGGCGCGGGTGGGATCTTGGTGGATCCTGGAGGACAAGTGGAACAAAGATTCACCTGGGGACTTGGCTCTAGAACCAACAATGAAGCTGAATGGATGGCTCTACTCCAGGGTCTCCATCTCATTCGAGACAAAAATCTCCAGAAGGTCCTGATATTTGGAGATTCAAGGCATGTCATCTATAAGATGATCAATGGGTATCCCTCAGGAGATATTAAATGTCGTCGATTATATCAAAAAGCTAAGCTTCTTCTGCCTCAATATTTCGAGGTTTTTCACATTCTTCGTCATAATAATAAGGAAGCAGATATCATGGCTAACGTAGGAGCCAGTCTCCCTCAAGGCCACTTCAGCCAGGATGGCGAGCCTTCCTACCTCAAATACATTCCATGACGAGAAGCTTTAGTATTCTTTCTCGCACTCTCATCATGTAATTTTCTAAAGTGAAGCCCTTATCTCTCGGAGAACACATTAGGTATATTTTAGGCCTTTTTCCTTTTCCCCTTCTCATCTTCTCCCTTCTCCCTTGCTTCTTTCTCCTCCCCCCCCTTTTCCTTCTCCTTATCCCCTCCTTCGACCGCCTTTCCTCTCACTTCACCCCCCCTCCAGCTAGCCCTCACCTCCCCCCTCCTCTTGGCGGCTCCCTGCATTCAATGACAAGTCCTATTTGCCCTCCTACGAAGGCCACGTGGGTCATTCTTCCCTCCTCGGCAACGACTGAATTAAAACACTTCAGGCCTTCAATTTATTGCCATTCCCTTCTCGCACGATCGGTGGCCCTTCATCCCTATCTCTATGCCACCTCCTTGCTTCGACTCGCTCCATTGTAATGTTCTGGATTTTGGTCACGGCTCTCCCGGCTCTGTGAATTTCTTGCTGAATGTGGTAGCTGGAGTAGGGGGTGGGAGACTGCTGGGAATCCCTTGGCATGGGCTCCCCCTCATTCGTGCCTTTGTAAAGGAGCGCCTTGCTCTGTCTGCCTTCTCCTCATGCCAATGTAGTTATCCCTCAGCAGCCTGGGACATTCATATTCATGTTGATTCATCTCCTTCTCGAGCAGACAGACAGGATAAGATCTTGGGATGCCTCTGCTCTGGCTGGAAGAACGACGCTCTGGGAACATTGTCTTGCTCAGACAATCTTAGTGTTTTTGCTCTGCAACAAGAAATTGCCGACCTCTGGAGTGTTTACTCAGTGCGCTGGGGTGAGAACCAGGACATTTCTGTTTTCCCTCTGCACATTCAATTTTCTCGAATAGCAATAACACCTGAATCTGGAGGAATGGCTCACTTTGGTGATAATGCTGGACTGCTGGACATAAAGAAGAATCTGTGCAGGCTGTACGAGATGACTGCTATAGGGGTAATGGACAACAAATAAATGGCCAAGGAAGTTAAAAGTATGAGTGAAACTGTGAGTCACACATCGCTTGAGGTCAGTAATAATGGCACCCGAATAGAAGATCTCGAGAGCAACCTGCGCGAGCTGCTAGGCAGAGTGGAACGAATAGAGGAAGACCTCGAGAAGCTCATCTCTATGAACAAGGAGAGCAGGGTTAATGGAGTAAATGAAACAACTGATCAACCCATGGAAGAAGAATCAGTTCTGCAGCCTAGGACTCTGAGAGGCAATTAAATTATGTCTCTTGTTTATTCTGTTTCAATTTTGTTTGGGTTATGTTTCTTTGCATTTTGCTTTGTAGCCAGTTTGTGAGGGTATATACTACCCGCATCTTTTGTAATTTTGGAACGATCTTATGCTCTGCCTTATGGGAAACTTTCAGGACAAGCCAGATGTGCAGCAATTTTGACCTGCCGGCATTATATTTCCTTCTTCTGTTGTAATGAATGGCTGTGCACAGCCTGTTAATATAATCCTCCTTTCTGTTTCTGTTAAAAAAAACAATTGAAGGTTAAGCTTTGCAAATATAATATTCTTGTTGCAATCTTGTCCTATTGGATAAAGCATTGTTTTTGATATCAATATCCCACCAATCGGTCTACGGTGATTGAGTATGCCAACACATAGACTCAATCTATTAACAATCACCTGTTCGGGTACATAGGGTACTCCCAAAAGACTGAACACCTAGAGCAACCACTTCACACAAATGAATCATAGATCAATACACTGATGTTTGTCACATGGTTAAAACCCTCAAGAGGGAAACAGTCCACGACCCTAGCCAAATAGCTACTTGGAGCAATTTATTATGTAAAAGAAAGAAAGTTATATGAGATTCTCATCATCTATCAACTAGCCAAGGACCCTCCATGCTCCTTAAATAGAGATCATGGACCAATTGGGTGTTAAGCCACGGATCAATGGTAGGTATGATCTAAGAGAAGTTGAACCGTCGGATCACTTTATGTCTAGAACATATCGTGACCATCGGATTAAAATATTTACAAATGCATACTAATGCATACTAAAGAAACACACTTTACCTAACGGATATATTACACAAGTTAATCTTAACTAACTCCTAAGTGTCTAAATATCCTAACATCCCCCCCCTTAAGAACAACTTGGGATAGGATTGAAGGATTTACAAAAGTGACACTATTAGGAGAAGGAAGGAGGCATTAGAGCCTATCCCCCCTTAAGAACAACTTGGGATAGGATTGAAGGATTTACAAAAGTGACACTATTAGGAGAAGGAAGGAGGCATTAGAGCCTATCCCCACTTAAGGACACATTCCTGAACTCCTAACATAGATCAAAGTTTAGAAAACTTCACTTCTGTAAGAGACTTGGTGAAGATGTCTGCAACTTGATCATCTGTAAGGCAATAGAGCAATTCAAGAACTCGATAATGAACAAGATTTCTGATGAAGTGCATGTGTAGCTCAATGTGTTTGCTGCGTTGATGTAGAACTGGATCTTTGGCAAGATTGATGGCACTTTGATTGTTGCACCAAAGTGGAGTAGGCTGCTACTGCTCGAATCCAAACTCTGAAAGGATCTGTCGAAGCCATAAAGCTTCCTAACTAGCATTAACTGTGGCTTGATATTCTACTTCTACTGAAGAAAGAGCAAGAGCTTGTTGTTTCTTACAAGCCCAAGTGACAGGTCCAGATCCTAGATTGAAAACATAACCTGCAGTAGACTTTCGATCATCAGGATCGCCAGCCCAATTTGAATCAGTGAAACCAACCAACAAAGGTTTCCCCCATGTACCGTAATGAATCCCAAACTGAATTGTACCTCGAATATATCGAAGTATTCTTTTTCTTGCTTCTAGTGACTTTCAAGAGGAGTTTGCATATAACGGGAAACACGACCAACGACAAAGGAAAGGTCAGGACGGGAATGAGTCAAGTAAGACTACCAACAAGCTGAAGATACAAGGTGGCATCTACTTTAGGGGAAGTACAAGTGGCAGAAAGTTTGACTCCAAAATGGAAGGGAGAAGGAGCTGGTTTACAATCTTCCACGTGGAAGTGATGAACAAGGTCACAAGCGTACTTATACTGGGAAAGAAAGATTCCTTCTTTGGTTTGGAAGACTTTGAGACCAAGAAAATAATGCAAATGTCCTAAGCTTGACATTTCAAAATTTTGCTGAAGACTGGATTTCACATGGGTTATAAGTCACAGGGTCACTACCAGTAAGGATAAGATCATCAACATAAAGAACAAGTATGATGATATGGTTTCCTACTTTCTTGGTATAGACATTGGGGTCATAATGGCATCTAGAAAAACCAGTGTCAAGGAAAAAGCTATCCATTTTGGCATACCAAGCTCTAGGAGCTTGCTTAAGGCCATATAAGGATTTCTTAAGGAGACAGACAAGGCTAGAGTTATCCTGAACATATCCAGGAGGTTGTTCCATGTAAATTTCCTCTTGTAAATCACCATGTAAAAAGGAAGACTTGACATCCATTTGATGGACTTCCCAGTTATATAAGGCTACAAGGGAAAGAACAAGGCGGATGGAATTCATTTTTGCGACAGGAGAAAAGGTTTCATTGTAGTCAATCCCTTCAACTTGGGAAAAAAATTTGGCAACTAACCTTTCCTTAAGTCTTTCAACACTTCCATCTAATGCATACTTAGTTCTATAGACCCATTTACATCTGACAATTTTTCCTCATTTTAGAAGAGGAACAAGATCCCAAGTATCGTTTGCCATTAAGGAACGATATTCTTCATCCATAGTTGCATCCCAATTTGGATTTCCTAAAGCTTTTGCAAAGTTTTCTGGATCATGATTCTCAAAAACTTCAGCCAAAAGAGAAGATCCTCATTAAAACTGAGAATTTGTTCGACGTTGATCTTTAGGATCCCGGCAAGATCACCAGCTACTTCACATGTTGAACGAACCCATTGAGGAAGCATTGGTGCTGGTGCAATTGGAGGAACATGAGCAGGTGGAGGTGGATTTTCATCCTCATCATAAACTAGAGTTGGAAACCTGTCAAGGAAGTTGGAAGAAGAAGAAGAAGAAGGCACAATCACCGAATCAGGCTTGCAGGCCAAACATGGCAGACCCGCCAAGTTAGGCTCGCAGGCCAAGAGATTTTCATCAAATTTAACATCTCTTCTAATGATTATATCATGTGAATGGGGCTGAAGAAGTCTATAACCTTTTACATCGTCAAAATATCCAACAAATATGCACTTTTCACTTTTAAGCTGCAATGCTTTCTGTTTTTCATCCGGAATGTGAGCCCATGCTTCACAACCAAACACACGAAAGTGACTTACATCTAGTTTAATTTTACTCCATGCTTCTTTCGGTGTTATACCTTGTAAAACTTTAGTGGGTGTGCGACTAATAATGTAATTTGCACAATTTATGCCCTCAGCCGAATATTGAAGACTTAGTCCCTTAGATTGGATCATACAATTAGCCATTTCTTTTAAAGTGTGGTTCTTTCGTTCAGCTACACCATTTTGTTGTGGTGTATATGGAATAGTGTGTTGTTGTTGGATTCCTTGTTCAGTGTAGAAAGTAGTGAACTTGTTGTTAACATATTCTCCTCCATTGTCAGATCTTAACTTAATAATTTGATGACCAAATTATTTTTCAACAAGGGCCTTGTAGGCCAAGAACATGTTAAATACTTCGCTCTTAAGTTTTAGGAAGTAAACCCAAGTGCGTCTGGAGTAGTCATCAATGAAAGTTAGGAAATATTTGAAACCACAGGGAACTGAGGCGTGCCAAGAGGCACGTTTGTCAAAACTGTCCCGATGATGTTTTTCGAGTACACAACCGGAACAAACCCCATCCTTACAAGATACCATCAGAAGACCAGTCACCATATTGTCTTTACATAGTTGTTGTAATGAGCGATAATTTAAGTGACCAAATCGCTCATGCCAAAGTTTGCTCAAGTTATCACTATGAGCAACAAAAACTAAAGGAAAAGGTGATGACCCAAAGTTGTTAAATTTGTACGACCTGGTAATATCATCAACATTTCCAGTAGCAAAGAAATTTTGAGGATTTTTAAAATATTTGATTACAACTTGGTGAGGTGTAAACGTCACAGTTTTACCTTCACCTGAATGAGTAATTTGATAGACTGATAACAAATTGCAAGAAATTTTTGGAACACATAGTACATCACTGAAATGACCATTTTCTACTAGAACAGTTCCAGATCCTACAACACTTAGAGATCTATCATCACCAACAAATATTTGTTTGGTGTTACATTTATCCATAGTAGAAAAGATGGCTTGATCCTTAGCCATATGATGAGATGCTCTAGAATCAATGAGACATTCAATTGAAGTAGAATAAGAAGATGCAGTATAAGAGTAAACAGAAGCACAAAGTGCATGTCCATTAGAGGTATATTCTGAAGACGAATCTAGGTTGATGTGGTGCTTCTTCATTGCTGCTTCCAAGGCTACCATCTTCTTGAACCAATTAGATTCATCATGATTATCTTTTCCACAAAAATTGCAATGACGCCCAGTCTTCTTACCTTTTGTCTTGGATCCTTAATCATTTTTTAAAGAAGGAGCTGACTGAGAGGGTTTGGGACCCTTGTTATTTGGCTTATTATTGCGAAAATTATGTTTCTTAGGAGGCTTGGACATTTCTTTCTGTTGGGACAATAAGGCTTTCCCAGATGTATCTACATTGTTAATTATTCCGAGATTAATGAGCTTGTCTTGCTCTCTAATTAAGGAATCACAAAAGGATTCCAGACTAGGCTCTTGATAGCTAGTTGTAGTCAAGGATTCTTTCATGGAGTAGAATGTAGATACAAAAATAAAATATGTAGGTCCAAGTTTGGAAAGAATATGATAAATACATTGTTTGTCTTCTTTCTTAATCTTGCATTCTGCACATAAGAGTCTAAGAGTTTTATACTTAGATAAATAGTCTTGAATGCATGAAAAATCATTTGGATTCAAGGAAATCAACTCATTCTCAAGTTGATGACCCGGAATTTCATTGTGTTTACCAAACACAGATTCCAACTTTTCCCAATATTTATGAGGTTCATCAATTCTAAATATGTGGAATCGCAAATTAGTAGAGATTAACATCCCAATCAATCCACGAGCTTCATCACATATATTTGCCCATTTAATTTTGTTATCATCATCAGTGGATTCTGTTTCTTTTCCTGAGGTTATCCTGAAAAGTGCCCTACTTTGCAGAACATCCTCCATACGAGATTTCCATGAGAAATAGTTAGAACTTGTAAGTATGATATCATAAGGGGCGGCCATACTGTAAAATAATGAATGAAAGAATAGAAACTAACTATCTGGATGCAAAGAGCTCAAGAAAATATGTGGTTTTAAAAAAAATGGTACTGAAAACTGATTCTGGATTATGAAGTTATGGTTGATCAAAGAAAATGTTGAAAATGTCCCCAATAGTGACGTGGCAGATATTAACTTGACCAACTAAAAAAAAAGAACCCCCCTCTTCCCTGTTGATGTAATTGTAACTTCAGAATGTATTCACTTGCATATCTTATGTATTGTACCCCGATGTTTATTCCGGGAATTGTTTGTAACATAATTGAGTCATGTCATGCCCCGATGTTCCGATCAGAGTTTATATAATGTAAACAAGTCATGTCAAGTCATTGTGGGTAACCCTCCTATTCATCAAGGGTTAAAGTCCCCGCAACTGTGGGGCCCTAGGGTTATTAGACTCTCTTAGTGAAGTCGACCCTAGTGAGTTATTTTCAAGTCGGGAATTAGTATAAATAGAGAGTGAGCCTCTCTATTTATCACACACTCACTCACACTTAGTTGTAGCACATAGTTGAGGGAGAAGAAGTTGCTAGGGCTAGAAAGAAAGAGGCTACTGTTGTCGAGAGATTATCTTACTGCTTTAGGGTTTTACTTTTGGTGCTGATTCTATCTCTGAGGAAGTTGCGGGGTTTTCTCCATTTATGGTTTCCCCGAGGAAAAAAACTGTGTTCATTGTCTCTTGTGTTTGAATGTTGTGCTTGTTATTCTCTCAGTTAAATATCCTAATATAATGCTAGCTTAGAATGTTAAAAATATAACATGGTATCAGAGCTAACCTGAGAATAAGACAATGTGCAGCTGTGGGAACTAGAGCTTCCTACTTTTTGGATCTCTCTCCACAGATTTTCAGCAAAAGAAGGTTGGGATGACTCTCCTCCCTAGGGTGCATCTTTTTGTCGAAGCAGAATCTGATTCTAAGCATTTTCAATTTTTGACCCGACACTACTGCCGAAAATTAGGGCTTTCCACAAAAGTGGAATTTTTGAGTGAGCCTAGGCCTATATTGATCTCCTCCTCAAAATCAAAGTTTAGAGATCAAGATCAAAGCATTTGGTCGGACAGAACTCCGTGAAAGTCAAACCCTAATCTGCTCCTAAACCAACACTTCAGAAATTTAGCTCCAAATCCAGATCCGCCATCTTGACCTGGTAAGATCTAAATCTTTTGTATTTCCATTTCAGGTTTCTCAGTTAAGATGTCTCATCATAACAAGCTTAATGAAAATCTTGAGGGAGTTGATGCTTTCTGAGCCTGGAAGTATAGGATCTCCCTAGTCCTGGAAGAAAAGGAGTTGCACTTCTACATCAATGAGGAGGTTCCAGTTCCAGAGGAAGATGAGGCTAAGCCCTTACATAAGAAGAAGTTGGTTATGGATAAGAGGATTGTTGCTGATTCAATCAAGGATCACCTCATACCATAGATGTCCTCCCTCCAGACCTCTAAAGCTATGTTTGATGCCCTAACCAAATTGTTTGAAGGGGAGAACATAAATTGAAAGATGACTTTGAGGAACCAGTTGAAGAATGTAAAGATCCAGAATGAGGAGACCATACAGACATACTTTACAAGGGTCTCCTAGATCAAAGAACAACTTGAAGCAGTAGATGAAGAAGTGGAGAATGCAGAAATTGTGATGACAACCTTGAATGGTCTCCCTAGGTCATGGGATTCTTTCATCCAAGGAATCTGTGCTAGAAAGAAGCTAATCAAGTTCAGCAAACTATGAGAAGAATGCTCACAAGAAGAATCTTGAATAGTAGCTCGAAAAAGAAAAGATGGGAAATGAAGATCAAGCTCTCACAGTACAATCCAAGAAAGGCAGAAGGGAAAATAATCATCACCAAGGTAAGCATTCTCATCAGAAAGATAATTTTATAAAGAAGGATCCATCCAAACTTAGATGTTATACATGTGATGAAAGAGGACACTTTGCTAGAAATTGTCCCATGAATAAGAGTGGATCTAAGAAGAAGAAGAACTCCAAAAGAATACATCATGCTCACACTGTTGAGGATGATGATCCTCCTAGAAAGAGAGTAAAACAAGAAAGTGAAGACTCTTTAAGAGATGAAGAATATGTTATGATCTACGCTCTCATGGAAACTATCACACATGGAAGCAAAGATTGGTTTATTAACAGTGGGGCTTCCAAACACATGACAGGGTTCAAGGAATCATTTGAGAAACTATCCGAACATAATTCACCCCATAAAGTGAAACTTGGGGATGACTACCAATATCCCATAAAAGGTAGTGGTGAATCCTCCTACAAGCTAGACTCTAGAAAGTATATGAAAATGAAGGATGTCTTGTTTGTACCAGGACTAAAGAAGAATATTCTCTCCATATTGGCACTAGATACAAAAGGCATGAGGGTTTCATTTGTAGATGGCCAAGTCCTCATGTGTCCAAGAGGAAAGACTATTGACGATGCAATAGTAATTGGAGAACAAAAAGGAGGATTATACAAATTGAAGGGCCATCCAGAACAAGCTTTGATCCATGACACAGTAGAGCCAAATGAACTTTGGCATAGAAGGCTTGCACATGTGCATTACAGAGCACTACCACTTGCAAGCAAAGCTGTTGACGGTATTCCAGAAATTCAGGCAAAACATGAAGGATTTTGCAAAGGATGTGCGAAAGGAAACTACACAAAGAATACATTTCCAAGTAGAGAAAGCAAAGCAAAAGGAATCTTGGAAATCATTCACTCCGATGTATGCGGGCCAATGTCATCCAGTTCTTTAAGCAGGTATGTATACTATGTTTCTTTTATTGATTATTTTTCTAGGAAGACATGGATATACTTTATGAAGAACAAAGATGAAGTATTTAGCAAATTCAAGGAATTCAAATCCTTGATCGAGAACCAAACTGAAAAGAAGATCAAGACATTTCGATCAGATAATGGCAGAGAATTCACATCAAATGAATTTAAAGAGTTATGCAAAGATTCAGGGATTAAGAGAGAGTTATCCACTCCATATAATCCACAACAGAATGGAGTTGCAGAAAGGAATAATAGAACTCTCATGGAAGCTGCAAGAGTAATGCTTCATGATCAAGATCTTCCCATGCATCTATGGGAAGAAGCTTCCAGAACAGCGGTGTATGTATAGAACCATACTCCACACAGAGTACTCGAGAACAAGACACCTGAAAAAGTATTTTTTAGCAAGAAACCAGAAGTCAGCCATCTCAGAATATTTGGCTTTCCAGTATACATACACATTCCAAAAGAAAAGAGGACAAAATTAGATCCTTCAGGAAAGAAGGGTATATTTGTGGGAGACTCTGAAATCTCGAAGGCTTACAGAATATACTTCCCAAGATTCAAGAAGATCGACATCAGCAGGGAAATAACATTTGACTAAGACTCAGCTTACAACAAATCTAGAAAGAGACCTGCTGAAGATCCTAAAGAAACATAAGTACCCAGAATTCATGACACAACAATGAACAAAGAAATTCAAGAAGAAGACCGAGAACTAGAAGAACATGTAGATCCACCTCAGGAGAAGAATCCTCATAAGAGGAAACCTGCTTGGGTACGAGAAGCTATCCAAGGTGCAGAAATATATGGGGCTTCAGAAGAGAATCACAGAGAAAGAAAGAGGACCAGGTTTTGCTCTGGGTATGTAGCTTTATTATGTGACTTCATCGATAAAGAACCTTCCAACTATGAAGAAGCGACATAAAGAAAATAATGGAAGGATGCTATGATCGAAGAGTATCAATCGATCATGAAGAATGATGTTTGGGATGTTGTCCCAAGACCAGAAGGGAAGTCTGTTGTAACTTCCAAATGAATCTACAAGATCAAGCATGTTGCAGATGGCAACATAGAGAAATATAAAGCAAGATTCATGGCTTGTGGCTTCTCACAGAAAGAAGGAATAGATTATGAAGAAACCTTTGCACCTGTAGCTAGATACACTTCCATTAGATCAGTACTTGCTCTGGCTGCAGTGATGAAATATAAGATACATGAAATGGATGTCAAGACTGCTTTCTTGAATGGTGTAGTGGAAGAGGAATTATATGTAGAGCAACCACTCAGTTTTAAGACACATGATAGGGAATCTCATGTGTGTAGATTGAATAAATTCGTGTACGGTTTGAAATAGGCACCAAAGACATGGTACGGCAGAATTGATGGCTTTCTATCTAGTTTGGGCTTTACCAAAAGTAAAGCAGATTCCAAACTTTACTACAAGGTTGAAGATGGTAACCCAGTGATACTCCTACTGTATGTAGATGATCTGTTTGTAATAGGTATGGATGGGTTGATTGCTGATACAAAGAGGAAGCTTGCTGCTGAGTTCAAAATGAAGGACTTGGGTATGATGCACTATTTTCTAAGCATTGAGGTGTAGCAGAATGCGGATGGAATGTCCCTTGGACAAGGGAAGTATGCAGTAGAGATCCTGAAGAGGTTCAGGATGATGGATTGCAAGTCCATGACCACACCTATGGCATTGAACCTGAAGCTATTGAGTGATGCTTCGTCAGAAGCGGTTGAAGCTACGATGTATCATTAGATGATTGGGTCCTTGATGTACTTGACGAACATGAGACTAGATATTTGCTTTGCTGTGAACACCTTGAGCTAGTTCCTGACAGATCCAAGACATGTTCACTTGATTGCTACAAAGAATATTCTAAGGTACCAAAAGGGTACAGTTGATTATGGGCTCAAGTATGAGGCGAATCAGAAGATTAACTTGGAGGGTTATGTTGATTCAGATTGGGCAGGAAGTGCCATCGATAGGAAGAGCACTTCAGGGTGTTTCCTTAGTATGGTATCAGGTGTGATCTCTTGGTTTAGCAAGAAGCAATCCTGTGTGGCACTGAGTATAGCTGAAGCAGAGTATGTCGCAGCTTGTTCAACTAGTTGTGAGGCAGTATGGCTGAGGAAGCTACTGTTTTATTTATTTGATCTCTAGTTGGATGCTACTTGTATATATTGCGACAACCAGAGTTGTGTGAAGTTTTCGAAGAACCCGATGTTCCATGAAAAGTCGAAGCATATCAAGATCAAGTATCACTATATTAGGGATATGGTGCAGAATGGAGCAGTGAAGCTCTAATATGTTGTGACAGACGAACAAATAGCTAATGTGTTGACAAAGCCATTGGCCAGAGTGAAATTTGAGTATTTCAGGGAGAAGCTTGGTGTTCTCCAGATCGAGGTTCCCTCCAAAGGGAAGTGATGAGTTCGTGAGCCATTCTGACATGGTGAGAGGATTGGTTCCTTCCATGGTCAAATGTAAGGGCTGAGTCATTCTGTCATGATGAGAGGATTGGTTCCTTCCATGTCAAATATGAGTGCTGAGCCATTCTAATGTGATTGTAGGATTGGTTCCTACATGATCAGATATAAGTGTTGAATGCCATTCTTGGAATGAAGGCACCTGGTCAGTTACCAGGAACACTCAGTCTAGGACTGAGGGCCATTCTGATGTGACTGTAGGATTGGTTCCTACATGATCAGATGTAAGTGCAGAGCCATTCTAAGGTGATTATAGGATTGCTTCCTACATGATCAGATGTAAGTGCATAGCCATTCTGAGGCGATTGTAGGATTGGTTCCTACATGATCAGATGTAAGTGTAGATCCATTTTGAGGCAATTGTAGGATTGGTTCCTACATTAGAGGAAATTTCAATTTAAAATGGACCTTCCAAAAATAATACAAATTCCATGTCATCATGTATTAGCCAATCAAAATGCCTTAAAATTCAAAAAGGGATCACCTCTTAAACAATTTTTTAATATAAATTTGGGGATAGGTATCATAAAAAAATTACTTTTTTTGTTCATAGTTTTGAAATATCTCCCTGTGCTTTTACTCAAATTTTGATCGGGAGAGTTCGTTGGGTGTGGAATTAAATTTCACATCCAACGAGTACCCACTCAACATACTTTTGATGGGACCAACTATCCCAAAAATAAGAAATACTTGAAAAACATGATGATGATGTCATCATCATGCTTTTTTCAGGTATTTATTATTTTTGGGGTAGTTGGGCACGTCAAAAGTATTCCAAGTGGGTGCGCGTTGGATGCGGAATTTAATTCCGCATCCAACGAACTCTCACAATCAAAATTTGAGTAAAAACACAGGGAGATATGTTGAAAATACGAACAAAAAAGTAGTTTTTTCTTTTCTTCCTCCAAAATTAATAAAAATTATTTTATTATTTTAACAATTATTTTATTATTTTTCCTTAGGAGGCCCATTTTGAGTTGATATTTCCTCTAATGCATGATCAGATGTAAGTGCAGAGCCCTTTCGACATGTAGGTGCTGGGCCTTTCTGACATAGATGACTCGATTGGTTCCTCTCATTGTCAAATGTGAGTGTTGGGCCTTTCTGACAGGGTTGTGGGATGTGTTCCCACATGGTCAGATGTGAGTGCTGGGCGTGCCTTTCTGATGTGATTGTAGGATTGGTTCCTACATGATCAGATATAAGTGTTGGGCGGGCCATTCTGACTTAGGGTCAGATATAAGTGCTGGAAAAGACCTACATGGAGGCTAGGCCTACAACCAACATGAAAAAGGGATGGCTCTATAGAACTTCCTATGACAAGAAGAATCAAGAGATAGCACCTATGATGATGATCCAGCAGAGATGTTCCAGATCGAGTGATGATCCAGATCCAGATGAAGATGACTTGAAGATGACGAGGACTCAGATGATCTAGATGATCCAGATGAAGAAGACTTGTGTTCCTAAATTGTGTCGAGAGAATACCTTCCTAGTTAAGAGGGAGTGTTGATGTAATTGTAACTTTGGAATGTATTCACTTGTATATCTTATGTATTGTACCCCAATGTTTATTCTGGGAAGTGTTTGTAATGTAATTGAGTCATGGCATGCCCTGATGTTTCGATCGAGAGTTTCTATAATGTAAACAAGTCATGTCAACTCATTGTGGGTAACCCTCCTATTGATCAGGGGTTAAAGTCCCCGCAGTTGCGGGGCCCTAGGGTTATTAGACTCTCCTAGTGAATTCGGCACTAGTGAGTTATTGTCAAGTCAAGAATTAGTATAAATAGAGAGTGAGCCTATCTATTTATCACACACTCAGTCACACTCAGTTGTAGCGCATAACTAAGGGAGAAGAAGTTGTCGGGGCTAGAAAAAAAGAGGCTACTGATGTCGGGAGATCATCTTACTGTTTTGAGGTTTTACTTTTGGTGCTGATTCTATATCTAAGGAAGTTGCGGGGTTTTATCCATTTATGGTTTCCCCAAGGAAAAACATTGTGTTCATTGTCTCTTGTGCTTGATTGTTGTACTTGATATTCTCTCAGTTAAAGATCTAATATAATGCTAGCTTAAAATGTTAAAAATATAACATTCCCAAGATCAACCTTTGACAATCACTTTACAATAAAGTTGCTTTTAAGTGAATCACTTTTGTAGAATAAGTGATGTTCACTTTTACAATAATGTTATTTTAAATAGTGCAACAATAAATTAAAAGAATTAAGTGACTCACTTTTTATTTTATTTGATTTAAGTGAGATGCACTTTTACAATAAAGTAACTTGAAAATAGAAATTGCATGCACTAAAAAATAGCTTAATAAGGCTTAAGCTCAAGACCTATTAAGAAATAAAGCAACTTTGGACCAAGTGAGCTAAGTTTAAAAGGTATATAAAAGAATGGAAAGAGGAAAGGGTTTTTTTTTTTTTTAAACTCTTCTCTCTCGTTCTCCGTGCTTGCCTTTTTTTCCTGCAAATCACAAAAAAAAAACGAAAAACAAAACAAATTTTTGTTTCCACACAATGGGGTTAGATCTTGGTTAGCTTACTTGGAAAGTCTATGTTTTCAAGTTTTCTCGCTTTTTCTTATTTGTCATGATCGCACAAGGTGTGCGATAAAGAGCATACGTAGCCGAGAAGACAAGAAAAAAACTTTCCCTTTTTGTTTCTAATTTTCTGCGATCGCACAAGGTGCACAGCAAAGAGCATACGCATCTAGGGAAGGCAATAGTATGAGACTAAAACAATAAAGATCTAATAATTAAAATGAAAAAATATGACAGATTAAAAAGAAAATTAAACAAATCTGTCACATTATACCTTTAGATTTTGCCGAAATGGGTGTTTCTGGATCAAACGAAAATGATTTTTAGTGAAACGAAAACTATTTTCCAATGGAAACAACGCTCCGAAAGCAATGGAATAGCTCCCATAGGCCACAAATGCACAGAAACTCCAGAACCAAAAACCCTTTCAAAGTTTCGTCAACACCGATTCCAGATCTTGATCAAAACCGAAAGCAGCTCTTCAGAAACGCTCTAATACCATGTTTAGGTACACAGGGTACTCCCAAAAGAATGAACACCAAGAGAAACCATTTCACACAAATGAATCACAGATCAATACATGGTTTTTTGTCACTTGGTTAAAACCCTCGAGAGGGAAATAGTCCACGGCCCCAACGAAATAGCTACTTGGAGCAACTTATTATGCAAAAGAAAGAAAGTTATATGAGCTTGTCATAATCGATCAACTAGCCAAGGACCCTCCATGCTCTTTAAATAGAGATCATGGACCAATCGGGTGTTAAGCCACAGATCAATGGTAGGTATGATCTAATAGAAGTTGAACCGTCGAATCACTTTATGTCTAGAACATATTGTGACCGTCGAATTATAATATTTACAAATACATACTAATACATACTAAAGAAACACACTTTACCTAATGGATATATTACACAAGTTGATCTTAACTAACTCCTAAGTGTCTAAATATCCTAACATCACTGATGTGAATCACCATTGACTTGTCTACCTCATTGGGCCACTAAAACAATTGAAGCTACTAAACTAGATGCTAGAGATGCTAGTGTTGGTTATTGGATTCAAAGATAACATATTAATGTTGCACTAATGGCACGTGTTCTTGAAGCATGTGATACTAACACTTAGGTTCATGCTCAGGGAGTGCATGAATGGGAGAATGATATGGATATTGAAATTGATTCTTTGAAGAAGAGATTTACCAACATGAACAAAATGTACCCATGAAGCAGGTACATGCACTCAATTTAATCCCTGAAAAGGGCATGGAGAGAAATGAGTGAGGCTAGCTTTCCATAATAGGTGAAGCAGAGGGAAGAAAGAAGTGTTGGGAAACCTAAACAATAAGAAGCAATAGTTTAACATACCTCGGGTTGGTCACTAGGAACTTCCCAATAGTTCCACACCTCCACGTCACATTCTTTCCTATATAAAAAAATAAAACGTCATCATGCTAGAGTTTGACAACAAAACAATATGGTGAAAGAGCATAGTGTCGAATTGAACTTAAAGATGTCAAATTCCTTGAGAACTCATTTGGGAGGGCTCCAAAAGTAAATGACATAAAGGTAAATCATCTAAGAGAATCAAAATTCTATACTATGAAATAATTAAAACTCCTAAACGGATTCAATGAAATGAAACTAAATGACTGTAAGAAGGGAAAATTCCCTATAGCTAACATGCAGTCCTACTCCTACTTCTGTTAAAGTAGAAAACAAGTCAAGAAGGCTTCCATTTGTTCTATAAGAATACATAATTCATGTTGTGACAATTAGTATTTGAATCACCATTACTAAAAGATTTATCATAAGCACCTAGAATCAACGAAATTTTTATCATGAAACTCAAAAAAGAAAAGTTAGCACTAGTCAAATCAAACAAAAAAAAATGCAAATGAAAACATATAGTTCTAATGAGAATAGAAAATGGATCAACCCATGAATCCCAAATTAAATACTTGAAAATTAACCCAGGAATTCCCCTACTCGCCTCATCGACCAAGCCAACTTGATTTGGAGAAATGCATTTAAGCTCATCAACATTGTTTGAATTGATTAAATATTCATTGATTAATTTTTCATTATAGCTCTTCCTAACAACGATTGGTTTTCCATAAATTAGCTTAGGGTAATAGCATTTAGTTTCATCCTCAGAATTCACAATAGTAAAAGATGCATTAATTTCTTCATGACTATCTTTATTGATGATGACATGATGGCATTTTTTATGAACATATGACAAGCTAACATGAGGCAAGACTTCATTATCAAGAATGATATGATCATTCGCATTGGGGATCCGCAACAATTCAAATTTCTTGTCAAGAGAGAAATCATCAATAATTAAGTCATTAGAATAAACATTGTGAATCGAATGAGTACTTTCCCAAAAAACATAAGATTCAGAATCAAGGGTGGGTTCAAGGGAAACAGAATTGTCATCCATAACCAGGAGGGATTGAGCATCTTCATCATGAATGGATGGAGAAATGAGATACTTGAGAAAATCATCAATCACAACATCATCTAAGTTAAAGATCCATTATCTTTAGGGTCATGACAAACATTAATATGACTCACTTCCTCAAAATGATCAACTTCCCTTTTGAATGATCAAGATCTTCTTAGACATTGCATTGTAAATTATAGACATCTTCATCAATTAAGGAATTATTTCGCATAATGGAACAACACAAAGCATTAAGCCAAGGTAGGATGGGAATCTACTTGATGAATATATATTTGAGGATCGTGCTTGGAATTAGAGGGAAATATGTCATCATGGAAAGAGAAGACCTCATGAAAATATTGTGGGGTTGTCTCAGAACAAGTTATGGATGGAAAGGGGAAGCGACATAACTATTAATAGTCTAATATCATTTGATCTCCCTAAGGGCACCAAAAGTATTGATGTTATCCATTGAATTCATTGAATCAATAGCCACGTCGTGAGGGACATAACTACCAGGAAATCCTAGGTGCAGATTGGAATGTGACACAAGAATGATTAACATGATTGATTGTCGTAAGAGCTCTCGACTCGTAAATAGAAGGTAGAATGATTTTATTATTGAAACTCACCTTATTGGTTGAGAGGTGAGGATTAGATAAAGTTTTTGGTTTTAATTGAGAATGAGGCATAGTAATTGTTGCAAATATTTCATTGATAGCTTTCATCATCTCATGTTGATTTAGAAGGTAGGGGGTTGAGTGAAAGTTGGTTGAGACTCGTTCGCATGGTTATGTTATAATGAAATCAAATGGTTTTGAAATTCTTGCATCATTTGGAGCATGGAAGACATGTTAATCGCAACATTAGATAGATTCACAAGCAACCCTATCCTTTGGTTATGCTCATCAAAATCAAATCATGTTTGTAGGGCATAATCAAGAGAATTTTTATTTCTCTCTTCCAATCGCTGTCGGAAAAGAGGAGGAATACAATGATAATATTGGACAAGGGAAGCTTGTTGGGAAGGTTGAATGACTTCATGAATATTATTATATAGAAATATTTTGTAGATTCATTCTCTTTAAAAGATATGTTATTAAAATTATTCAAATACTTGGTTGGGTTCTCCACATCCTTAAAAGTGAATTTCAACCAATAGATGAGCTCATCCCAAGTGGTAAGGACCTTATTGGGTAAATCAGAGAACTCGGTAGCATCCTTCCCTTTTAATGATTTTACAAAAAAGTGCATGTAGTTGTCATTATCATTAGCGCTCAATACTTTCACAAGAACTTGAAAAGGAAACAAGATGTTTACTAATAGATGTAGTGACGTCTCCAGAAAATTTGGGAAGATGGTATTTGAATTTCAGTAAAGGATTAGCAGTCGGGAACTTATTAGAGGAAATTTCAACTCAAAATGGGCCTCCTAAAATGAACTAATAAAATAATAGTTAAAATAATAAAATAATATTTATTAATTTTGGAGGAAGAAAAGAAAAAAAAACTACTTTTTTGTTTGTATTTTTGACATATCTCTGTGTGTTTTTACTCAAATTTTGATCAGGAGAGCTCGTTGGATGCGGAATTAAATTCCGCATCCAACGAGTACCCACTCGACATACTTTTGATGGACCCCGATACCCCAAAAACAAAAAATACCTGAAAAATGGAATGATGATGTCATCATTCCATTTTTTCAGGTATTTCTTGTTTTTGGGGTAGTTGGGTCCATTAAAAGTATGCTGAGTGGGTACTCGTTGGATGTGGAATTTAATTCCGCATCCAACGAGCTCTCTCGATCGAAATTTGAGTAAAAACACAAGGAGATATGTCAAAAATACAAACAAAAAAAGTAGTTTTTTTTATGATACCTATCCCCAAATTTATATTAAAAAAGTGTTTAAGACCTACACAGTATTTCAAATTTAAAGCAATTTCATTGGCTAACACAAGATGACATGGAATTTGAATAAAAGTTAAAAGGCCCATTTTGAGTTGAAATTTCCTCTAATTATATATACAAAGGAGAAGGTACATTACACGGTTTAGGATTAACATCGAAACCATATTTAAAAATTCCCACCTTCTGCATGAATTTCTAAGTATTAGCAGGGTTGGTGACATGATTATATTGGCTAAACATTCTCCCAAATAGTGATGACCCAGTGATAGCCATGGTGAAAGAAGGAGGATCTTATCAATGTCAAAGAATCAAATGCCAAGCTCCAAAAATCAGTTGTGATTAGATAATAATGCAAATGATTTATGGATTGTATTGAAATATTGACATGATTATTGTTCCCAATGGAGTCGACAAAAATGCTCAAAATGACACGGTTTAGGGAAACAACGTCAGAATCACCCTTGGAGGGCTATTCAAGGAGATGAAGTGGTATGGAATCTCGAGTTGCATTTAGAACCCTTGGGTAGGTATGATTCACACGTATAAATGATAGCATTAAATACATGAGATTGTCTTGATGAAATGTAAGAAGAATTTCGAAATGAGAATGTTGGTTCATTAATAAATCTACATGAAACCTATCCTACCATTCATGTATCTATTTCTAAAATAAAAATAATTAACTAATAAAAAATATAAAAATAAATAAACTATAAAATATTCATAAACTAATAAAAATGCATAATGCGATTAATTTTCAGAAAAAGAAAGGTTTGGCCATAAGTATATAGATGCGTAAAAGATTAAATCTACTCTTAAACTATTGTAAATAAAAGTAGCAACTTTGTACATGCAAAGAAAAATCAACGGAATCTTTTAATTTGAGAATTATAAAATGCCTTAAATATTTAGTGTGTTATTTTTTTTCAGGAGGAAAAAAGCGTGACCTTGTTATTCTTATTAAAAAGAATCAAAGGGCATTGTAATATACCCGCCCAAAAGGGCTACATCACTAAACTGTTACAGTAACAAGTCCTTTCAAAAAGGAGAAAGACCATCTAGATTCTGACAGGGGTTGGCGACAATATAAAGTGTTCCCATCAGAAATTTTTCTCATCATATGTGATCTAGTACAGTCGGCCCAATCTATCGTGAACCAATAGGGACA
>LPNX010406801.1:189656-204891 GCA_001517045.1 Pseudotsuga menziesii
TAAAATCACTGAGATTTTTTGTTTTGATAGAGTGGAGGGATTCCTGGACTACACCAATAGGTTCAGTAATCTGCCTGTTCTTAAGGAACCCAAATTGTTCCTGTGAGATCCCATTGTCCAGAGAGGGTTTGATTCTGACAGCTATGACCTTTGAAATTAACTTGTACAGGAGATTACACAAAGAAATCGGACGGAAGTCAGAAAAAGTCTGTGGCTTATCCCTCTTAGGTATAAGAGCAATGAATGTGGAGTTTAGGGAAGAAGGAATAATGCCAGAGACCCTAGTGGAGTCAACAGCAGATAAAAGCTCCTTAGCAAGTAGGTCAAAAAAGTATATCTAAAACTCAACAGGCCAACCGTCCGGTCCCGGACTTCTATCCTTTTTAAATGTTTTAAGGGCATGTTCAATTTCACCTAGTACCACTGGACATGTAAGATTGTGAGCATCCTCATCAGAGATCATTCTAGGGAAAAGTTGTATGACCTTTAGTTGTTGACAAAGATTAGTGCCCCCATCATCTTTAAAGATATAAGAGAAATGAGATTGACCTAGGGACTTGAGTGCTTGTTCATCTTCATAAAGGATACCATTCTCATCAGCTAATGCCCAGATGGCATTCTGATTGCGCCGACCAGAGGCCAAAAGATGAAAATATTTAGTGTTCGCATCCCCCTCAAGATCCCATTTTGTTCGACTTTTTAATTGCCAGGTAAGAAGGGTATGGTTCAGAATCTTTTTCTTCTCAGATCTTAAGTGATCCAGAAGTACTAGATCCTCTACGGTGAGCAAACCAAAGGATGAGCCGGAAAGGAGGGAGGAAATGGAAGCCTCAATGTGGGATAAATCAATGTCAATCTGTGATTGTCTGTCTTTGATCCATCCTTTGGTATTCTTCTTTAGGGTCTGCAGTTTCCACAGGAGAGAGTCCAGGTCAGAAGAAGGATCATGCTTAATAAGACTAGACCAGAGAGGGTTGACCCAATCCGTAAAACCAGAATCATCCAGCCACGATCTGTTGAATTTGAAGGGATAGTTATGTGAAGAGTTGAGCTTGTTCCACTCCAAAATGATAGGGTAATGATCAGATATATCTGAGCAATGGGTCCAGACCCTATATAAGCCCAAGGAAGGAAGGATATGACCCGAGATTAAGAACCGGTCCAATCTTTTGCTGATCCCTTCAGAGTCCGCTCGGCCATTACGCCAAGTAGGGCCTGCACAGGGAGGAGCAATGTCCAAGAGCTCCAGAGAGTCGAACAGGCCTTTAAAATAACTGGAGAGAGGGTCAGAGCATGATTTGGTACCCCAAATCTCTGAGGAGTTTAATGTCAGGTTAAGGTCTCCTCCCAAAATCAGGTCAGGTGCTCCCAAAAACCCACTGTCAAAAGCATTATCCCAGAAAGTACCACGATCTTTGTAAGGCCCATACACATTCAGAATCGAAATGGGATAGGGTAATCCCCTAAAAGATGCCTGGATAAGGAGACCCGCACAGATTCTGAAGGCTTTACATCTAACCACCCGAGTATTCCAAGCCGTTAAAAGACCACCAGAAAGTCCCAAAGCATCGACCGCACAAAATTCCCAGGAGGGGAGGATCTTGGAAAAGGCCAACAGAGCTGGTAAAGAACTGCACATCGTTTCTTGAAGGAGTATAACATCAGGCTTGAGAGAGGAGAAAAGGGTTCGGAGGCACAGAGATTTTGCCCTACCTCCAAGGCCACGTACATTAAAGGAAATAATCTTCATGGGGAACCTTTATGGGGAGACGGTGCTCTAAGTCCCCTAGAAGAAAAACTGCTAACAACATTATCAAGACGCACAGAAAGTGGTATATAAGGTGGAGAAGCAGAAGAGAGATCAACATGTGATTTGACTTTATGTCCTCTTTTCTTCCTGATGGTGACGTTCTCAAACCTAACAGAGTTTAAGGGAATGGTAGAGGGGGATGTCGGGGTAACCGCAGTAAAAATAGTAAGGGTTTGCTTAAGGGTGGGGTCAGTAAAAGAAGGGGAAGAAATAGGACTCTGAGGAGGATGAGGTGATGAAGGAGGAGACCTGTGCGAGGTCAGGGGAGGGAAGTCCACTAAGGATGACAGCTGGGGAACATCAGGATTCGAGACTGGTGGATCAGACCGTAATAGGGTATCCTTTGAAATGTAATGTGGGGCCAGAGAATCCCCCAAAGACTGATCCCTATGACAGGTGTCCGGTGATAAAGAGTCCTGTACAGGTACAGTGTCCGAAGAAAACTCTATCCTTGGCTGCAGAGTAGGACAAGGATGGTCACATGGATCACGGGAGGGAGCAGGGGATAAAGAGTCCTGTACAGGTACAGATTCCGAAGAAACCTCTATCCTTGGCTGCAGAGTAGGACAAGGATGGTCACATGGATCACAAGAGGGAGCAGGGAGAGAACATTTTCTATGAGACATTATCAAACCCTCAACTTCACCCACATACTCTTCTGAAACATAATCAGTGGGAAAGGGAGAATGATAATTGTTACCTGGTGGGGCACCCTCCATAGTGTTGAGAAAGCGAGCACTGTCAACATGATCTTCTTCAGAACCTGAATCAGACCCCTTCTGCTGGAAAGATTGACAATTTTTCCGAAGATGTCCAATTTCAAAACAAAAATTACATCTAAAAGGTACACGCAGGTAATCCAACCTCTGGATGAGAAGTCGTTCCCCACAGAGTATTTCCACCTCTGCCGGCAACCCTCGTGAGACATCGAGTTCAACCAAAACACGAGCCATCCTCTTGTCATATGCAAGGTGGAAGTCCGGATCTACATCCACAAATCGACCAATAGAATTTGCAATACCTTCAAGAACCTTCTTGTTCCAGAGCGGGAAAGGAAGCTGGGGAAGCAGGGTCCACAAATGTCTCTTAGTAATGCGCTCTCTGAGAGGGTCAAAACCACTGTGCCAACGGTTAAGGACCAGAGAGCCCTTGCCTATTCTCCATATCCCATCCAAGATGCGTTGACAGTGTTTTTCTTCAAGGAAAACAAAAACAATCCATCCCCGCGATAACAGACTGATGGTCGGGATATAGTTTATCAACGGCTTCCAAAATGTAGTAGCCCAGTCGACCCAATCAGCCTTATTCATTCTGGCATACTCCAAACGTCCGACCAGAGCTCGTGAGCAGAGTGATGTAACACGGTCCAGGTAGATGTCATGTCCAACCACGTATCGAAATCTCCCTTCCAGAGCTTTGATGTTCTTTGTGCTGCGTTTCCGACGATGTTTATAATGTGCCTGTTCTTCCATATTCCCTACACATAGCAGAAGGAGACACCAAAATAGTATCCTGCCAAAGGACCAGATACCCTGTAAAGATGTCCTACGTCAGACAGCCCAAACCCTACCTACGTGTACCAAGGAGAATAAGAGCCCACACAGGTGTCCCTCAAGAAAGAAGAGGAAGGTATCAGAAAAAACCCTAAACCCTCCAAAATAGTACAAAGAAGAGATAACCCATGACCCGTAAATGGAAAAGACAGGTAAAGCAAAAAGGGGTCAGTCCGACCGGGCGTGCAGGCCCAAAGAATATGAAGTGGTAAGACGAAAAACACGGTAAACCGATGAGACAAGTCGAAACCCAAAAGGTCAACCCCAATCATATACAGCAAATGTCAACCATGCAGAATACTTCAGAAGAAGCAGACGACGTTGCCATGCAAGGGTGACAGATAACTAAACCTGTGCATTTTACCATAAGCGATCTCCTTCCCACTTCTTTTTACCCTTGGTTGGTACTAGTCCCCCGTTTCAGGGGAGGGACTCCAAGAGGTAAGAATGCACAGGTCTGGGAAAGAAACCCAGTTAGGACGCAAAGCCGTTCACAAAGATGCCAAAAAACCCAGTTAAGCAACCAGCGTGAAATAATCCAGGATACCCATTACCCAGAAACAAATAGAACAGAGAAAGCCGCGGTGTAAAATCAGGTAGAGGCCCAGGAAGGAGATAATGCAAAACCATAAAAAGCCAAATACCCCAAACAAAAACAATGCAGGAAAAGCCGTTCACAAAGGTGCCAAAAAACCCAGTTAAGCAACCAACGTGAAATAATCCAGGATACCCATTACCCAGAAACAAATAGTACAGAGAAAGCCGCGGTGTAAAATCAGGTAGAGACCCAGGAAAGAGATAATACAAAAACCGTAAAAAGCCAAATACCCCAAACAAAAACAATGCACGCGAGAAAAAACCCCAAAAACCCACCACCTTAAAACTTAGGTAAGTGTCCGAGAGTGCCATTCCTGCCTGATGCAGGAGACAAAGAAGGGGCCTGTGAGTTGACGCCGCAGAGATGCGTGGAAAAAAAACTCAGACTCTCCATCGCTCCTCCGGCTTTGAACTTTCACCTTTCTAGTGTGTTATTAATACATTAATACTAGTAAAATAATCATGAAACTTTGCGTACTTGTTGAAGCAATAAATTTTATCGTGCTAGCGTCTAAGTAATTCCTCGTACATTTAGTGATATGCGAAAAACAAATGTGTCATTTTAAAATTTCTCGAATGAAATCAAAGATCTCAATTCATTTGCTAATAAAGAGTGAACTTAGGCAGATTAATCGTCTGCTAAAACGGTCCTCAAATAATAAAACATATTGATCTCAATTCATTAATGAATGTGACAATATTGTTAATAAAGAGTAAACAATTAGAGAAATTAATGAGGGAAACTAACAGAGCACAAAGGCTCGCTCAAACAGACAGAAAGAGACACTCAACTCAATTGTATTAAGGAATAAAAGTTACATATATAACAAAGAGATCAACTAAGCTAGATCCAATAAATGTGGATCAGATCCTACATCATAGGAGTTGTTTGAACAAGAAACCTAGATATAGAAAACATATGAATATATTTGTTGCATTATATTTAACAACCTCCCTTAATGCAAAAATGGATTATTGACAACACCTAATTTCTTCCTAAGATCCTCAAAATGGATCCTTCCAACTGGTTTAATAAAAATATCAGCAACATTCTCACTTGTATTACAATAGATGAGTTCAATTTCTTGAAACTCAATATTTTCTCTGACAAAATGATGTTGCGGCTCAATATGTTTGGATCTAGCATGATAGTATGGATTGTGTGCCGGCTTAATTGAGCTTTGATTGTCACACTGGATGTTGGTAGCTCGTTGTTGTTGTGTTCCAACATCTTCAAGAATTCGCCTCAACCAAATGGCTTCACAAGTAGCATTGGTTAAAGATTTGTATTCAGCTTTTGTGGATGACAAAGAAACAGTTGGTTGTTTCTTACTGCTCCATGATATGACTCCCGAACCAATGTTAAAAGCATATCCAGAAGTGGATTTTATGTCATCGGGATTGCCTGCCCAGTCAAGTCAGAGTAACTTGCCAACTAAACATAGAATACATCAGTATATAAAAGAACATAATTAACAGTTCCTTTTAAATATCTTAGGACCTGCTTTGCATCTTTCCAATGTGTTTCGCATGGCTTAGCCAAGAACTGACTAAGGATGCTCACAAAATATGATAGGTCTGACCTTGTAGTAGTGAGGTAGTTCATAATACCCACTAGTTGACGATACAAAGTACCATCAGCTTCTTTAGATCCATCACTGGTGTATAATTTGACATTTTGATCCAAAGGAGTGGATATAGATTTGCATTCATTCATTTGAAATCTGTCAAGTATTTCCCTTGCATATTTACTTTGAGTGATGAATGTTTTACCAGATTCTCTCCAAAAAACAATGCCTAAACAATAATGTATGTCACCAAGGTCTTTCATTTCAAATTCATATGACAAATTACTTTTAATATCTGCAACTCATTGATATGCTCCACCTGTAATGATAAGATCATCCACAAATAGGGATATCAAGCAAACGTTTCCCTATTTATCTTCTTTAATATATAAACTTGAATCATTTTTACTTTTGAGAAACCCTTGTTGTTTAAACAAGGTGTCAATCTTGATATACCATGATCTAGGAGCTTGTTTCAGTCCATAGATAGATTTCTTTAACCTACACACAAGATGCTCATGTTCTTTCTGAACAAAACCTTCAAGTTGCACTAAGTATACTTCCTCTTTTAAATCACCATTTAGAAAAGCAGATTTGACATCTAACTGGTGTATTCTCCAGTTATGGTTAGTAGCTAATGCAACTAGCAATACGATAGTGTTTAACTTAGCTACTGGTGCATATGTCTCTTCAAAGTCAATCACTTCTTGATGAGAATAACACTTAGCAACTAATCTTGCCTTAAATTTGTCAATACTACCATATGCTTTAAGTTTAGATTTGAATAGTCATTTTGATCATATGGGTACTTTATCTTTGGGTAATTCTACTAAATCCCAATTCGTGTCTCATAATAGAATTATATTCTTCATTATTTGCAGTTACCCATTCATCTTTATCTCTGGCTTGTTCATAATTTAATGGTTCTATGACATTCATTATACTGTAGTAGCTTCTAGGTACTACAGTACCTGCTAGAGTTCCATCCATGATTCTTCTGTCTTCTATTGTTTCATCATGTGAGGCAGTATCGCTCATGCTTGATTCTTGTTCCTGAACTTGTTGTTGTTCTTGCATCTGCTGTTGATCCTGCACTTTTTGAAGAATTTGATCTATTCTAACATGATCATCTGGGATCAGTTCTTCATCAGCATTATTCATCATTTTACATATATTTGTATTTTCTTGAAATACAACATCTCTCCTAGCAATCAATTTGTGTGAACTAGGATGAAACAGTTTGTATGCTTTCTGATCATCATGGTAGCCAACAAAGACACATTTAATGGATTTTGCATCCAATTTCCTTCTGTCATCTTTAGCTATGTGTGCAAAATCCCTATAACCAAATATTCGTAAATGACTAATTTCAGGTTTATATCCATGAAAGACTTCAAAGGGGGTTTGAAGTTCTAATTTCTTTGTTGGACTCTTGTTTTTTAAATAAATAGCGGTGTTTATTGCTTCAGCCCAAAAGCCATTAGAGATATTCTTACCTTGGAGCATGC
The DNA here is from genome assembly GCA_001517045.1 of Pseudotsuga menziesii. Taxonomy (NCBI): domain Eukaryota; kingdom Viridiplantae; phylum Streptophyta; class Pinopsida; order Pinales; family Pinaceae; genus Pseudotsuga; species Pseudotsuga menziesii. The sequence continues at coordinate 196,693 of LPNX010406801.1, forward strand.
TGTGAGCACATTCCACCAATGTTCCGTTTTTCCTCTCAGCAATACCATTTTGTTGAGGTGTATCAATGACTGTGAGTTGCTGTTGGATTCCATTTTCTGTACAATATCTTCTAAAATCTCCAGAAGTGTACTCACCACCTTGATCTTGCCTGAGGATTTTAATGTATTTACATGTCTGCTTCTCAACTTTGATTCTGAATTCCTTGAAGTATTTGAAGACATCGCTTTTCCTTTTGATGAAGTAAGCCCATGTGAACCTGGATCTATCATTAACAAATATCAGAAAATACCATGCACCACCAAGTGATATGGTCTACATAGGTCCACATACATCAGTGTGTATTAGTTCAAGGAGTTCAGTCTGTCTCTTCTCTTCATGGTTAGGAAATTCATTTTTGTGTTGTTTTCCAAGTGCACATGCAACACATTCAATATGATCATTTTTAATGACAAGAAGACCCTCAACCATTGACTTTTTCTGTAATAGCATGAGATCATTATGATTGAAGTGTCCATACCTTTGATGCCATAATTCGACATCTAATCTAGCTTATGCTTATAGTGCATGATGGTTTCCCTTGATTGCATCTAGTTTGTACAATCCACTAAGTCTAGATCATGTTGTTATGACCCTGTAATGATCTTGGACATCTTTGACATGACACTTATATTTATCAAATTCAACTTTCATAACATTATCGGTGATAGCAGAAACATATATTAAGTTATTTTTTATTCCTGGGACATACCTCACATTATGTATCTGTTTAAATTGTCCATCAGGTAGGTTAACACTTATCATTCCATAACCTAGGACTTTGTGAGACCTGTTATCAGCTAGATAGATGTGTGTGCCATTAGACTTTTCATAATACTCATCACACCAATCTCTATTACAGGAAACATGGGCAAATACACTCGAATTTATGAACCTTGCATTTTCACCATCCGTCTCAACAGACAAAGCATGTTCAGATATAAACAATCTTAGGTCTTTCAATCCATTGACATCTGGGGTGTCTTTCCTAACATAATTTCCATTATGCTTTATGTATCTGTTATTGGAATCATTGTTTATCTTCTTAAAACAATCTCTAGCTCTGCGAACTGATTTGCCAAAATAATGGCACACAACATCTTTATTACCACTAGAGGAGAGTCATTGCATGACATACCTCTGTGTCTTGCACGAAACTTGCCTCTGTGTGAATTCCATTGATTCCCTCTGTGTGGGTATCTGCCTCTTTCCATCAGTGCATGATCTACAGACTGAGATTCCAACTCATAAATATTCATTCGCTCTTCTTCTTGTATCAGGATTCCACCGAGCTCTGTAAATGTAGGAGGGGTCTGTCTTACTGCAAGAGCTGAGATTAACACTTTGTAATATGGCAAAAGACCTTTTAATGTGATCGATACCATATCACTACCAGATACTTCTTCACCTATGTCACCCAGATTATCTCTGAAGTCTTTGATGCGGGAGAAGTATGTATTCATAGTTTCATTCACATCCATCTTGATAGACAATAACTTGGTCTTTAAAAACAAAATTCTATTAGAGTCAGACGTCTGATACAAACCTTTCAGTTTTTTCTGTGTCTTTGGATGTCTTGCAATTTCTGATGTGAGGTATTATGTTGTCCTTTATAGAAATACGTATCAACACCTTTGCTTGGGTTTCCCGCGAATTCCAATCTGAGAGAAACAACGGATCTGTAGGCTTCTGTTCATCCCCTTTCACAACCGACCACAAACTAAGAGCTTCAAGTATAGTAATCAGCTTGAATTTCCAGTTTACATAATTTTCCCCATTCAAATTTGATGCTTCAGTAATGTATAAATTGGCAAAGGACATGTTGGCCATTTTTACAAAACTGACAGGCGAATAATTTCAACTAGTCAAGGAGAAAAAAAAATATTGTCTCACATCTTTGACAAATTTCAGTCAAATATCTCGACGCTCACTGCATGGGCCTGATCCAACACCGGTTCAAAATCATTGTAAGTGAGAGACCATGCAGTCAACACACATACAACTTCTACAATAGTTCCATTGGCTCTCTATCCTTCTTTAGCAAAGGCGCAGACCTCAATGGAGAGAAACAATAGGTTTGTCTTCTTGCTAAAAATGGTGCCAGCGTGTGATTTTCAGCAGAGCGATTTTCACCTCCATGGGTGCGATTTTGACCTCCAGATCCTGAGGTGAGAAAAAAATATTTTCTCACGTTTGCAGTGATTTCTCCCCCAGTGAATTACAACATAGACTGTTGGTAGTAGGAAAGGATCACGTTTCAACACACCATTGGCATCTCCACACATGAGTTGATAGTTAGACAGTCAGTTCATTGGAAGATCCACGATTTCTTTGATGTTGATGATCTGACAATGATTTCTTGATTGGGTAGGGATTAGCTATCCTTTTGGCAACAATCTCCTTTAAAATGATCAGGTAGAAACTCTCAGGCATCCACACTCATGCCTAACACTCTTTTAAATTTCAGCTTCTCCATGGCAAATAAGCAGTGGATCTCACAGAGCACTCTTCAACGATTTTAGCTTCCCTCACATAGCCCTCAACTTGGCTCTGATACCAAATTAGAGAAATCAACGAGGGAAACCAGCAAAGCACAAAGGCTCACTTAGACAGACAAGAGGAGAAACACTCAACTCAATTGTATTAAGAAATAAATGTTACATATATAGCAAAGAGATAAACTAATCTTGATCCAATAAATGTGGATTAGATCCTACAACATAAGAAATGTTTAAACAAGAAATCTAGATATAGAAAACATACGAATATATTTGATGCATTATATCTAACATGAACTTGAGGGATTAATTGTCTCCTAAAAGTGACCTCAATTAATAAAACAAAGGTTATTCATAACAATATGGTGTGGCTACTTTTTTATGAATTATGCAGGGTCAAAAAAACTTAGTACTAAAGGTTAAAATTCATAACTTTGTATATAATTAGTGATTAAAAAAAATATGTATAAGTTAGTGAAAATAAAATTGATAAAAATATTTACACTCTATACATAAAATACAGTTGGTAGAATATATAAAAAAAGAAACAACTACTCAAAGTTGCATGATAAAAGTGGAGGACGAAGTGTATATACCAAAATAATACTTTATTCAAAAAATGGAATTTTGATAGTCATTCAGTACAATAGACCGCCACTCGTTCAGCCCTTGAGAAAGGGAAGTTTCCGAGATCCTAGGGACTGGTTCAACCCTTGAGAAAGTGAGGTTTCCCAAACCGTATGCAATTTTGAACCACTCAAATTCAAATTCATTCGAGTGAAACTGACACTCCGTGCCTTTGAGAAAGGGAGGTTTACTAGACCCTACACAATCTTCAAAAACTCAAATTCATCGGGTGGAACTGAGAGGGTGGGAGGAATTCCTGCTCAGCTCAGATTGTCACGCAGTAACCCGTGTCCATGAAAACATTTGTACGAAAAAAATATACATGAGAAAACCAAATGCATATACAAAAACATAACATACCTCCGACAAAAGAACACTCTTCCTTCACTCTAATGGTTTGATCTAGACTATAGCCTTACCTGCAATCCCTCTATATTAAGCTCATGGATGACTGAATATGAATGGATACAAAATGCAAAGCATAAACTAGTGGTACCCCCTCTTACCTCCGATGCTAAATGATGTTTGTGGTAGCATCATCAAGCTTTTAAAGCTTCAGCAAGGCAGGTGATGTGTCTCAGCTGTGTGAAGGAAGACAAAGAGTTATGGTAACTATCAGGAGCAGAAAGGTTGCTTCATCATTTGGCATTTGAGTCTTGGAGCATGTGTCTGAAATGAATATGCACCGCAGTAACCTATGCTCACCCTCATGTGAAATGAAACACTTTGCATGTTTATGTGTGAATGAAGAAAGAGAACGAGCATGAGAACTCAAAAGCTCATCCAAAAGTGTAATTGTTGTTGGTTAGATGTTTGGTCTTCTCCACATGCTTTTAGATTGTTCCTTGTTTTCTTCAATTTGGGAAAATACAAGAAGAACAAGATTGATGAGAGGCAACACAAATTCTACCAAGGTATTACATAATTCATCATCCTTTTCATGGTCCACCTATGGTGTTTTCTTGTTTGAAGCATAAATACTTTATGACAATGTTTCTTGGGCCACCGATGGTGTTTCTTTGGGCTCCAACCATAAGCTCGAATATAACAAATATGTGCCTCTTGTAGAACCCAAGAAACATTGTCCTAAAGTCTTTATGATTCAATCAAGATTTCGGTGTACATTTCTCAGAACTGCTATCGAGAGAACTTGAATGGTTGGACATACACTCAATTCTATTTTAGATTATGAATGACAACAGGTTGCTAGGAATTTTAAGAACCTGAGCCGATTCTCGGATTCATGAATGAACAAATTTTAACCTGCACTATCTGATCACATGTCACTGGACTCTCCTTTGTTCATGAGGAGTGTTTCATTCAGTCGAGCTTGTGCATCGATTTCATCTGCATCATTTGGCATTTGAGTCTTACAGCATGTGTCTGAAATGAGTGTGAGCCGCAGTGACCAATGCTCACCCTCATGTGAAATGAAACACTTTGCACGTTTACGTGTGAAAGAAGAAAGAGAACGAGCATGAGAACTCAAAAGCTCATCCAAAAGTGTAATTGTTTTTGGTTATATGTTTGGTCTTCTCCACATGCTTTTAGACTATTCCTTGTTTGCTTCAGTTTGGGAAAATACAAGAAGAACAAGATTGATGAGAGGCAACACAAATGCTACCAACGTATTACATATAATTCATCATCTTTTCTTGGTCCACCTATGGTGTTTTCGAATAAAGACTTTACGACAATGTTTCTTGGTCCACCGATGGTGTTTCTTTGGGTTCCGACCATAAGCTCAAATATAACAACTATGTGCGTTTCGTAGAACCCAAGCAACATTGTCATAAAGTATTTATGCTTCAATCAAGCTTTCGCTGTGCATTTCTAAGAACTGATACTGAGAGAACTTGAATGGTTGGACCTACACTCAAATCTATTTAAGATTATGAATGACACCAGGTTGCCTAGAATTTTAAGAACCTGAGCTGATTCTCGGCAAGTCGGCTTCATGAATGAACAAATTTTAACATGTATTGTCTGATCACATGTCATTGGACTCTTCTTTGTTCATGAGGAGTGTTGCATTCAGTCGAGCTTGTGCATTGACTGCATCCATGATGAAATTGCAAATATTTGACTCATATACACACACTCTTACAAACAATTTGACCATTTGTCGAAGGATATTAACTACGAGCTTATGACCATCAAATCCCAGCAGACTCAGTAAAAGTCAACTTCCTTGTATTTATTTAGTCATGTTTATGTTTTCTTAGTCAAAATGTTAGGTAGAATTACAGTCATAAATTAATTACAATGTTTAATGATATTGGGTAGCTTTCAAAAGAAGCGGAAATTAATTTTGTGTATAAATAATTAAATAATGATGAAAAAAATAGTTTCTGGGAGAAGAACAGAGGTAAGAGAAAAAGAAATAAAAAAATATGAGAAGTGACACAAGCTGGTGGTTTTAGAATGTATTGAGAATCCAATTTCGTAAATGGTGAAAAATCAAAATAATTTTCAAGTTGCCTATTTTGTCTGTAATATATAATCTTAAAGTTTTTATGTGTTTAATGTTGAGCACAGAAATCAAGAATCCTTCAATATACCAGTTCGATGTAAGTTTTGTCAAAATATCAAAATAGTAAAAGTTGTCAAGTTATTTGGTAGAAGCAAACCTGTTGAAGTCAATCCAGTAGGTGTAAAAGTAGGTAAAAACTGGTCAAAATAAACCTGTAGAAGTAAGAACCACTTGGAATCAACTCAATCCACATAAATTCCATGGAAGTCTACCCAGTCGAGTAAAAAGTGTCCAAGTAGACTAGCCAAGTTACAAGTTTTAAAAAGAAAAGAAAGTTAGAATTTTTAATGCATAGTTCTTACTGTTACAGTTTTTCTAATTCTCAGCATATTATGTTTACGTCGTTAGGCGTTTCTCTCCGAAGAAGTTCGGAAAACCACTGTTCAATTTCGTCTATGGAACCAATGAGATGTGGACGCGTGTTTTGCGTTTGCCTGCTGGTTTTTTGGTTTACCCGCTGTGTTCTCGTTCTGGGTGTGGGCACGGGTTTTACGGTTACGTGTTGCAGAAGTTATAACCCAACAATACATGAGGAAGGATTACGACCAGCAACAACAGATCCCCGCAGCAATCAGAAAACATCCGCTTACCAGGATTCGTAATGCCGGATTCGACCTGCAACATCTGCTCAGCTCAGAGTGTTGAGCTAACGATTTTCCCGGGCCAGCGCGCAAGTAGTCCATGAAATGGTATGTAGTATGCATCTGCCTGTTTGGACTTGAATTCGCGAGAATGAGAGCGGGTTTTAAGGTTTAGGGTTTATGCTTCTTCTCTACCTGCAGGAACGAGACGGAGCTGCCGGTCTTCTTCGGCTTGGAGGTGCTGGAAGACAAGGACTTGCATCGAGAATCTGCGGCCATTGTCAATTCTATTTCCAAAATTCAGAAGATAATGCAGGCGGCTGGAGCCCACGATTTCTCTTCGAAGGATATTTTCAGGCCCAATCCCCAGCGTACCATCAAGTTCTTCAGCGCCCTCATCAATTTCTGCCGATATAGGTGAGGTGAACATCATATGCTCGGTACCCCTCTTCTGTCAATGCCTTTGGGTGAATCGGAAACTTTTTATGATTGGGGGATGGCGGGAAGGTTCTAGACCTCTTCAAGGAAGTAGATTTTTAGATTGTTAAACTCAAGCAGCACGATAGCACTTGTGCGTTGCAGGAAATATTTTGAGTCTCATTTGTTTACTTTGGGTTTTGACAGGATGGCTTGAGGATTACTTATTTCTGGATCAAGGAACAAATTGAGAAGGAAAAGGCTAAGGGAATTGATCTCTCCATCTATGGATCTTCTAAGGTGGTTGGCACTCAAGCCCCTGTTCAACTTGGTTCTCTACACGCTGCTGATGGAAAGGAATGAAGACAAAAATCTTGATATCTAGTATAATAAAGAAAGTAATATTAACTCAGTTTATTATTGAGTTTGTGAGCTGGTTAGCAGCTACATGCTTCTTGGTTTCGAGTTCAAAATTATTGTCTTCTATTTGAGTATCTCTGAAGGGTTCATCCTGGTTGGAAGCAACTTTTATCATTTTCATTTTAGTTCAAAAGTTCATCACCCTGAAGTGCTGATGGCGAGGATCATCTAATGCATTTTTGCTCAAGAGACTAAGAAAATGCAACCATGATAATTTTATTAGAGATCGCTGCAAAAGAATATTTTGAGATGTGAAAGATGATTATACATAAATAAGAATCTCTACACTATGTAGCCACTTTTTTTGCACAAATTTTCATTCTGATATGCAATACTCCTTCACAATTTCAGCCATATCTGATATGCAATGCTACTTCACAATTTCAGCCATATTGTTGCTTATTTATTTGCTTATTTATTTGTGATATTTGGTTTTTAACATGATGTTCATGAATCTTTTTTCATTTTGAGGGTGGTAACCAAGTAAACTGGATTCTTCAAGGCACAAGGCCAAATGCTCATGTGGAACCCAACAATTGGGTCATGAACTATTAGCACACAAAGAGCCCAACAATTAGTTCATGCATGTCTCATCAGGGATTTGAACCTGGGTTGAGAGAGTGAAACACGTAGCTCCTCGCAAATCAAGCGATTGCCACTTGGCAATGTTTCCATATAATATCTTAGTAGTTAAATTATAAAATTTGTCTGCTTTAATTAATGTGGGTTAAAGAAGCGTTTGCAAAGTTATGTACAAATGTATCTCTTGGCAGCGTCTGTGAAGGAATTTGTTTGAATTACCCCCATCCATTCATGGTTGTTGTAGCTAGCAGTTGAGTCACAATGATCCTAATATTATGCGCAGTTTTCCATCTTTCTTATGATAAAAGTTTCTAGAACAGCTTCTATCATGGAATATTGCTCATAACTATTTTGCAATAATTGAGGGGAGGTGGAAATCCTTTCCGTGAATCATGCAATATTAGGAGATCTCTATGCACCTGGTCTGCTGCATGTTGCTTTTCAACAAATTTGTACAACATAATCAGCTTCTTGGATGGTGACAACAGCATAATTGCAAGTATA